>CP045901.1:11010209-11049086 GCA_013387185.1 Caligus rogercresseyi | reverse complement strand
GGTATATATATAATATATATATTAGACCCCCCCAAAAAAAACCCACTTTTTTAGTTCTTTTACATATACCCAGCGATTCTGGTTCATTTTTTGATGCTGAAAACGAGTATCTAAATAAAAAATCTCTAGCTTTTTAGAAATCGGACGTCACTGGTGTCAAAGGTTTCGTTATGAAGCAAAACTTTTGGGTATTACTTATTTTGAAAAAAACTAGTTTTACAAAATTTAGCTATGATCAATTGATGACTTTGTTTTTTTTTGTAAATTTTCGTCAAATAATATTTAGTGCCAATAAATTAACATAAGTGCTGACGCACCAACCATTTTTAAATAACAGCTCCTACTAGGGTTCTTTATAGTTTCAAGAAGGAAAAAGAAAAAGAGGGTACTCATGTTGATGTTTTAAGTTATCTTTTTAATACGTTTTTAAAACGACTAATGATAGTATATTTTCCCATTGAATCCCAATCTACTCCCTCTGAATCCCTCTCATCAGTATTGATACCAATTCTTTTAATTTTTGTTTTTCTCATAATACAGTTTTTCAATGGAAATGTCATTATGGTAATCTCGTGAATTCGCCAATAGGCATTTTGTTCAACATATATTATATTATTATTATTATATACATAAATATATATATATATATAATTATATATATATTATATATGCTATATAATATAATATATACTCTATATATATAAAATATATATATATGCTCATATTTGACAATAAAAAAAATATGGATTGAACTATGAATTCCGTAAATGAACCTAACGGGCGTCATAACCAGACGATACCATCAGCTCAATCACAGAGCTGGTAGCGTTGACACGATTGAAACACTTTCGGGTTGCGTGAGGAAACGCACGACGTGAAAGTTCAACAGCCTGAAGAATGTTCTGATGCTGTTTCTCGCTCTTGGTCAGCACTTTAGTAAAGTCAGACCCGAACTTGACGGCCCTCTCTGCCCTGTCATTGACAACTTGAAGAGAGGTGACGATGCCGCTTAACTCAATGAATGTTGAATCAGAAGCCCATTGTGTGACCGGGAGCTCCAAGAAGGTTGGATGGATGTTTGTAAGCTGAAGGTAGAAACGCTCAATGATATAGGTGGTGGCATTTGGTATACAAATTCTTGTTATTCTTTGGTAAATTAATCATAGCTTATTACAATTATTAAAGGAATGTTTACCCGGCTAAGAGTTTTGTCGGCTTCGATGATGTCCAAAGCACTTTCGGCACTGACATCGAAACGAGTTTGCAATTCCTTGAGAAAGAGCTCCTTCTTCTCCTCGGCGTTTTTTCGCTTCCGTCGCAGTGAATCCACCACCCCACGAAATAGATCATGGAGGCGATGGAGCTTCTTAATTAATTTTTCCTCGCCATGAGTGGCAAATAAGACGGTGCCCAGAGACGAAGTAGGGAATCGGCGGTGCTACGGGCAGCTAGCTGCGCGTCCGGTCTACCCAAAGACCAAAGATGAAAGTAAAAGTGCCGTATCACCTCTTCGGTTAACGGGAATGGACCTGGTTTGAAAATTTCTAGAGTATAACCAATACCCAGAGCCTCGCTTAAGCACTTCTTCAGTGTCCGAGTTTCCATTTTATGTTAAAGGCACTTGACTGATAGATCAAAGAGTGAAATTGAATCTGATACGGTGTTTAAATCACGTGTTTATAAATAAAAACAGGTTTTGACGAAATAAGATTAAATGGTTATTGTATTGTATTTAAAAGATAACTTAAAAACATCACTTGAGTACCCTCTTTTTCTTTTTCCTTCCTGAAACTATAAAGAACCCTAGTAAGAGCTGTTATTTAAAAAATGTTTGGTGCGTCAGCACTTATGTTCATTTATTGGCACTAAATATTATTTGACGAAAATTTGCCAAAAATAACAAAGTCATCAATTGATCATAGCTAAATTTTGTAAAACTAGTTTTTTTCAAAATAAGTAACAACCAAAAAGTTTTGCTTCATAACGAAACCTTTGACACCAGTGACGTCCGATTTCTAAAAAAGCTAGAGAGATTTTATTTAAATACTCGTTGTCAGCATCAAAAAATGAACCAGAACCGCTGGGTATATGTAAAAGAACTAAAAAAGTGGTTTTTTTTGGGAGGTCTAATATATATATTATATATATATATAAATATATATATATATATATATATATATATATACATATATTCCGAGACTTCGATTGTCTCTGACTCATAAATTTTAGACTTTTTAAAGCATATATGAATGTAATGTGTGATGTTTAAAGTGAAAGCGACAAATACGTGTTATTTGTTGTACATATATTTTTGTCAATTAAAAGTTTCATAAAATAATACATGTGTCTAAAATATGTTATTCTGTTTTTATCTGTTATTGTGCATTATTGTACAGAGTTTTTTTCGATAAAAAAATGTATATATGTTGGTGTCGCACAATGGATTTATTTATCTCAGTGACCCTATATTCAAAATTGTATTAGATGCCTTTTCTTAGTGTGCACTCCATATCTTATGGAAATTTTGCCATATTTAATTTATCTTGTGTAAAACAGCATCTCTCTGATAACTCATATGTGCTGTATGGCTATTATAAAGTTCCGTGCATTTCTTGAAGAACAAAACAATGTAGTTCATGACATTCGTAATAACTAATAACAAATCAGATGGCGTCCTCATATCCTCCCTCATGGCTTCCTAGAGTTATGTTATGGCTCTTGACTTCTTTTCGTAGACTCTCTTTCAGATAGCCCCAAAGAAAGTGAGATAGAGTATCTCCAGTAGGAAAAGCCTACCGAATAAATAACACACCTCGAACATTCCACTAGATTGAATTAAAGGCGCATTAAAAATAAGTTTTTTAACAAGTCAATGTTCAAATACATTAAAAAAAAACTGCTATCTTCATATAGTGAGAGACATCAATAAAAAGCCTGAGTTTTCACTCAACTATATCCACTAGGCCAGGGGTCGGCAATCCAAAAGGTTGAAAGAGCCATAATGTACCAAAAAAATATTAAAAAATGTGTCTGGAGCCGCACAAAAAAAATATTTGCATAAAATTCAAACAGTGCATATTTATCCTATATATTTTCCTCCTCCATCTTTTTTTCATTTTCTAACATTTTTGGAAAAGCTCTAAAGAGCCGTATGCGGCTCTATAGGCGCGGGTTGCCGAACCCTGCACTAGGCGAAAGAGAACAGCTCCCTGCTATTAGCGAGTAGACCATTGGAACCCACAAATAGAACCTTAGCTGGTTTAACTTTTATGTATAGTCGCATGATTATAATTATGGAATATAAATGGAACTCAATATTCAGCATAAAAACATTAAACTTACAAAACTTATCCTTGATTAACTGATAAAATAATTGATACTTACATTCATTGGCTAATCATTGGTAATATCATAAAATCTTTTTTAAGTTTAAAACTAAATATGGCAAAATTGCAGAACAAAAACTGTCGTCATTACATCAAATTACATCATATTTTCTCAAAGCAACCACTCGAAAAAAAGTATTATACACTTATCCTTCATGCAATAGAAGGTGCTTGGATGTAAAGTAATAAGCCCTTCATGACCTTGTAATGTATATGCTTAACCACACTAATTAATATTAAAGAAAAGTTGCTCTCAAAGTTTCTATGCTCATAACTGCTCCATCAAACATAAGCTAATAACTTTTCTCAACATCTTATATAGCATGTATTATAAAAAAAGAACATAAACAGCCATGAAAATAAACATTATTACTTAAAGACATAGGTTTTTTGGGCTTGTTTAGACAGGTTATTATTTTTTTATTAACCAATTATGTACCAAGAGAACGTGTAGGTTATTTTAGGCATGAAATACACACACACAAAAATAAGAGATAGGAACAGGTTGCTTGGGGCTTTTCCCCTGTAATTTTATGGAAGGTATTTAAGGTTTATTAGCACATATCTTCTTTCCCCTTGTAGGGAATTTTCTGTTGTAATTTATTATTAGAAGCAAGAGTATAAGAAGAAGAAATTGTGAGACCAAGAGAGAGGGAAAGACGAAGGAGAGTGAGAGAAGAAGAAGAGAAGTTTTTCTCTCCCGGGAAAATATTTATAAAAATTGAAAAAACTCTTTTTTTTATTTCCCGCTTCTTTCTCTGCTTTATTCTTAAAGTAACAAGAGCCATGGTGTGTTGGTTGTTAGTGTAATAAAAGTTATAGGAGTGAGAAGGGATCTCTATTCTGCTAGCTTGCTTGATGGATTCATCCTACGACTCCTTCTCTCCATCCTAACTCTTCTCTGAATGAGTTAAAAAAGAGAATAATATATGCCTAATATAAAGAAGAACATTGACAGATGTTGTTTCATGTATACAAATGATTGCATTTTGATGTGCTCTCTACCTGATGTCTCTCTCCGAGCCTAAGTGAGCTGGAGAGGGAGCTACAGGGATTATCGAGAAAAAAACTTGAGTTTTGTTTAGACTGAGTTGTCGGGATTGCGAAGAAGGAATAGGATCAACTTTATCATTTGCGAGGAGGACCTCAATAGTTTTATACTTAGATGATCATCATGGAGAAAACAATGTCCTGCGTCAAGTATCTCTTGTTCTCTTTCAATCTTCTATTTGCGGTAAGGATTTGCTAAATTAATCGCAGAGTTTACATTTAATGAATGCCATATTTTAATTAGATGTATTTATTATTATATAGAATATTTTAAACATATTGTTATTTCCAATGGCCTGACTAATACTTTAAGTTTTAGCCTTTTTTCGGTTAAAAACATTTTATTCGGTAATCTGCGACAATTTTATACAATGTAAAAATAAAATACATTAAAATCATATACAAGAAACAGAGTAAAACTATTCAGGGTGGTTGCGAAAATACAAAACATTTACATTTTTTGTTTAGGTTATAGTTCATCGGACCTTAGTCAGGTAACAGACGGTATCAGAAGTCTATCCATGAATCTCTATCTTTATTAAGATCAGTTGTGTTTTGTTACATTAATCTGAATAATTGGATATTACATATAATTTCAAGCAATAATGTATATTTTTATTTATATATCTTAATTTGGATGCTTATAATTTTATATAATTTAAAGTTCTAAAAACAAATAATTGGTCAATTTTTCTTTTTTACACTATGATACAACTAGCGATAATGAAGCATATACGTAAATATCTCATCAACATCGGATATTTACAAAAAGAAAAGGATCTCCAAAATTTCAACGCAGCTTTTATATTATGTTATCAAAACTATTACTTTATAGTTAAATACAACGAAACTAGAAACACCAAATCATTAAAACGAGTGTTTAAAGATAACATTTTTAAACCATGTGTCAAAGCGCTGGTTTATCTATGTGAAATTTTAAATATCTATTCAGGAGTTGAATATATATTGTATCGGACAATCATGATAGAAAACATGAAATGTTTCATAGAATTGCAACCCTTGTTGCAAGATTACCCCAATGAGGCCTTTGTAATATCTTTGACGCCTGTACAAAAAAAACTGTCAGGAGAGGGACAAGCATCTTTTATTTTCTGTTTCTATGTATAACTTACAGTTAGAATGTATACACAAAACTTACGCATAATCGGACCATCGAGTTCAAAAGTACACGATTATACATTATTCAGGAATCTAAACCATCCGCTAATGAATACTCGTGTTCATCAGACACGGCCATAGGGTTACGAGTGTCACTATTATGTCATTTTAAAGTTTATAAATGAGTGCATATTGGAGATCGGATTTCAAATGTCATAATTATAGCAGTTTGGGGTATCAAATTTACTTTCAATAAATTTTCGGTTAAAGATTTGCTATTATGTCATATTGAGGATTCAAAAGATTGTTTACTAACCCTCAAGCTCCACATGTCCAAGTTACGGCATATTTTGGTTTTAAGCCTACTACCAACTTTAAGCCTAGTACTTAGTCTCTGGTGATATTTATATATAAATAGCTTTATCGTACCCTTCATTTTGAAAACTTCCATTTCTTAAAAAAACGAGACGATTGATACGTAAACTTGAAAGTAAGGGCATTGCAAACTCTTTTAAAAACAACCCCTCAAAATACAATAAAAACAAAAAGTAAAATATTTATTATTCTGTCCATCAAGTCATTAGGATATTTATTACCAAAAGATTATAAAAAGTTGACCCCAAGTTGTTAGTCACAGATGTAAAAGTTTTTGCAAAAGGTTGAACGAAATCGAATAAAGCTCCTCAACGGACCCAAAAGTTATTAAGTAAACATGTGTAGTATTTTTCCACATACAATTGCCTCTAATGTTCGAAATATAAATATTATTTTCAAACAATTAAGTGCAAAATGTAGGTATGATTGCAAGGATTTTAAATTACTATTTATGGATCATATACATCCAAAATTAAGTGATAAATGAATGTTTTGAAATAGTTGTTTTAAGCACTTTTAAAATTAAACTAGACTTAATTTTATGTATGTATTGATATTCGTACATATATATTATAGTGTTATCTAGTTCAACATTTCTGAATCAACTGACTATATTCTTGACTTACGCTACGTTTAGTAGAGACTAGTCCGTGTTCTATGATAAATTTATATTATAAAGCGCGGTAATTAAGTACATCTTTTCATAATACTTGTAGGCTATATAATTTAAATATCTAGTATGCCTTTATTGTAAAACGTTTTATTTCCATGCACACAGCATATTTTTGTGTTTAATTAAGGTTAAAGGAGTATCAATTGAAAAAAAAATGTTCAAACAAGTTTGCATATCACAATATACATTTTACAACACAACCCTTTAAAAAAAAGTTATTAAATAATCAGCCCATTCGATATCTTTAATTTGGCGCATTTTATTTAGATATTTTATTATGAACTATAATGTTTATTTATTAATATATACTTTTTATATGACCATCTAAATAATAATAAAGGAGATTGGAAAAAGAACAAAACTCATCATATTTAAGTATCACAAATGCTTATAGCCTCAGAAGGCTATAAAATAACAAATTAATATTAATATGTTCCCTCAGTTTTAATTAAGTACCATACATTAAGCAAAAAGTAAGTAAAAGCTGATTTAATCATTCAAATATAATCTACCATAACGTAGAGCAGGGCTATTCAATTAGTTTCCAAGTGGGCCACATTTGGAATCCAAGAACTTGAGCTGGGCCGCAAAATTTCCGCGGCCACTTTTTTTCAAATAAGTCTATTATTATGTTTTTTTATTTAACATTAGTAGTATTACTATTAGTATTATTAGGCCGATGGTTACTATGCCTATTATTTTTTTATTAGGCCTATTTTATATGACCTTTTTAGCTTTCAAAATTGAATAGGCCTATAAAAATGCACACAAACAACTCTCTGCTCCATCTCCTTTATTTAAAACAAACAAAAAATAGAGCATTTAACTCAACATTTCTCATTGTTCATGAGGCTGGCTGCTAAACAGAACAGGGCTATTTTAGCCCACTGCTGCCGGTGACTTTAGTGAGAGAAGTGGCATTTCTTGTTTTGCACAAGATCTCTGATGTTTGGCTCATAAGATGTCAATGCAATCCTAAGGCACTGGTGAATTTTGTTGTCTGTTAGGGAACACCGATAACTGTTCTTAATTGCATTCACTTGAGAAAAACTCGATTCGCAAGTGTATGTTGACCCAAACATGTTGGCCGTGTCCGGGCCGCATCTGGCCCGCGGGCCGCCAATTGAATAGCCCTGACGTAGAGGAAGGAATAAACAACGAGTTTATTTTTGGGGGGTCAACGTCTCATACCTTTCACCTTAATTGAATAAGAGAATTAAGCATGTCTTTAATATATTATTTATAAAAAAAACAATAAACCTAATTTTCCCGTTTTCAATATATTTATCGTTAGATGAGATGTCACAAAATATATATCCGATCATATTCTTATCCCTCAATTGAATATCAGAACTCAGCGTCCACGAGTGAAGAGATACGTTTTTCACAATGCCAACTGCTGTATTGAACTTTATTTATTCACGCTTATTTTCTATGAGCCAAAAAACACCTCGGAAAAAGGACTTGGGTGTTAACTAAAAAATTATCAACGCATCATTGTTTAACATATCTTTTCCAACAAGTTTTTTTGGATATAATGCAATAACTATCTTTTTCAAAAAGCATATTAAGGTTATATAAGTTATATTTTTTTCTAAAAAAGCAAAATAATTTAGTTACCACATAAAAAAAAGTTTTAAGTTTCAATGTTTCATGAAAGTAAGCTCTAAGAAGGGAAGGGAAACAAAACAAACTCTTGTTCTAAAAACTGTCAAACAAAATGACTTGCACAAATTCATTTGTGATTCCTTTTCTCGAAATATATTTTAATTAACCACAATTTATAAAAATGTTATAAAAAGGATAAAGATATTTTCATGGCATCTCAGTAAAAATACTTCTTTTAGCATGATCCATTTTAAAGGATTGTGACTGAGATGAAGAAAAATAATTGTATGTCCAATAAATATCAATCTGAAGTGAAGTAATTTTTTTGTTTAAACTGTATTTGCAAATAGCAATTGCAAATCCCCCGAAGCATTTAACAAAAACTACAAGATTAATGTATGGCTCATTAGACTAGCTGTATGAATGGTGCGTTTCGTTCATAGTAAATTGGATACGATAAATATCTAAATTATAAAACAAGAGAACGTGATAGCTAAATGTTTTAAGGCGGGATCAACGTCAGATCAGTGTATTATGCTCGAGGGGGGGTAAGTCAATTTCGGTTCACTTCATTGATAAGATCCTAGGTTCGAGAGACTAATTTACACGTTACAAGGCTCATTTATATCCAGTCAGATGCAATTCTATCGAACCATATCACCAAAAAAATAATTAAATATTCGTTATTTGAAGATCCTGATCATCTAAGCCAAACGCTCCCTATCTTTTCTGATTATAGGTCGGATGCAAATATATATCTAACCATATACACAAAAAACTATCTTTATTATTATTATTGGTTAAGATGTTTATTTATTAGCTAAAATCCATAAAGTGTAAAAAAATAAGAATACACTTGAAAGTAGGAGATAAAAAAACAAAATCTTAAGACAGTTACGTTAAACACAAAACATATATGAACATTTTAATTCAAAATTACTGTCTAAAATTTATAATTTTCAAATTAAGTAATTCGACTTTCTTCATGGTTGGTTGTTCTCTTGATTGCATTAAAGTTACAGCTTTCACAGCACTGTGAAGCCATTGAACCTTTGGTATCCTATTTATGTATTCCTTAATAGTGCATATATATATATATATATACTTAAATATAGGCCAAAATAATAACAAATGTTGCAAAAAAGTAATATATATACATTATAATATTATGATTATATATATATATGAATATCCATTATGGGATTCCAGACATCTACGCTTTATTCACTCGACATATGATAATCATGACACATAGATAAAAAATATAACTGCAGATGTACCTATATCGACTTGATGTTGGCATGCGGGGCTCTAGAAAATATATTAGTAAATGTTTGAAGTCTTTCCGTACAAACTTTTCATATATGAATGAGTAAAACAGATCAATTTTGCACATTTAACTATAGCATGTTGATGTTTTATTTCATCACAGAATGCGATATTGTTTGTTTATATAAATTGACGTTTTATTTCCATGCACACAGCATATTTTTGTGTTTAATTAAGGATAAAGGAGTATCAATGAAAAAAATAGTTCAGACAAGTTTGCAATATCACAATATAATTTACAACACAACCCTTTAAAAAAAGTCATAAATAATCAGTTCGATATCTTTAATTGACGCATTTATTTAGATATTTGTTATGAACTATATTAACTAGTAATACTTGATATTATATATTGCCTAAGGTAAATTTTGGTAGGCTACAGCTCTTTGTAATCTGTGTAATTAAATAAAAGCTTATTACTTTATGTCACTAAGGATTTTCGTAGAAAAAATGTCTCTAAACCTTAGGAACCAAGTACACAAAAGCCATTTCATTCCTTTAGGACAGGGGTCGGCAACTCAAAATGTTGAAAGAGCCATTACAGACCAAAAAAATGAAAAAACATGTCTGGAGCCGCAAAAAATTAATCCTTATATAAACTTCATACTGTGCACATTTTGGTCCTTTATATATTTTCCTATCCTATCTTTTTCCGCTTTCTAAGTTTTTGAAAAGGCTCCAGGGAGCCGCATGAGGCTCTAGAGCCGCGGTTGCCAACTCCTGCTTTAGGCTGACTAACTCGATATCTTCATTCTGAAGAGAGACCAGAAAGGGAAGTGTGGGATATTTTCTTGAGCACCATGTACACGAATTATTCGCCAGAATTAGAGTACTATGTATATGGCACCAATTCTCACCGCAGGAGTCAGAATATATCCCTCAAGTCGTTGGAGTTATTTCTGCTTTTGTCCACAAAATGTGTGATTCTAGAAAAAAAGCTTTTGGAAACGATAATTTTAAAATCCCATTAAAAAATATATGCATACATAAAATAAAAATGTGTAAAACTTTGTTGTGTTAATATATTATCGGTAAAATCGCCGCAGTGTCTAAATCTTCCTACATTTCAGCGCATATATTATATCTAAACTTTGGTGATAATGGCGTTGGCTTGTGTCCTTCGTCTCCGCAGGAGTGAGCTATAATTTTTTCTTTTTTCAATCTCCTTAAGAATTTGCGAGACACTTTAAAAAAATATATAGCGCAGTGGAGTGCAGCAACAGAAAATGTGATCCATAGATTTTGTGCACTCACTGGTGCTGCGACACATACTTTTATGCCCTCATGTAAAAAGTATGAACAATGTGGCTATAATTTTATCCATAAGCCATTTTAGTTATATGAAAACATATCTTTCATATTGGTTTAAAAACAAATAATAGCAATAAAATACATTTAATGTTAATAGATAATCTAAATATTCCTTATGATTTTTGACCAAAATACTTTTATGGAATAAAACAAAGACACAGTAATCTTTCATAGTATGCATTGCGCATGTTTTTCTCAAGGTGCAATCATTTGAGACATTTTTCCCCAGAAAACTTATTTTATCATTCCAATTCTAATAATCAACATCCTCGTCTGTAACATTATTTTCCTTTCCCTTTGATTTGTTTAATATATATAATATTTATTTCCTTCTCTGTCTTCTGCTACCAAGAACCATACTTTTGTGTGTAATCTTGTGTTTGATCTCTTATCCTTTCACTTACTTGACATCCATGATTGAGCCCAATATTTTACCTTTCATGGCTTATAAATATGTGTTTGTGATTGAAAAATAAGGTCTCCTGACCTCAATCCCATTCTAACAATCTACTATGAATATACTACTTGTCTTGAAAAAAATGCAAGAGCTTTGTGGATGAAAGAATATGTCTGAGTTTATAGGAGCTCATAAATATTTTAAATTGGAAATAAGTAACAAGTTTTAATTAGATTTCATATTCTTAATGGAAGATGAAAGGCGTTTGATTGAAGACAACTGATTTGTAGTTATCAGGGATAATCATATGGTTCTCCTAGAGCTTGACGTATTGGCCTAGTTGTGAGGGTGTTATCAATAACATATTTAAAACTAAAAAAAGTTGAAACTAGAGTAGCATCTACTGACTACGTCTCTTCACAAAGATTCGTGAACCGTTTAAAAAAAAAGTATTCGCTCTTACTGTTGTATAATGGTTTTATTATGATCGTTTTATTCAAAGTATTGATTTTAGAGACAATTGTCTATGTAGGTTTTATGTGTAATCTAAGTACAATGAAATATTTTAAAACATATTTCTTATCAAATCTACTGAGCGAATATTTGGGCGATATCTTGTAGTCATCTATAGATTGAATACAAAACAATGCTGAAGACATATGAAATTTTCTGGAACATGATTGGTTGAGAGATAAGGTGCATTAATAATAATAATAATAAATACAGTTGGTATTATGGAACAAAACATTACCTTTCTATTGTCTGTTGAGGCGTGAACATTAACCCAGATATAGGTACTACAATCCTTTCCAAAGCACATGAATAGATTATTATAATGTGATATACATTATACTAATTAAAGAAAGAAAAATGTAAAAACTAAGGATATTTAGTTGTTAACATAATTTAATTGTTTATTATATAGATTTAAAAAACTGATTATAAGATATATTGAATAGAGAAGAAAAAGGTTTTAAGAATTATATAAGGACTCTTGACTGGCTTTATTTTATTGACTATAAAATACATCTATAAAAAAGATATATATATATAGATAATTCATATATCTTGAAAGGATGTATATATAATATATTTGGTTCTAAATGATGTTTAATGCATATGAGAAAGTAACTAAATACAAATTATAATCTGCAAAACTTACGTCAATAGCATATATACACAAGTCTAAATGCACAAAATGGAGCAAGAAGCTTTGGATTTGATTCATGAATATTGATTGAAAAAGGGTATCTCATACCAATGAAGGAAACTTTAAAACCAAGGTTTGTACACTATTTATTGATGTGGTTATAATGTGTTCATAGATTTGGTAGAATACTTTACGAGCACATTTCGAAAACTATGGAAGAAAAAGACGCATCAAAATTATTATAATGGAAGTTGATTTTATATCAATTTGACCGAGAAACGTGTAGAACAATTATCATTTAATTAATTTGAATAACTGCAATAATTTTGGATGTCATGACGATGCAGGATTGTTGGGCAATTCAATCTAAATATGATACAGTATTTCTAAAGTCCCCAATGGTTATGAACTTTACATATTAAATGAGTATTTTAATAGCCCGTTTAAAAAAAATATATTTTTTTAAAATAATATATAATAACTTTAGTGAAATTTTATAGTTTTTTTTTTTCTAAAGTCAACAAAGATTTTGAGCTCTACTATTCAATCAGTTATTTTAGTATCGAATTGTTAGTGATTTTTAATATATATTTAATATTGTCCAGGCATTGAAATATATATTTTTAATATACCAAGAAAAAAATGTGAAAAAGATGTTGTTTCGTAAATATTCTTAAAAACTTAGCACCTATAAAAATAATGTAGGGACATGAAAATATGAAAAAAATAGTGGTTAAATATTTTAGTTTAAAATTTTATATCATAGCTTCGCTATCAATAAATATGACATTATTATATTAACTTAATAATGCCAAATATGAAAAAAAAACTTTAAAAAAGTTTTTGAAACAATTTTAAATTAACGTTAAGTAGAATCATTATATAATAGTTAGGATATATATATATATATATATATATATATATATATATATATAATATATATATATATATATATACATACAGGGCCCCCCGATG
Organism: Caligus rogercresseyi; assembly: GCA_013387185.1. NCBI lineage: Eukaryota > Metazoa > Arthropoda > Copepoda > Siphonostomatoida > Caligidae > Caligus > Caligus rogercresseyi. The sequence goes on along the minus strand of CP045901.1, from coordinate 11,035,713 downwards.
AAATTGGCGCAAAATTAAAATGTGTGTAACTTTCTCATTTAAATAGATAGGAGGCCGTAAGTTATACCAGTAGAAAGCTACTGATTTAAGCTATACAGCAGTTGATTCAAAGCAATATGGGACGTATACAGCAATCTGGAGGAGATTGTTTTCAGCGAGGAGGAACGGAGATGCGCCGTGGTGGCAATCTTGGGTAGCATGAAGGGCATGATATCCAACTCTGAGCTGTCATGGTTGACTTCTATGCCTTTACGAAGCGTCCAAAGACTATGGAAGTCCCTGGAGGACTGCAAGGATCCACATAACGTGATTAGTAGGGATACTGGGCTGGAATTGTCCACAAGAAAGGTCAGGGACATGGACTTTGTGGGGTCTTCATCGATGAAGACCCCACCCGCTCTTTATTGTCAATTGCTGAGGAGCTGGAGGTTGGGAAACAACAATTCAAAATTGTGTGAAAGAAGATTTGCGTTGCAGATCGTATAGGATACAAATGGGTCAGACCTTAACTCCTGCAACCAAGAATAAGGAAGGAGATGTGACGTCCCAGCAGCCCAGACCTTAATCTAATGGAATATTTTGTCTGTGGCTATCTTAAAGGACGGACTAATAGACATGCTCACAACAAGAAGGCCTCCTCATCATCTCCATCAAGAGGGAGATGGTGTCCATGGACAGTGAGATGTTGAAGAGGGCCTGCGCCGCTTTGAGGGACCGCATACAGAAAGTTATTGACGCTGAGGGAGATTATTTTAAATAATCCTATGGATGAATCCTCACCTTTCAAATGCACTTTATTTGAAATAAATATCTCTATTAATAACACATTATTGTTTTTTTTTTGTGAGAAAGAGTTTTCGTCCCAATTTCATCGGGGGACCCTGTATATATATACCATATATATATATATAGTATTATATATATATATATATATAGTATATAAATATATATTAGATATATAATATATTAATTATATATAAATATCTATATATATTAGGGTGATTCTTATTTCACGTTTTTCGGATTTGAAAGTCGGGTTCCCCTAGGATTTACCTAATGCATAGAGATCATCTTGTGAAAGTTTAAACGAAATCGAATAACGGTAAGTGTCTTCTCACGGACCAAAAGTTATGAAATAAAATTATTTAGTAAATTTTTCGCCATTCAATTGCATTTAATGTCCTCAAAATAAATGCTTTTTTCAAACAATTTAAAACAAACGTTGCAAGGATTATAAGAATTCTAAATTAGTTTTTATTGTATATGTACATCCAAAATTAAAGGAGATATTAAAGTTTTGAAATAGCCATCTTATGAAAAATATCCCAAAAATGATTATTTCAGAACTGTATATTATTTTTAATTCATTCAAAGCCGGTCATTATAAATTAGTAAATACTTTAGCTTTTTCAATATAATTTAAGTAGTAATGATTTAGCTTTTTCAATATAAGTGGTATATCCAAAAAATAAATTTACGAGGCCATGAATCCGAACAGATTCATTTTAGTTTTAAAACCCCCTTTATCATTTATATATGCTTTAAAACAATAATAAATCAAAACATGTATTCATTCGTTATCTCCTTCTATCTAAAAAACGTTTTATATCTTGTACTTTCAATTAAAATAGCAAATATACATATTACCCTGAATATCAAGGTTATATGATTATTATTTCAAGGATGTTGTTATATACTTTGTTAGAAATTTTAAGGAGAAAGGGAATGATTCAAGGGTAGAAAAAAAAGTATATAAAGCATGGTACGAGGGATAACATTATCTAATTCCTCATTACATACAAATGATTATCATTTATTCAGTTGGTAAGTACATTTTCTTATTATTTTCTTACGTCTTTTAGTCCGAGTGATGATCCTTCCATATGATGAACTTAAATTAATGTTCATATTTCCCTATTTATTATTTATTTAATTCAGATTAAGTGTTCTTATCGGAGGAGGTGATTTAAGGATTCACAAATGCATGCCTTTATAAGTTTTTTTCTCTTAATGGTTAAAATCATTTATTCTGTTACTTTAAAGAAGAATACAGTGTAAAAAACACACAAAAACATACAGATAACATAAGAAATCAAATCTGGACAATACGTAATAAAACATCAATGAACATTATTGTTTAAAAAAATTATAAGCTTTTAAATCTGCAATCAGCATTGGATGCTAGAAAGAGCAAGCTCAATTGCATGCCCATATTATCTATCATATTTAAGATGCTATTGTTATAATATATCTGGTCGTTTAACCCCCCCCACATTTAAGTAGGTGGATAACGTCTCTAAGAAGATTTAAAACTCTCTCTTTTCATTCCTGACAATTATAAAAGCAATAAAAGTGTTAAAATGAGGACAAAAGAGACATATATATATATATTTATTAAAAACTATCTTCGTCTTTAGCCTTTCATAGGGCTTTTCAAATAATAAAAAAATATAAAATAGCGATCTTTAATCCTCTAAATCGAAAACCCGATGAAACAAAAAGATAAATTTCTCCCTTTTTTTCATCTTCTCATTGTTGTTATCATCTTGTGTTTTTTATTATTTATTTTTCATTGTTTTGGTGTGTGTATAATCAGTCTCTTAATGGCTTTGTATGCCCCTGTGCCAAAAAGAAGGGGAAAGAAGAAAAGACTGATGATGGAAAGGACAGTCCTTCCCCATGGTCTTAAGAACATCTATTCAAAATGTTAATGGATGTTCGTCTGATGGGAGGGAAGGAGGAGGACTTGTCACTCACTTCGTCCAAAAAAAGAAAAAAAAAGTGTGTTCAGAGCCTGAGACTTTCATTTAACTCCCTTTTTGTTCGCCTTTGTATCCCCCTTAAACGCTCATTATTAAATAATATATGCTTGAAGCGCCTCTGTTGAGATTATTCGATGTTTCTGCGGGGATTATGTCACTATCATCATCATAAAGAAAGCACTTGAGGTTTTAAAAAAAGAGAAGTGGCAACTCTCATTGGTCAATGCCATTTACGAATCCTTTGAATTGTTGACTCCAGTATATCTTATTATCAATAGTTTAAAAAAGCAGCTACAGTCACATGAATAACAAAATAATGTTTATTTTGTTATATTTCAGAGTAAAATATATTATTTCTAATGATAAGACGGGAAATAAAAGAAATTAAGCTGTAAAACTATACATATATGTTTGTGAGTTTTTAACAGAATGATACAGAATCATCTTTAAGTATTGGATCGAACCATATGGTGAAGCACCCTCTGTTGGTCTTGTTCAAAGTTTTAGATTGTAGTTCAGGAAATGAAAAATAATCTGAGCCGATGTATTATAATTTTTTTTGGTTGTAGGTTAACGGGAACGCCGAACGTAAAAATTTCAAGGTTAAATAACGCCTGCAACATTCTATATTTTCAAAATCAACTTCAGGAATCCCTTTGATGCCCATATTTAGTGATGCTTGGGATATGAACTTTGATTAAAGTTTTACAAAATTAAAACTCTCTTTATGAACTAAATAAAATAATATATCTCTGTTGTTGAGGCATTTTAAATTGTAATGTATATATTCTAAAAAACATAGATTAGTTAGTATTTAATCTGCTATATTATATGGTGGCTCAAAATATATGAGTTCCTGCGCAATATTTATAGAACTGTTTTGTCCTCTGAAACATTACAAGCAAGGCTGGATACCTTTCTGTTCAGGCATTTCCTTTTGTCAGAATATAAGGATTCACTGGAAAAGCTTTCACTTTTATAAGAGAATAAAGTGTCCTTCAATTTTATTAGAACAAACAGCAAAACTATTATTTTTAAGAAAACAGCTTAAAATCTTATTGCTCATCATTATTAAATTTTCTAAAAAATAAGTCGACTCTTAACAAAAAAATATATGACATTGTTTATTATGTGTACTTGACTCTCATTAATTAAAAAAACTTGGATAATATGAAACAAATGTTGTCAATTTGTGAATATATAAAGTTACAACATTGTTATTAAAAACATACATGATATGAATATAATGTGGTTTTTTTTGTTATATCAACTTTGATAAGAGGATCTTAGTCACGAATTAAAGTGCTATCAAGATTACCGGAGCATAACTGAGGTGTGTTATTTTGTCATTGCATTACGCCTGAAAAAAGTTTCATAATTATAGTGTATTTCAATTTAGTTACAAATATATCCGATAAGAATATATTCAAGCAGTATCCGAGCATTCTGACAATTTCATGTATTTACTTCATTCAAACCCGTCCAATAATTGCTTCATGATGATTTTGTATGTATTCTATCACAGAGGAAGCGAAATTGGGATTGGTTGAATATCAAGTTTATTCATGCCAAATTCCGCTACTTTTGTTGTACATGATATATTTATTTTTTTAGTTTTGAAGGTAAGCCTGTTTTTGATAAATGCTTAAGATACCTCTTTACAGACTCAGTTGTTTAGTTGATGAACAAAACAGATGCTACATAATTGGTCGTAAATGTCAAAGGAGCAATTTCTTCTAAATGCCAATCAAGATCGATTTTGGACATCAACATTATTCATTTTGTTTACACTTGTGACAAAGTATGACTCAGCTTATTATCTTCCGTATCATTTTGAAGTAGTTAGATATACGTATACTCAGGACTTGTATTTGTTTATAAATATTTGGAATATGTGACGTCATCGATGTGCTCCATTGATCAAGTTGTACGGATGATGACGTCAGAGAGTCATCAATAAAAAAATCCAACATAAAGATGAAACAATGAATGTTAGATTTTGATATAGGAACAAACGTGAAGTCTAAGCGGATCACAAATAATATAGATGTATGAAGTTAGATGACTAAGAATGGGAAACCTCTTTAAAATAATATTTCTGCCCATGTATATGCTTATTATCTATATATAATTCTAATTATGACTAAGATAAATACACATTGGTTGTCTCTTTGGCTTCTCGGGGCAAAAGAGTTAATGGGGTTTGTGTTGTAGTTGGGCTAAGATCCTTATGGGCGGTTCCGGATTGGACATACAAACTTGCTCTAATTTCGTACGCCTGGGGTCCTTCTCTTAAACAAACAGAGAAACATATTTTATATCAATCTATTTCTTGATCCCCGTTTATAAAATGTTTTATTCATAAAAAGTATGTAGATCATATCATTATTGTGTTTTGGTCTTGGTGGTAGTATACAGCTTGTACAGAATCGCACCTTGCTGAATCAAAGAACTGTAGTAAATTTTACAAATCTCCACGAATGTATATTCCAGCATCTCTACGAGATATAAGTATTTTTCTACCCACAATTCAAACAAACCATAAGTATATTGCTTTGTGTATAAGGAACGCACAATATATCATTCATATATAAAAGCACGTCGGATTTTCTACATGTATAGTTACCTACTTGGACACATTTTATTTCTAAGAGCTCTCAAAATCAGGAGTCGTAGTAAGTGTTTTCAGGAAATCGTTAATCCTAAGCATTCGTACGTTTCCTTAATTGATTTGTATAGTTTTTGTCATTTATCTTCATACTTATTTTATATTGTCATTCACAGATCACCACCATACCAAACATACATATATAAATGGCTTCTCAAATTGAATATGTAAATCTTTGCGTATTACCAAACATGTGATTCATTTATGATATTAACAGGTTTCACTACAAGTAAAATGGAAAGTGCTCTTTGGATGTAAGGTTTTATGAAGGAATTACAGTATTAAGAAAAGAAATCCATTATTTGATACGTGCTGGAGTTTTACAAATGAGAGCAAAGGATATTCCATATTAGACGAATTATAAAAGCCGATATATACAATCATAATTTAACTATGATTTCTATAAGATGTATGCAAAGAAAGTTAGGAGAGGATATGATCCGCTGATTAACAGATTCTTAGGATTGTTTACCTTAAGGATCTTAGGGTCATGACAACATATAATTATAGTTATATATGTCATTTTATTCGTTTATTTAAGCATAATGTTCAAAATACCATATGATACTTTTTACCTCTTTGGTTTGATAGAACTGCAGTATCTGACTGGATATAAATAAGCATACTAGCGTGTAAATTAGTCTATCGAATCTAGGATCTTATCAATGAAATCGAACAAAATTGACCTTCCCCTATCGGGAGTATTCAACCTGATCCACCAACATTGAGAGTTGAACACGCCTGTACACACTGATCTATTGCACCCCCTATGATAATTATGTAATGAATGCCATTCATGGCCAAAGTTCTGGTCATATAGCTAACGCCATCGAAAATAAAAATGGCTAATAACTTGAAGATTTGTTTGTATCCAATTGTTTGCTTATTATGTATTAAAAACAATAATTGTTTTTTTATTATTCTGATATTGCTCATGGATATATTATTCCCATTTACGTTATTCACAAGAGATACGTGACAAAGCATATGCGCGGAATGTTGACGGGAATAACGGTTCGACCCTTGCTAACGACAAAGACCATAAAACAATGTTTGCATAGATAATATTTATCTTTGGAAGATAATTCTTTGGAATAAACATTGAATAATATATACAATCAAACGTTCAAATAGAATGTTGTTAAGAATGTAATTCTTAGTTTTAGCAACCGTACTAAGCAATAAAAGGATTATAGCTCACTTTATACCGACAAAATAATCATATGATATAGCCAAAGGAAGTGAATTGAGGATGAGAGATACATAAGCAAAAAAGTGACTCTTTTTGCGACTTCATAATTAATTTTTAAATTAAATGACATTTTGAAATAATTTAATATTATTTAAACATTTCTTTTGTCTTCCAGCCCGTCATGCCCAATATACTTGGGTTCATAATATAACACCTTGGACATGTATAAAGGATTATAGACAGAAAACATCAGTCAGAAAGCCTCTCATGTAACTAAATATCTTACTTCGTGCATACGACTTTTTTTATCATGGATGATATAATGATCATGTAAAAAATATTGATGATAAAACTATTGCTAGTGGAAATCAAGGATAGAATGGTCTATAAAACTCAATACTATATAAATAAGAGATCACAAATTTAGATTGTACATTAAGATAGTTATAAAATAATAATCATCAACGAATAAAATATAATATAAGAAGAACAAAATATGAAAAAGTCAATTGTGTAGTGAACTTCGAATGTTTCTTTTTGACGATTTGAATTAGAAGCCTCTTATGCTGCAGTTCTCTTGATGGAAAATACTTTATCCATTGATGACTGGGAACAAGTGTGGAATTTTTAAATCAAAGGCATTGTTGTTAGCTGCTGCGGCTAGTAAAACTGCTCTTATTTCAAGCAATTTTATTGCGTTTACGTATAGGTTTTATGGCTAATAATAAAGTATTTATCTACTTTTATTGTAATAATATTCATTGGCTATTATAAATCATGTAGAAAATAATAAGTTTGTGGGCCAAGAGAGACTATTTATTAACTGAAAAGTTAGCCCCAACGAATGAGAGGTTTTGTGATTTACTTGTCTATCTGTGATCCCTTATGACACTAAACATTATGTGTGGTTCCATAGAGATATAGAGACTCATTTCCTTCAACTAGCAGAAGAGAAACATCGTTTCAGCTGTATTTCTGAAGAATCCACAATGACGTTTTATCGTCACCTCCAATAGCAGAAGAAACATCGTTCAGCGGTATTCGGGACACAATGACGCATTTCTCTGAAGGATCCAATAAGCTCTCTATGCCTTTTATATCATATGGTTGTCCCACAAGATAAAAAGATATAGAGAGCTTATTCCCTTCATCTGTATTTGTGTGTCCAATATAAAAAAGTAATTTGTACTACGTCATCGTAAGCTGAGCATAGAGATAGAATATATCTCTATGATCAGCTTATGCTGACGTAGTAGTACAAATTACTTTGTTTATATTGGGCACAGAATACAGCTGAACGACGCTGTTTCTCTACTATTGAAGGGAATAATCTGCTCTCTATATCTTTATATCTCTAGTACTAGAACACACTTTACTTTTAAAGTGCCGTCTATTTATGAAGAAAAACAAAATGTCTGCCAAGTTGATTGTCTTCCATTTTGTTAGACTTTTTTAAAACATATTATCCTCATCCCTGTGCCTGCAAAGGCGCACAAAACCGCATATAAGAAATTAAGCTATAATCACGTAGAACTTTTTTTGCAATCATGTTCATAGCTGTGAGTCTGATGGCACACACACACACACTCTATGGAAAAAGATACTCTTTTTTAACTTATTCATAAGATAAGTCTAGGATTCACATTTTCTTGTATATCTTATATATCCCTTTTTTGTTCTTTATCTTTCAACTTCAAAGCAACTTAGAAGCTCTTCTTCTGCTGTTTTTTTTTTGACAGTTCGTCTAAATGTTGAACAACATGATTTCTTATAATGCGTATTTTTCTTTCTTACAGATGTTCTTCAGTTATTCTGTTTTTGTTTTTTGTTATAGTTTTCTATGACTTAAGGCCAATATATATCAATCACAAGCCAATATTATGATTTAAGATCTTTTGTGAAGTGAAAATGCTGAGTTCCCATGTTTTTTTCTTTTAATTTTAGAGATTAGAAGCAACGATTTTTTTTGATAATTGTGGGTTTAAAAGCAATGTATTATTTTGCAATTGTGTTATGAAAAAACTTTTTTGTTCTTGATTATTGTGGACTTGAACCAACCTTCATCTTTTTGCTATTTCGTTCGAGGGAATGTCATTCGTTAGAATATTAAAAAGTAGGAATGGAAATCTGGAGCTTAGCCTTGGTGCTTACAGATTCTATGACTGTTTTTGGCCGTGAAAAAGAGAGAGGGCAAAGAACGGATAGAAGGAAAGAGAGAGGGAGAGAGAGAGAGAAGTTTATCTCTCCTTTTCTTTCTCCCTCTCTTCCTCCTCTTTCTCTCTTCCCTCTCTTTCCTTCTATCTCTCTCTTTATCTCTCTCTCTTCTTCACGGCCAAAAACAGTCATAGAATCTGTAAGCACCAAGGTAAGCTCCAGATTTCCATTCCTATATATATAAGCATTATAGAATTAAAGTGAATCAATTGAACCTAAGATCGTTTGAATGAATCGATAATGACCTTCCCATCTCCAGAGTCGAATCTGTGCTCTCAACATTGAGAGTCCAAGAGGCTTTCACTGAGTCTCCCACTTTGATAATTTATGTGTACAGAGAGGTAATTTTTAACAAGGTTTATTGCGATCCCTACACCAAATTAATTATGGAAAAAATAATTTAGAATTGGATATTATGCCCCAGTTAGCTATGACACAATGATCGTAAACCAACGTACTATTTAATATATGAGAGTAAGTTGTCGGAAATATAAATTAATACATGCTTGACAAATAAAAAACACGAAAAACTTTCTTTTTTACTTTTTACATTCTGCTAAAGTAGTATTTAGATCCAATAACTAAGACAAGTCAAATATGCCCTTTTATACGAGTTTAGTTTATTCAAGGCAAAAAATATTTAACAGGTCTACCCTTAACATGAAGTTGCCAAGTGGTTTTATTTAAAACACGACTGATTAACTAGTGAGCCGACTACAGCCTCTCTGCAATTAATTGATATGCGCTAAAATATAGCTGTTATAGTCGACCATCATTTCAAATGATATTTCATTTATTATTTTGAAGCAAACATATTAGTAACTCTGTGTTTGAATTTGTAATTATTAGCATTCTGTACTAGATATATAAGCTGAGTAATCAGATAGCCACATTTTGTACCGAATATTCGGAATCGCATAAAAAAAAACAATATAATTCTAATAAATTTAATCATCATATGATGTAAATAAATCTATTTAGTATCTTTATTAACTTCACAAGATTGGTTAATCATTTTAGAGACATACAAGGAGAAAGAAACAACTATAACACCTACTTTTTTATTACTCTCATCGTCATAACATCATGAAAGTAGTATTGAAGAGACATCAAAACAGAAATATAAAGAGTACTTTCTACATAGATCAAATACAACTTATATAGAGATATATTTATATAAAAAGTGCCTAAAATTCCGTGACTTACTCGGTAAATGTACACTTTTCCCTTTAATATATGCTTATATATTCGGTAGCGAGAAGATGTTTCATGACACATAATAAGAGCAAATATACATTATATTTTCAAGAGAAATATACAAGTTTTACGAGAAGTATAATAATAATATTGTTTGGGCACTCCTAATGGAAAAGGCAAAGTCATTTTATCCATGTAACACACACACACAGCCCGCCCATTTCAGTATAATTTTAAAGATACTATTATCATGATAATTGCATGACCATTGTGCTTAGGGAATGGAGTGAACATTACAAACTGGACTTGGGATCTTGGCGTGATGGATGGACTAAAAGTCCAATCCAGAAATAGGGAGATAATATCCTTGATGTTACATACGTCTTGTAGGAAGTATTTATACAATATATAACTATAATTTATGTCTAAGGATTTATTTTGAGATTGAACAATATTTATATAATACCAAATCACCTGTTCACAAGAATTGAGGATAAAAAGGTAGTATTTAATTAGGGGATTGTTGAAAGATATATGGAGGGAATAATAATAATAAATGGTTTTTGCTGCCAATTATCCCTTATTTGTGGTTGTAGCGAAGTGAACATCCAATTAAAGATAATATAAACGTTTTATGTCAAGAACGGCCTTATTGTGATTATTTTTAGCTTTGAACATCGTCTTAATGTCCCTTTATAAAAGGATATTTTATTTCTAGGCAGTAATTATGACCTATAATGCTCATTTATGTATTGTTTTTACGCAACTGCCTAGTTTTATGTTTTATTTATTATCGTATTGTCTTATGTGTATTTTATCTATGTACACTGTTTGTTGATGATGATAAATAAAAAGTCTTAACCGAAAAAAAAGAGAAGGATCCTTAAAAATAATACTCGTCTCTTACTCATGGGCCAATAACTTTATTGTCAAATCTTTGAATGGAATGCTTCAATGCCACATATTAATTGATAAAGCAAGTGCTCATACTTTGGGAGAAAAATTATTTTGTTTCATCATATTGTCGATAAATGGAGCAGTACTCTTTAAATGCAAATTTATCTATTGAAAAAAAAATTCATATGTGAATTTGTGAGAACATTTTTTGTGTTCCCTATCAATAGCCTACAAGGAATAAATGGTCGTCAAACTAGTAAATGATTGCAAAATAAAAAAAGATAATAAGGAGCTCATTTTTTCAAATGACTAAGGATAACAAAATGGAACCTTTTTCTCAAACGTGATACGTTAAATAGGAGGAGCTTCTATAACAAAACATTGCGTTGTTATTATTAAATTAGGCATTACTTGAGACTGCTAACGCTTCATCTTGAATTTAATAAAGTAATTTAGAATCATAATATTCATTTATGTTTTGTTTTTAACGTAACTGTCTTCGTTTCGTGTCTATGTCTATCGTGGATGATAATATTAAAAATAAACAAACAAAATGTAACTGTCTTAAGATTGTGTTTTTTATCTCCTACTTTTTAGTATATTTTTATTTTTTACTCTGTATGGATTTTAGCTCATAAATAAACATCTTAACCCAAAAAAATTAATATTTATTCTTCAGACAAATAAATTACTTTTCTTCGAGGCCTCAATCTACGTCCTTTATTGATTCTTTGAAAGGAATATTTGAATTCATCGTCCAAAGTTAATTGAACAAAGCCATATTTCTCACAATCAGGAAAGTAATGAATGTTTATTTTATTATTTTTGACGTTAAATGAATAAAATATTTTATTGACAGATCATGAAAAAGAGGCGGAAAAGTTACATCTTTAAAAAATATGTATTGGTGCAAAGACTACCAAATATTGTCCCCAGTTTTGTTTGTCTTGTTAATAAATATGACGAATTGATAATGCATATTTATCTGCATAGAAGATTTAACTTGATTTAAACCATATAGGACGCGTTAAAATTAGTATAAATTTTACAAGCTTAATGTGAGACTCACTTTTTTAGAAATATAGAATCTTAAAATTATGTTGGCTTAAGTGAGCCATCTTGCCTCATGGAATGCTCCTGAAGACCTGTAGCAAAGGCTTGAATACAAAAATTTAAATAGGAAACTCATATGAAATCATATCAAAATTTTGTATAAGTAACTTTTTTTAAAGGAGCAATAACTAAATGTTTTGCTTCCTAACAAAACCTTTGAACGCCATTTTGGGGAGAAGGGGAGGGGGGTGGAAGTTTGATATCTCAATATTTGCTTTCTATTACACTCTCTAATATATATATATATATATGTATATATATATATATATATTGGCGTTGTCATGATCACGTTTATTTATCCCGATCCGATTCCGATCATTTGAATTCGAGTATCGGCCGATCCAATATTTCCAATCTGATCCCTTTTTTTCTCTCGATACCATTCCGATCATTATCATTTTTCCCCAATCATATACATCTTTGGCAATGCCTATAGAAAAAAAGGTGACTAAAACTCAATTAAAATGTTATAAGTTTCTTTTTTTATTTAATTATCCATTCCCTCCAAATGGGATATATTCACTTTTTTCACTGCATCAAAACAAACGAGAACAAATAAATCATATCGTTCGTTTAAAAAATCATACAGTGACTTGCACGTTAATACTTATTCAAAATATCTTTATGAATGTCTAGCCCTGGCGCCAAAAAGAAAGTATTGTTCAATGACCAGTTGTGTTGTAGTTGTTTAAATCCTTTTTAATGGAAAATTCCTTCTAAAAGAACGTCATCACTTTCAAAATGACGAACGACAACTTTAATGAACGACGTACGACATTTTACGCGAGCGTCAACAAGTCTGATAACATATATATAGGATATATATATATATATATATATATATATAATATATATATATATATATATAATATATATAATATATAATATATATAACTTATATATTTATATATAATATATATAAAAAGATATCGGACAAAGCCGATATCATCGAATCTAAGATCTGTCAATGAGATTGACCAAAACTGACCTTTCCCTCTCGGGAGTCAAACTGTGCCCACACCGTTGAAAGTCGAGCACGCTTCCATTGAGTTGTTACGGCGCTCCCTGACATTTTGTTTGATTTTCTCTCTTTCATGGAAATTATGGTATAAAATACTTCTGTAGGGCGATTGGGAAGTACTTGCAGGGATCATTTCATATAATATTAACGTAACCAACGTTGTAAAATGCATTTACAAGTGATTATCAATATATGTATACTACTCAGCCCCTGGTTATTTAAAAATAAATATGTTACTTGCATGTAAGAGCCGTCATCAATCAGGAATATTGAAAAAGTGATTCGTCTTTTATGTGCTTTTCAAAATGAGATTTCAAATATTTCCCACATTTTTATCCTGGAATCATTATTATACTCATACATGGATTGGAAATTCTTTAAAAAATATGCCTAAAAAATTCATTTATTGCAGTATCATCGATCACTTGTTGTTATTGTTTTGATGCGTTTGCGTTATTATTTGATTTAATTGTGCTTAGTTCATCCTTTTTATTGTCATTTTTAATGTATTTTATATTGTATAATTTGATGGATAAAACATCAAATACAATCCACTTTTGCTAAGGTCCGTCCCTGCCTCAAATTGCATTTATATTTATATATATATATATTTGTTTCTTCGATTTATGAATTTTAGCGTGCTTTGTTAGTAGTGTTTTTAGTTTCTTCATCGGAGCTGGATTATTGACTACATCTAAATTATGTATTTATTCAACTGGAAAAATAAAGGTTAATATAATACAAAAAACATTATTTTATATGTCGTGGATAGTGAAACGCCTGCAATCTATTGAGTATTTTGAGGAATAAAAATATACACTTTAATTTCATTCTTACCACTTGCCGGCTTTTATGACGTCACGCGGGTAAGTGAAAAGCAGCTCTTTTAGCAAAATAGACGTATCTTGTTATTCAATATATATCAATATATGTGTTTTGCTGAAGGGATATTCAGGAGATGGTCATATATGAGCACCTTTTGTATTGGCTGATATATTGACTGATTTCTGAGTAAAAAACATTTATCAAAGCATAGATTTAAAACAAAGCTACAATCTTTTGCGTATCCCTAGATGAAACGGACTTGCTGATGATTTTCTTTGAATGTCTCTTCCATGACATAACTCTCCTTTTCTCGCCTTCTTTTCTGTGGAAACGCCATATAAAAGAGTGCTTCAAACATATTTGGTGTTTTATAGGAACTGAGAGTGAATCTATTGTTGGGTATGTGCTTTGTATAAAGGATGAAGAGTGTAAGTAATTGACTTGCATATAAGAGAATTTGCTATTAAATTACCGCTTTATTTCCTATTTGCTCTCAACAGCATGACTTCTTGACGGAGCAAAAGTCAACTATTATATATTTTACATAATTATGATAATATATAATAGGCAAACTTCATTCTTAGGTAATAAACAAAGTTTTTTAAAACTATTATGAATATTTTTTATTAATGATTTTTGTGTGGGTTCTTTGAATTAATTTAAGACAAAAAATAAACCAATAAGATACAATAAAAATATTGTATTTTAAATTAACATTTATTATCACCCTCTACATTAATAACATTTAAATTTACAATTATATCCAAATCAATACTTAAAACGATTTGTGTTGAATGAAAATTTACAAAATATAATTATATTAATTATACCGATGAATCATTGATCAGTTATAGATAATTTGTCAATAGTTAAAGTCGTTGGCGGTAAACAATATATTAACAAATGCTTTAAAGTACCTTGAAAAAGAATGTAAATAAACCAAAAGAACAAAATAACAAATAATTATGATTAAGATATTTAAAGATTCTGTAATCCGTAGCTGGGAGAATTTCAGAGACCCTGATTAAAAGTTGTAATATGCGTTTTCAAAGGGTATTATTGACTTACAGCACATAATTTGCATTATGGATTAATTTCCTGGGCCCAAGACACCTATAAACTCAACATGAGCCTATAGCCATTGAAGAGCGATTGCTGGTCAAATGATAGCTATGGGTTTTCAAAATAGAGAAATGTATATTTATCCTTTTGATGTAAAGAAATAACTTTATTTTATGGAAATTATTTCATATTTAAGAATATCTACAACATTTTTTGTTAAAAGTTAAGCACTTGTAAAACGGAAAAAAAAATTACATATAAAATGATTACGTTGGCATAAATACGTTACTTTTTTGCATCTTAACTCATAACAGCACTGAACTTTGTTTGATAATAAAAATGCAAAAAAAAATGCAAAAAGCTACCAAAATATGAATTGATAATCTTTTTTATTATATTCTGATTTGACATTTTTTAAATTGTATTCTATGTTTTTCAATAGATCCAAGACTGTTTTTTTCATTTTTTAGGGCTTAAAAAGGACATGATTATCTATTTGTTATCCACATATTTTTTGTATTAATCATCATAAGTCCATCAATTATTAAACTGTTTTAAAAAGGCCTTTCAAAATCCACATAATCAATTATTATAGGTATCATTCTGTAAGGAGATGAAATATACTTGAAAATGAAATAAAAGCCCTTGAATGCATGTTATATATATAATAATAATAATATATGCAGTTTAATAATGGATGCCCTTAAGATGATTATAAAAAAGTTATGTAGGTAACAAATCGATAATCATTTCCTATTCAAAAATTAAAAATTAAAACAGTCTGGGTATATATTGGAAAATATAGAATACAATTTAAAAAATGTCAAATCAGAATATCACAAAAGAGATAATTAATTTATATATTGGTGGCTTTATGCATTTTTATATTCTTATAAAATAAAGTTCAGTGCTGTTAGATGAATTTGAGGCAATTATATATAACCTGCAATGAATAGTGATTAATTATGACTGAAACATTTATGATATACATTTGCCCTACATTAAATTCCATCTGTCAAATATCATATAGGTAGGTGTGATTCATTAGTCTAAGAATGTCTTCGAGGTATGTATGGCTTGTTGCATGTGCCCTACATTCTCCATGGAGGCCCCCTCTGAACAGATGTGCATGCCTCCTTATCATGGTGGTGAGCTTATATTGATATATATATTTTACACGATAGAATCCATTAGCCTCCACATCTCTAAATAATTACTCCTATCATTCAGAAATCGCATTGAGTCATCATGTGAATAAGGAGGCTCCCACATATTTTTTCATTACCTCTGAGAATGACATCAATATGCCTTGCATATTGAGCAAGTCCTTTCACAGGCTATTATTTAGACATATTTTGACATGATTTCATTTGATAATTACAAGTTTGTAGTGGATATGAATAAGCATCAGAGATTTAAAAGGCTTAATCGATACTCTTTCAATGAGATTGATCAATATCGATCTTCCCCTCTCGCGAGTCGAACCTGCACCCTTAACATTGAAAGTTAAACACGCTGATACTGAGGAGTTGCCATTTTAGATTCGTCTTTTGCCTTTATGTCTAATGGCGCCTAAGACTGAGTAATGTATCCGCTAGGAACTTATAAAACATTGCTGTTTAACTCAAAAATATTGTACTTTCGAAATTGTGTAAAACAAAGCAATATGCTTATAAATATTATTTAAGTCTTATCAATGTATGATTATGTAAAAACAAATTGAAATAACTGCAAGTACAATCAATTTTGACCAATATACTCTTATGTAATGGCCCTTCTGATGTTTTTGGCTTAAAAGAATCTTAGGCAGCCTACTAAAAAAACTTATATATATATTATATAAATTTAATGTTTCTTCTTAAATGATTCAAAGAAGGTGAAAATGACTTCATCTCGTCAGCACTTTTTATCTGCCAATTTATTTCAAATAACTATAGAAAGAGTAAATCATCTGGCAAATTTGAAAGGGTGAATTGAAAAAAATATATGTAGTATATTGACTTTTATTACATTTATTTTATTGATTTTTACAACATGCTTAAAAAGTATTTTTTTAAATGTTTGGTGCATCTTCAAAAAAAATCAGTAAATTATTAACATAAATATAAATTTATTAAATCAACCAATAGTCTAAAAACTATCGAAATATGTTGGATATGTTGTTTCATATGATATATCTGACTTCTGTCTGACTAAGTTTATTATCCTCAAGGGGTTCATTGGTATGGTGTATGCATCGACTTTCAAGGCGTCTTAGATGGCATACTTTATTTGAATTATAGTCATCCGGCATGTAAGAACTATTCCATTTCTTACGTCACAGCTAATAAATGCATTCACTGCAAGAGTACACCCAACCACCCTCAGAAAATAAACAAATCTCTTGGTAAAATAAAAGCTATATTTCATCAAACTTAGGACCATATTTTGGCGTTTTGAAGCAATACGAAAGTGGAAGAGATTCGCGCCCTTGTCATTTGTTAAACTCTATGTCTCTAAACCAGGGATGCCAGGGTGAAATCGGTCAGGGGCCGGACTGTTTTCGAGTGGGACCTCGGGGGGCCAAATTACCGGTACATTTTTGGCCTTGCAACACTAAACACTAAACAAAAGTAGATTTAAATTTGTTGATATTGTATCATAATATTATTTATTTATAAAAAACACTTCTCAACCACTAACGTAACGGGCCAAATGAGATGTCCATTCGGGCCGGTTCCGGCCCGCGGGCCGCCACCATGGCACCACTGCTCTAAACTAAAGACAGTTATGACGACTTATTACCAACTGTCAGCACTTATTTATTACTAAATATGAAACATTCTATTTTCCTAGAATTGAATAACAAAGTATTTGCATCTAACAATGAGCCTTCATTTTGAATTGTATCAAATCTGCGGTCAGAGAAGCTAAACCAGACATGGGCAAACGTATACAATTTAATCCGGCCCGCCGAGCTTGTCCAGTAAATAATATAATATGCTTCAAAAATCGTTCATTACGTCTTGTCCATACAATACCACGTTTCACCAATAGCTGGCGCGCTGACATTTAGGCCCGTCAGTCAAAAAGTTTACCCATCCTGAGCTAAACTATGAGTGATTTCATTTATTGTTAGGAATCAATTATAAATCATAAGAATGTTCATTATGCCTCAAACTGTTATACATCAAATTCAAGACTAAGAATCATTTTTAGTTATATAAAAACTCCACTTGTTTATCAGCCTATTTGGCAACGAGATCAATAAAATGAAATATTGCTATCTTAAATGATATGAAGTTTGTATAAATATTATTGTTAATGACATTTTAATGAATTTTCATTATCATGGACAAGTTCCTATTATTCGGTGGAATAATTCATATCCAGATTATGCTTAGAACCAAAAAATAACAATTAAAATAATGCGTGATAAATATGTGTTTTATGTTTTATTAACTTTACATCTCGAAACTTATATTAAATATGTGAATGAACTGATAACTTATTATTTTGTGTATATTTTGACCAAATTATTTATTTCCTTTCAGCTCTCTGGCCTAGTCCTCATAATATCTGGCGGAGTCATCCAAGGGATCTACGCAGAATACTTGGACTTTCTGGGCGATCAGTTCTTCAACATTCCATCCTATTGATTACAGTTGGCGTCATCACTTTCTGTGTGACGTTTTTTGGTTGCTGTGGTGCCATTAAGGAGAGTCACTGCATGACTTTGACCTTCTCCTTGCTTCTAGCATTCATTTTTATCATTGAGCTGGGAGCTGGGATTGCTGCATATATTCTTCAGTCCGAGGTTCGGCACATCATAGAGGTCAACATGGAGAAAGGCCTACAAAACTACGAGACCCATGGACACGAGGGCGTCACGAAAACATGGAATATCGTTCAGCATGAGGTAATGGGGGGCTTGGGCTTCTTTTTCCGCTATGGTATTTATTTAAATAGTACATACCCGGTGTCTCTAGACAAAGTAATAACCATTTTGGTTTTGTAATGCTTTTTGAGAAGAACTCAATATAAAAGTTATAGAAATTACCCCAAAATATAAAGTTTATTCTGGAACATTTCCTCCAAGTATCAACGTATTTCATGATGGTTGGAATGCTGGTGGAGTCGTCATTCTTCTCCACACGGTCGATAGGCATCTACAGGAAACTAATATTGATGGGACTGATGGCGTAGACTTTGCCTTCATTTGATCACCATATTTTGTAGTCAACTTGATTTAGTTTTGAAAATTATTGAGGTCAAAACTACTAAGACTAGTATCCCTGCAATGCTCCTAAGTAACATATCTGGGGTGGTTAGTGCACCATCCAGATTAAAGGTGTATATCTCAACGCCATATATCCAGATAACATGGTGCCAAAAAGTGTCAAGTTAGTAGAGAACATTTGGAACAAAAAATACAATCGAAAATGATCATATTGTTAGTTTATTTGTAATTAAACTAAAAGATCAATTGTTTTTTATTGATTTGATTTTTTAAATAGGTTTATTTGATTATTTTTTCTCTTATATCTGTAACCGCTCACCTTGTACATAAAATGTTCTTTGCTATTTTTGTAATGTATATATATATATAATATATATATATATATATTAGGGGCTGTTCTTATTTTTCAAAAATTGGAAATGTTAGTTACATTGTGTATTTTCTGTTTCTTGGTGATAAAAGAAGACGACATACAAAGTTTGAACAAAATCGGTCAACATTACGAGGTCGCGCAACGAGGTCAAAGTTTTAAAAATTTAGTAAAAATATAGTTTTTTCGCAAATTTCTTCGAAATGGTGGACGTTACAGACTTTAATAACAATTATTAATTTAAAGGAAATCTAATTTACTACCAGACGTATGTTTGATGTTTTTTAATAAAACAAAGTTTTCAGTAAAAACAAAGGAAAAAATGGAGTGTGTATTGTTAGCTTATTTCATAGCTTTTTTGTATCAATTAACTTCACTCGCCTGTAGAAGATGACTTGTTTGCTTCAGAGTAAAATAGTACTTTTAAGTTTAGTAAAACTTTAGATGATAAATCCAAAAATGACCTTGGTTGCATTCTATCAATTCAGAATTCAGTACAAACTGAGTTTACATCATATGATTCAGAGCCTGTATTGACCTATAAGAAATCGATTATGAAAAAAATAAAAAATAATGTGTTTCTTAGATTTGCGTCAAGGTATCCTCTCAAAATTTTACTTTGTCTCTGACGCATTTATAATCCATTATATGCGTCATTTTGTACGCGAGATAGGCTTTTTTTAATTTACATATAACTCTCTACTTATTAAACTGACATGATTTAGTATACCAAAATATTAAAGCTGGTTAACCAAGCTTTCATTTGATATGTTTGGTGTTCAAAAAATCGCTATACTTTAAGAGATATAAGCAAATACGTACTCTCCCCCAAAAATTGTCTTTTGATATGAGAATATACGATTACCATCTGGTAATGCTGTTAGTGTTACCTGGATAGAAAAGAAAGAGAAGGGAGTATTTTGCCTCACTTCTCTCCCTTCTATTTTTCTTCCTATCCAGTAACCCTAACAACAGTTACCAGATGGTAATCGTATATTCTCATATCAAAAGACAATTTTTGGGGAGAGTACGTATTTGCTTATGATGTAAACTCAGATTGTACTGAATTCTGAATTGATAAAATGCAACCAAGGTCATTTTTGGATTTATCATCTAAAGTTTTACTAAATTTAAAAGTACTATTTTACTCTGAAGCGAACAAGTCATCTTCTACAGGCGAGTGAAGTTAATTGATACAAAAAAGCTATGAAATAAGCTAACAATAAACACTCAATTTTTCCTTTGTTTTTACTGAAAACTTTTGTTTTATAAAAAACATCAAACATACGTCTGGTAGTAAATTAGATTTCCTTTAAATTATAATTATTATTGAAGTCTGTAACGTCCACCATTTTGAAGAAATTTGCGAAAAACTATATTTTTACTAAATTTTTAAAACTTTGACCTCGTTGCGCGACCTCGTAATGTTGACCGATTTTGTTCAAACTTTGTATGTCGTCTTCTTTTATCACCAAGAAACAGAAAATCCACAATGTTTGCTAACATTTCAAATTTTTGAAAAATAAGAACAGCCCTAATATATATATAACAGGCATGATTCACTTAAATTAAGACTCACATATTACAAACTACATACAATCTTTGTATTAAATTTTACACAAATAATTTTTAAACAAAAAATGATAGCACAATGTGTAATTTACAAAATGTATTTCATTAAATTTTCACATACCTTCTTTGCCTTCACTACAGCTTTGAACCTCCTCACTTGGAGGCAACACAGTCAGGAATCTCTTCTCAGCTCAGACCATGACATGAGGGTGGCTTGTTGCCTTCTGAAGAGAGTCCTCATGCTGCCCACGGGGATGTCTTCTTTTTTCAAGATAAACCCGGTCATTCTGACTGTTGTGGGTGGCCTGGACCGTGAAATCTTTGTCTGAGAGAAGGATTCCTGCCTGGTTGCCTCACCATGGAGGAGGGCTTTGAAAAGCCTTCCTAGTGAAGTACAAAGAGTAGGATATGTGAAAATTTATTGAACATACATTTTGTAAATTACACATTGTGCTATCATTTTTGTTTAAAAATTATTATGTAAAAATTTAATACAAAGATTGATAGTTTGTAATATGTGAGTCTCAATTTAGCTGAATCACCCTGGATATATATATATATATAAAGTGTCCAATCATTATTTTAACATAAGTTACTTTCTATTATCTTAATATATATTTACTTCTTTAAAGATTACAGCATTCACTTCAGTTTCCAAACATTTGAGTGTTAATATTTACGATCCCTTTAATGTCCATTTGATTAATTAATGTCTTTATAGACTACAATGCCTGTGGAGCACACAGCATACAAGGACTCTGGATCAACACGACCTTCTCATCAAAGTCCTCTCCGTCCCCGCTTCCTGCTGCTTTTCAGATGTTCAAGGATGCGGTGAGGGTATCCTTCGGATCTCTGAGTCTCAGGCTCGGAAAATATCCATGTCAACGGATGTCTTGACAAGCTGGAGCATTAATTTCTCAAACGTTAGGTCATCGGGGGTGAAGTCGGCCATGCATATGCCATTTTACAGGTAGCTTTGTTCCTTTATTTATAGAAAGATATGGAAAGAAAGATTCAAATCATGTAGATGTTCAGTCCTAAACAAATTGTCTGAATCAGTGATATCTTTCGATTCAGTTTTGCACTATACTAAAAGTAAGACTGTTTTGTCTATTCGATTTGATAGCATTGCATCCGTGTGGATATTAATAAACATTATAGCATTAAAAATAGACAATAATCTAGAAGAAATGATTATTATATTCGAAAGCAAGTTGCAATTGCCAATTAATTCGATGTCTTTTGCTTCATGTAAAGAAGAAGAAAAAAATATGAAAAGCCAACCCAAAAATTTAAATGTTTTTTGTATAGAACAGCAAAAAAATTCAGAGAATTCGTTCTTTAATCAAGAGTCTCGGTCGTTAAAATTAAATACTTTAAATTAAAAGAAAACCTTAACCGAGCAGGGCCATATATGTTTTTCAAGTTATATCTAATTTATTACAATTTTTTTGACACAAAACACATTTTAATCAGCCTTAATCACAGCATATATCAGACTCATTTGCATAAATATTTTATTAAGCATTTCATATTAAGGGGTTTCAACTTTATAACTTTATAAGGGTTTTATTAAACAAAAATTAAAATGTATTACTTATGAATCTATATCTTCTTTATTTTAGTTTGCTGGATTGATATTCGCTTGTTGCCCTGGCCAAGAACATCAAGAAGGAGTACGAAACTGTTTAAGTCAAGCATTTTGGTTGAGGAGCACGAGCAACTGATTGTCAATCATATTTTTTAAAAGAGGTTTATATCCAATGTTTTTATATAAATTCGAAATATATTAGTCAAGTTTGCTCTATATATTCATATATATGTGTGTAAATATAGCAATGTTTTATGATGAACAAAGTTTGAGGAATCCATATGCAAAAAAAAAAATATATATATATCGTTATCATTGGCAAAGAAAATAAAACCTAATAAGAAGAGATTGAGTTTTTATTTAAAGTTTTCCCCCATATGGTTTGATGTAATTGAATCCTTTTGTATATAAATAAGATCATAACGATAAACAGAGTACATTTAATTCTGGGAAATAAGTATTTGATGTTCCATGAATATCTTAACAACAATAATATTCCCTTGAAGAATGTTCGGCTTCCGTAAAAGAGTTGGAGGCCCGTAGGGCCTTTTGTTTTAAGTGTCGTTGAAGTGTATATCCTTGCTTTGTATATAATCTGGTAGGTTCATGAAATGAAGTTAGTTAGCCTTTGAAAATATCTTGAGGCATTTTTAATCCTCAATACATTGATATTTATAATATGAATAAAGCTCATATAATCTTGAAAACAGTACTTCATTTTATTTTGCAAAAACTAAAAATTTTACTCCTATGGGTATCATTTAAATCATATTTATACATTTTTTATAGTTTTATGATTTATTTTTTTTGCCTATATCAGGGATGCAGGGGGAAATCGGGTCAGGGGGCCGGAATGTTTTCAAGTGGGGCCTCAGGGGGCCAAATTACGGTACATTTTTGGCCTCGCAACACTAAAAACTAAACAAAAGTAGATTTAAATTTGTTGATATTGTATCAGAGTATTATTTATTTATTACAAACACTTCTCAACACTAACGTAACGGGCCAAATGAGATGTCCCTTCGATAGAATTGCATCCGACAGGATATAAATAAGCATTATAGACGTTAAAAATTATGATTTAAAGATTGATGACATGAACAAAAAATGATATCTATGATAGTTGAAACATACCCTCTTATTGTCATTATATTACGTAATTCAATTATATAATGATAATTCTATAAAGACTTTGCTAATAATGAAAAAAAGAGATGCAGTGCGTTGTTTCCCTTATAGGTATATATTTAGAATAGAATTACAAATGATGGTAGAGAAAGGGATTTATAAAATACGAGAAGAGTCATAAAAAAAAACAATTACATCAAGAAAAGATTTAGCAGAATCCACGCTATAAGACAAAAACAAAAAAAATCTAAAAATGGGGAAAAATAAATTATATCAACAAAAGCCTCATTTTAAGATTGTCAGAATCCGAAAAATAACCATAGAGATAAAAAGATATAGAGAGTTATTACCTCATCTGTATTTTTGTGTCCGTTATAAACAAAGTATATATACTACGTCATCGTAAGCTTATCATAAAGATAGAATATATCTCTATGATCAGCTTACGAAGGTAAAGTGTTTTAAAATGTTTCCTATCATGTATTCAGTTTGTGTAAGAAGGACCCTATGATTAAGATACAATTCATAATTCTTCATTTTAGAGAAATTTAAAAGAAAAACCACCATTGAAATAACCATAGAGATATAAAGATATAGAGAGCTGATTCCCTTCAATAGCAGAAAACAACGTTCAGCTGTATTCTGTGTGTTCAAAATAAACAAATAGTAATTTGTACTACGTCATTGTAAAACTGATCATAGAGATGATTCTATCTCTATGTTATATGGGACAAAAAAATACAGATGAAGGGAATAAGCTCTCTATGTCTTTTTATCTCTATGGAAATAACCATAGAGATATAAAGATATAGAGAGCTGATAAGATTCTTCAGAGAAATACGTTAGTGTGCCACAACATACAGATAAAAAGTATACAGTAAACCTCGATAATAACGAACTATATGGGGGGTGAGGGCAGGCCCAAGCAACACATAACGTTATTCTAACGTTAGTTTTTTGGTTCCCTAAAGGTTAGGTTCGAAGTCAGAACAAAACGAACGTTTCATTAACGTTCCCTCATGGGACATAAAAACTCAAACGAAAAAAACGTTCGGGAACGGTTCCTATAACTAACGAAACTAACGTTCGCTTTTGTTACCCCTATAACGGTCAGGGAACTTTCTCAAAATTTTACGAAAGAGAATATAAGATAGCTCCATCCTGGGGTTAAATAAATCGGTATCAATCACAAAAGATGCATCCATAAAGCTTTAATTTATATCGGAATCGTTTCAGTAAAAAAAAATAGTTTGCCTTATGTATAAAATTTTAAACTATCTTAGAATTTTCCACCTGATTTACAATAGAAGATGACAAATATTATATATAAGGGACTGCATCGCTTCAATAAATATCTGATTGAGGCGAGTAAATTTCTTTCTGTTTTATTATTTGCTATTTTCTATCGTAAATAATGTGCTAAAATTAAAAGTTTTATACACAAGAGACTATTTATTATCTGAAAATTTTCCCTGAATAAAAAGGTTTTGTGGATGATTGTCTTTGTCGTTGATTCCCGATTTATTTATTCCAGCTCCATCTGTTATTATTTAAAAAATATATGCCGTTAGTGATGATAATTTGGAGTTTTCTAAACAAGCCAGACTCATGGTTTTCCACAAATTTAAAAGGTTGAAAATTATGTTTATGAGTGAGGGGGAGCTAGTTCA
>CP045901.1:10976551-11010109 GCA_013387185.1 Caligus rogercresseyi | reverse complement strand
ACTTCGGAAAAAGAAATAACGAGGCGAAGTCATCCCTCCTCCACCACGTGCTCTCAAAAACAGCATTTTTTCTGGGTGCTTGTGTGGAGCTAAAAATCACAGAGCCACTACATGCGACATAGTGGCAGGATGGTCTCCTAAAATCTTTTTTGAAGTTACCTCCAGGGCACAAGCATGTCGAGCATGTGGTCTTCATGTTTTCCAGAAAGGGGTAAAATGTCGATATAAGTGCCAGACGTGTGGGTTAAGACATCCCACCAACCGTCACCCTCACACCAGAAGCGCGAGGAGAAGTCCTTAAACGTCTCAAAGCGCCAAAGTAGTGGGAAGGGAGGACCCCTTCCAAAGAAGTTAAAGAAGGAAGGAGGAAAAAGGGAAAAAAAAAGTGAAAAGAGGAGGAGGGCACAGAGATCCCTAAGACTACCCTTGACGCCGCCGAGCTGGCGGAAGCCCTCAAATCATTTTTCAAAGGAAAGAAGAGCGAGGATTAGACAGCATTTGCTCAAAGTGGTCGGGAGCCTGCTCGCTCCTCCTCATGTTTAGTTTCAGTAAAATTAAATAAAAAACCACTTTGTTCTAATGTTGTCTCATTTGATAAGACTCATGATTGTTCCTCCGGATACCAAGGAAATAATTTAGGCAAAAGCTTGCCTAATTATAACAATGGTATGAATAAAGCGTCGGTTATAAAAACGTGTCCTGATAATGCTAAAGAGCCTGTTGGTGGGTGTGATATCTCTGAGAGAGTGCTTCTTAGAGTTTCTAAGACCAGTGGGGAAGATAATATCAAGTCAGATACTTCATTGCCTGTAGGATCCCAAGTTTATGTTGAAACTGAGAATCAAGCTACATGCATGGCAAAATCTTCAATTATTAAAGGGAACACAAAAACAGCCAATCCGACAGCTATAAAACTTTCCGTAAAGACTGATGATGCAATTTGCACGAAGACTTCTACTATGTCCAAGGGAGTTGGTAGCAGTCTGACTTTGCAGACTTTATCTGAGATTGGAGCTAAGCCAGTTTGTGCAGTTCAGAAAATTTACTGTTCAAAGGCTGGGAGGCGTAAAGCAGCTAGAAAGCGACGTCTAGGTAGACGTCGAGGGGGAGAAGAACTGTCGATCCTCATGGCCACGCCTGCACCTGACAAGTCTGGAGCTTCAGTTTCAAGGGTGAATAATGCACAAGTCTGCGTATTGCAAAGGGCTCAGGAAGAAATAGAACCTGCTCGGGTTTTATTATTTTCAAATGTGCCCGATAAAGGTCAAGATTCCTTCATAGTGGCTCAAAAATGTAACCCGAAAGTCACCTTGGGGGAACCAAGGAAATGTGTATACTCAGTAACTCCATTCACGGAAGACGAGTATGATGTGGAGAGCATGGCTCACTCCTGGGACTTTGCCATTAATGATGAAGCTGTCGTTTACTCGGCAACAGTCCCACAGTATAAGGGATTATGTGGAACAGTAGAGTGCTACCTACGAAACCCCGCTACTCAACAAGAGGTAAAGGTCAGGGCACTGCTAGATTCGGGAGCTAATGTCCCTTTGATAGAACAACAAACTGCAAAGCATCTTGGCTTGACAGGCAGAAAGCAATTCCTCTGTTTAAATGTAGCTGGCGGCGGTTCTTCCA
The DNA here is from genome assembly GCA_013387185.1 of Caligus rogercresseyi. Taxonomy (NCBI): domain Eukaryota; kingdom Metazoa; phylum Arthropoda; class Copepoda; order Siphonostomatoida; family Caligidae; genus Caligus; species Caligus rogercresseyi. The sequence continues at coordinate 11,008,474 of CP045901.1, read as the reverse complement.
CAAAAGAGGTTCAAGAGGTCTCTTTCCAGATAAGGTCTATGGATGGTTACATAACCACAGAAATGGCTGGAATAGTCACGGGAAAAGTTGGAAACCCATTCCAACCAATAGACTTCGATCCTAGGAAACATTCCTATCTGAACAATATAGAGTTAGCAGACAAGTTTCCTAACCCTAACCCAAGACCAATACAGGTCTTGCTCTCGGAGCCCTATTTCTCACAACTACAGATAGATGAGACAATCAGGCATAAGAACCCAGCTCTTCCTATTGCCCAGAAGACAAAATTAGGCTGGGTGCTCCGAGGAGCTACCGGAATATATAAGATGATTCCGACAGCTCAAGTGTTCAGTTCTCTAACGTACACGAACGAAACTTTTGATCTCGAGACAATGTACGAGAATTGCATATTTGACTTTGGAAAATTCTGGTCTGGGGAGAACGTAGGTATAAAGCCGCAGGAGACTATGGACTCCGAACTTACTGCATCGGAAATTCAAGCTTTAGAGTTTCACAAGCAAACGGCTAAGTTCGACCCCAGGATAAAACAGTGGACGGTCAGACTTCCCTGGAAAGACCCAGACTTAGAAGCTCACAGAATGTCGGATAACATGAGTAGAGCTGTAGCTTTCTTCCACCGTACCGTGGAAAAGTAAAGGCGGAGCACCTTTCTATGGTTGACGAAGCTTATAAAGAATTGGTTGAGCAAGGGTTTGCAGAGGCAGTACCTTTAGTTGAAAGGAATCCACCCTGGCCAACATACGTTATGACGTCCCGTCCTGTCTTCAGGATGGACAAAGCCACAACCAAAGTGCGTATCGTCATTAATGCTTCTATGATTGACCCGAGGGATAAGACAAAGTCCCTAAATAAAATGCTCATGCCGGGACCGAATCTGCTCCCTCAGATCATGGAATTGATCCTCCGATTGATGCAAAAACAGCACATTTTCCTTATTGATGTACGGAAAATGTTCTTAGCAGTTAAGTTGGAGCTGAAATCTGATAAAGACATGCTCAGATATCTTTGGGGGGAACCAGGAAGCAGCCAACTCTTTTCAGGCTGACTTCGTTGGGATTTGGAATAATTTCCAGCCCATTCCAAGCAATGCAATGCTTACGAGAGTCAGCAGCTGCTCTAAAGTCAAAGTACCCCGAAGCAGCAGAGTCTATTGAAGCTAACACTTATATGGACGACAATAGTGATGGTCGGGATTCAATAAGTGCTACTGCTAATTTGTTGCAAGACATCTTAACAGTCATGGACTCAGGAGGCTTTCACGGTCACAAAATCGCGGCAAGCAATCCAAAGATACTTGAGGGTCTAGACCAGGAACGGTTAGACACTAATAGACTCGTATCGGTTCTAGGCTTGAAATTGGATTTTGACACGGATGAGTTTATGTTTAATCTCGATAGCAAGTTCGATGACTTTGATCCTAACTCAGACAGAATCACCCGTCGAGATATAGTGTTGCCAGTTCGCTCAGTCGATATTTTCGCCAACTGAGAGAGATTCCTGTCCAGTTCCCTTTCCGTTTGTTTTCTCCCCGGGTAGCTTGGATAAGATTGCAATTTTTGGAGATGCTTCTAAAAAGGGGATTGGAGCTGTTGCTTACGCAATTAAGCGTCAACCAGATGGATCTCGTAGAACCCAGATCATATACTCCAAAAGTACGCTCATGCCCAAAGACCTTCGGAAGAAGGATTTTAAGGATGCACTGACAATTGCAAGGCAGAGTTAATAGCCCTCACTTGTTGCGTAACAATGAGCACGTACATTCAAAACGCCCTTCGCCCAAGCGTATCTACTGCCGACGTCCATATCTTTACAGATTCCCTCTTAAATCTCCAGAGGATTCAAAGAGGCAAAGGGCATTGTAAGGTCTGGGAAGAACGCCGTGTGTGCAAGATCCTGGACGATAAAGGTCAGAGTAAGGTACATTTTTGCCCCGGTGTATTAAACCCAGCTGACTTACCGAGTAGAGGATGTCACCTACCAGAATTAGTCGATAGACTCAACTTCTGGAAGGAAGGTCCTGCTTTCCTTTTAGAGGACGAGAGCAAGTGGCCCAAACAGCCAGTGATTGCTGGAGGAGTGCAGTCGGAGACTGTAGATACCGCAGAGGATAGTAACGCAATCCCAGACATCCAGTTATACCTCGCTCAGACCCAAGAAATCAAGACCAACCTTATGAGTGAACGCATCTCAAAAGCAAATGCTTTTAAATCTAGCATTAATAAGGAGCATCCTCTTGATATTATGCTCAGGAAGTTTAGCCGTTTGCACGTAGTTAAGCGTGCACTTACGACCTTCCGTCGAGCGCAGCGTAAAGTTCGCAAGCAAGTCTACCTCCCAAGAAATTATCCCATGTCAATTTCTGAAGAACTGGAGGCGGACAAGGAGTTGGCGAGGCATGTTCAAGGCAAGCACTTTGAAAGAGAGATTGCCCTGGGACAAGGGAATACCGAAAAACAATTGCTTAAAGTCCAAAAAGGTTCAGTTTTAAAAGATCTCCCAGTTTATTGGGATCCGGATGATCAGCTTCTCAGGCTTAGAAGCAGATTGCATAAAAGTATCTCTCTAAATCTTGATTTTAAGGACCCAATCATCATGCCAAAATGCGATTACGCAAAAAGAGTGGCATTGGAAACTCATCTTAAGCTAAGACATGCCAGTCAGAAGCAAACATTCGAACATATTAGAATGACTTACTGGCAACAGGGCGGATATAATTTCGTCAAGTCTGCTGTAAGACATGGATGCAAAACTCCTAGGTGTAGGTACATTCAGTACGAGTCACCGAAAATGTCCCCACTTCCAAGTATTAGGATGGATAACCCGGAAGCATGGGCCCATGTCGTGTTGATTATTTTGGCCCATCTTATTGCATCCACGATTGTAGTTTCCTGAAATGCCGAAAAGACTCTAATGGCAGGAGATGTCGAAACCCAGAAAAATATAAAGTATGGGGAGTAATATTCATATGCATGCAAACACGGTCCATTCACGTTGAGTTGGTCCCTGACTGTTCTTCTCATGAGTTTCTCATGGCGTTTAGGCGCTTTACACATCAAAGGGGGAGGCCAATCCTGTTTTATAGTGACAATGCCACCACTTTTAAAGGAGCTTGTAGACAACTTCAACAGTTATTCAAGCTAGAAGCGCAGAATGTGGTCCTGAACTATAAGTATGAAGGTCTTGGGCCAATTGAATGGAAATTCAGAACAGAATTGGCACCCTGGACAAACGGGTGCACAGAACGCCTCGTCGGACTGTTCAAAAAGCAATTTATGGCAAGCCTTCAGAAACACGCGGTCCCATTTAGAACGATGGAGACTCTATGTATGGAAATTGTTTTCTACATAAATGAGAGGCCCCTAGGTCAAGTAATCGAAGGGAACACGGAGAAAATGATCACCCCCAATATGTTAACAACGGGTAGAACCCTCCGTCCTCTCACGACCGCCAGTAAGATGGAACTCAGAACACCTGGCGTAGACAAGATGTGGGAACAGAGAAAGAAAATCCTACATCACTTCTGGAGAAAATGGCAAGCAGAATACCTTGCCACCCTATCATTGGACCGTAAATGGTCAAAGGGTCATAAACCCCCATAAAGCCAGGGGACGTCGTTCTGCTTAAGAAGCCATACACCCAAGAAAAGGCTAATGGAAACTGGCCAGAGTCGTTAGCGTCCACAAAAATCTGGACGGTGCTATCTCCTCAGTCTCCATCATTTTGCCGAACAAGGCTACCTTTACAAGGTCAGTGCGAAATATAGCTCTTCTAGAGCCGTCTGCTGAAATGTTGGAGAGAGAAGCAACGCGCAAGGGACAGAAGATCCTCGCCCTGTGACACTTCCCTACTTGGAAAGAGATGAGGCCAGCGCGGGTGTCGAGTACACAGAAGAGGAGGATGCCACTAACTCCAATTCTGGCTCTGATACGGAAGTTCCCAAGAGAGCTCGTGACGACGAGTCCTCGGAAGGTCCTAGAAGTAAAAGAGCTCGCAAGCACATAGGTTATTACAATTACTTACTAAAGGTAAGATGTAATAGTGTATCTAGCCAATACACTTTCTCGCTATCTAAACAACGTAGAGAACTTAAGTATACGAATCTCGTGTGGAGCACCCTTCTTGGCGAGAGACGAGGTAGCTCGAAAAGCGAGAAAAATGATAACATAATCCGTGGTAGTCAGATTGCCTGGGGACCATCTGGGTGGCTTTACAACCCACTCTGGTTTTGAAATGTTTACAAGGATTTACAACCCTTTCAGTTTCTAACCCCACCCTTTTGCGAGGGCGTGCATTCTTGCTCTCAGGTTTTTACATCAGATGGCCATCAGGCCTTGGTTTTCCTGAGTTTATGAGTGACAGGAACTTAGTAGTACCGTGTAGAGCCCATAGAGGTTTTCAATTTTTTCCCTTCTTGTAACGGGTGCGAACCAGCTATACTTTTATTTTTTATTTCATTTACAAGCTACCAAAGGTTTTCGGTTAATTTTTCCTTTGGCAGAGTTCCACCTACATCGGTATAAGGTGATAAAAGGTCTGGCAACCTTAACACCGGTTCCAACAACTAGCGAGACATATCTGCAACATAAAGTCTGTCAGTTATCTTGGAGCGGAGACTCTAGACAGCCAGACTCCATTTGATCTTTCCTAAGGCGGTTGCAAAAGTAATTGTACGACATGCAGACTCTCTTATCCCACCAGTGATGCAAGTGGTAAAGGTTAAGTCCTTTACCAGGGGGAGTGTCGCGTCACAGGATAGATCGAACAGGGTCTGATATTACGAACCATCACTAATCAGCTTACTTGAGGAATAAACAAACTCTACGCGTCCTCCGTCAGCTGTTGAAAAAGGCGCAATAACATGAAAACATAATATTATGTAAACAATCGAAATATAGTATTGATATAGCCTTAAAAGGAGTAATATCTTGTTGTAATTATTTATTGTGTTATAGTGAATATCTTTTGATATAAATACGATCTTAGCATCGTGGTTTAATTAATTTGTTAGTGGAGATTCACAGACCCATATCAGCACGGTCTGCTTCATTACAATATGTGTTTGAAAAAGTCTTCCTTTAATTAACGGACAAGCCCATTTTTCATAGAAGCCTAATTAGATCATAACAAGCCACACTTGTAAAATTAAGAATTATACAATATTTATAATATCAATAAGAGTAGTAAGAGTCCTGATATGTGTGATACTTAACCCAGTTAACATGAGTTTCAAGCGCTTGGATCTATTTTGAGGAGTTTAAATACATCTACCATGGTTCTAAAAATATTCCTTGGCTTCATTTTCATAATATATGTCCTTTGGATCATGGGGTAAGAATAATTGGGATCGGCTAATTATTAATATGGCCGATTTCTACAATTAAATTTATATCGTAGGCCAGAGATATTCATACCAAGCGGGGCTACAACATAAGTCAAAGGGTCCCGGAGGAATGTAGCAGAAAAACAGCTCAAGGCTAAGACTCTTCCAAGACGAAATTTTAAGCCTTCCTTTAGTGATATAAAGGCATACAAGGACCCGTCGTACCAGATGGGAGCCTTTGAAATCGAGGGACTTGAAGGACTATCTCCCACGGAATAAGACTATCTTCCCAATACTCCCACGGAACTTGGACCCACACAACGGATTTAGTTGCAATTATTAGAACTAAATCATTTATATTAGGGCTACAAATATCGACCTATAAAATAACTAGATACAGTCAATAAAGAATAAGGGAAGATATTCTACAAAACATTAGCTGATAAAAGACATCTGATGTAAATTTATAGCGAAACATACATTCATAAAGCGAATGATACAACGAAGAAAGAGAATAATTGCACAGGACAACACATTTTGCTAATCTCTCTTTATTGAACGAAATAGTTAACTAAAATAAGACCTCCTAAATCCAAATGTGACCTTACTTTACTGTGGCACATGTAGACTCTTAGATTTGAGGTTGTTTTTTGATGAGTAATATTCTAAAATATGATACTTCTAAGTGTATTAACCCATTACTTCCATGACCCCTTTAAAATTATTTTTTTTCGCTGAAAATTTGATATGTTATTCCTTTTAGTATAAATATGGATAATAATGATATTTTTTTTCTCTACCGCCCCTCAGACCTTAGCAATGGCCACGTACTTTAAAGTACGTGATGGAAGAACTAAGAAAAAAATATTTCACTTTTTTACTTTTATTGAGAAACTAAGCATATCAAAATAAATATTTTCATTTATATACAATTCTTACAAATATTTGCTTTATAACTTATGCAAATACCTATGAACAATATTTTATTTTCATTTACTTTTTTGTGTGGTAGTCCGTCAAGTATTGTGGGTGAAGACCCACATCACATCTTTAGCAGCGAAAAAAGGATCTCTTTTGCTTGTTTTCCTTTTCCTTACATTTTTTAGCTTTCCAACTCGTCTATAGAGGCGCCAGGCCTGCACCATTTGGACATTCAGAAACCAGTTGTATAATGCCCAATGCCATTTTTTAGTCCGCAAAGTAAATCTATAATTTGAGACTGAGTTATCCAGCAAGCCATATTTTGACTCTAAACGATAGATGAATTAGGGCATGCTGTGGGTATCTTCTTCCGTTGTTCTCAGGCCCGGCGGGATGTGCGGGCCCCAGGGGGGTCAGGCCCGCCCACTGAGTGACGTGGGCCCAATCTTTTATGAATGTGCCAATTGTGCCCCCCCCCATAACAACTGTAGGATCCCTCCAAAAGCCTTGGCCTGCTGCCGGATCTGGTTGTTCTCGATTGTATTTGTTCATATATCCAATTAGCTCTGAATCCAAAAAGTTTGACCCTATGAAAGCTGACCCTGAATCTTTCCACGCTGTAACGCACAAATAGTTGTCAATATAAACATATTTCATAAAACCTTTGTTCGCCTTGTTCATTGATTTTTGTGTTGGTAGATTTATATTTTTTTTGCCTCATTGTTCCAACTATTCCAAGGCCTTTAGATCCCAAATAATCCATAAGGTCAAGAGAAGCAAATATATTATCACAAACAATCTTATGGCCTTGTTTTAGATCAAGTTGCTCTACCATTTAAACGACCACATCTGGACCCTGTCCAAGTCCTCTTGGTGTAATCTTTGTATTTCCCCTTTAGGGAAGACAATAGAGGAGCTCTCCAAATGGAGTACATGCACACCAGATCTTGAAACGAAGCGTACTGTTTTTCCACGCAAAATAGTTTGAGGGGATGAGGTCCAAAAAATTCACCACAGACTCATCGATCGAAATATGCTCAGTTCTTTGAACATACATTTTTGCATACAACCAAATTTACATCGACGACCCACCAATTTCTTCCACTTCATCGTCCTCATCACTTAAATCGTTTGTCTCAAGAGGAAGGAAAATCACTATATCCGTTGGATTGTTTCGAATGTCCCCAAAAAATAAATTATAACGATATTATATGTATAATAAACAAACACAAATTTCAGGTCATCTTCCATCACGTACTTTAAAGTACGTTCAAAATCTACAATATAATTTGACCACAAAAACTACAATTGCGACATTTTTTTTTCATTGAGAAAAAATTTGAAACTACATCTTAAGTAATTAAAGAATTTTTTTTTAAATGTGCCAATACTGACGTTTTTTTAATGGTTGAACTTAATGGGAGCACAGATTTTTTCATTTTGAAATATTGACTTTATTCTTTGACTATTTATAACAAACTGAATCAGTTGTCGGTACAATGAAATAAAATAATGAATGTTATTAACACGTAAATCTATCTATTTTATTTATAAAATAAGCTTCTAAGATAAAGTATTTAAACAGCATAATACCACAAAATCAGGATACAACACGTACTTTAAAGTACGTAATGGACGTAATGGGGTGTATGTAGAAGAAAATTAATATTTTTTATGATGAATATTAAATATTAAAAATTGGCCATTCCAATTATTTTTTTCAATTTAAGGTCCTGGTATGAACTCTAAACTGGTAAAAAGTAGCAAAATTTGGACATTTTTAAAGTGATACCTATAATTTCTTGGCTTTTAAAGAAATTCTGCAATAACGACCATATGCTACTAGTCGAGACTCTTGTAAATTATGTTAAAAGTATTTAGCTAATAAAACATTACTTTAACTCCGTGGTTACCAACAGTGGTCGAGTGGACCCCTTGGGGGTCCACGAAGGCCTGGCCGTGGGTCCACGTGTAATGATCATTTTTTTTCTCTATTTCTTTTCAACAAAAAAAACGTCATCACTCTTTTGGAAATTATTTTCTAAATGAACGTCGTCACTTTTTTGGAAATTCTTTTCTAAAAAAACGTCATCACTTTTTCTGGAGATTCTTTAAAAAAAAACCGTCGTCACTGAACGCTAACGGAACGCTGAACGCAAAAACATTGAACGGAACGCTATTTTTTTTAAACAGTGAACGCTCACAAGCCTGGATATAAGTCAAAAATAAAATATAATTGTACTTCGCAGATGTCTCGCATTGAAATTTGCGTTTTTGACAAAATTGAGGCGCGGTCCACGGAAAGTGCCCGAAGACCGTTAGGGGTCCACGAGCCGAGTCCAGTTGGGAACCACTGTTTTAACTATATATATGAGCAAATTAAAATATACAAATAAGCAGTTTCTTATTGATAATTTTTGAAAGGTTTGGTGTTATTATCCCTTAAGTGGAACAAACTTTTTTTATGTTGCGTATCCATTTATTTTATAGACCCATGACTTAAATTCAAATAAACCTCATAATTTGTAGTAAAAAATTTCATTTTTTTAAAGTCGTGTTGAAGGATATGGAAGTCGGAATAAAACACGGAGCCTTTGGGGAAGACTTCTACAAATCATGAAACCCAGTGCTCGAATTATTTTCATCATTGGAAAGAGTTACCTTGATCCGGATAATATCCCAGAAAATCTACAAAAGGAAATAGACACTTACGGAGATATTCTTCAAGTTGACTTTATTGACTCGTACAACAACCTAACTTTGAAAGCAGTGGCCTCTTTGCGATTCGTCTTGGGTAAGGAAATTTATTCATATACACAACATACACACACACATATATATATATATATATATATATATATATATATATATATATATATATATATATATATATATATATATATATATATATATATATATATATATATATATATATATATATATATATATATATATATATATCACATAAACTGAACCATAACGAAAATTATTTCAATATTATAATGAGTCAAAGTTTTAAAAAACGAATGTTTTTTTGTTTTAACATTTATGACGATATAACGATCCACATTCTCATCATAAGGAAAGATTTGCCAACTAAAAATCCTATTTTTAGTGAGTTTGTGACAACTATCACAAAAAGGATCTGGTTTACTGTTTTAAGACCTGACATAGAAAGAGTTTATATATATATATATATATATATATATATATATATAATATATATATATATATATATATATATATATATATATATATATATATATATATATATATGCTGCCAATTGAGATTTACAAAGAGAAATAGTCAGGAAAGGCTAAAGGAATCAATAGTATATGAGAAGAAGCCTGGAGAACACGCAGCGACGAATTTGTTCTGTACTATAAGAACATGAGACGAAGGAGTTCCTCTAGTCTACGAGATGAATAAATGCATTGCATAGCAAAAAAATTCCTCCAGAATAGAAGAAGTCAAGCAATTAACTGTGACGTAATACTACTAATAATAACAACACCGTAAATCTTTCATTTTCATTTTCTACTTATAAGGAAAACCTTAATAATTATTATTTTATCTAGGATTATAATCCTTTACTTCCCTTGAACTGATAAACAATGTTGAAAGCGCAAAAGTGTGAGTCATGCAACTATATGTGACAAATTTATATGTTGATTCCACCGACCACAAGTGTTGAGTCGGTCCTTATCTAGGACCGAGGACTGCAGTCCAGTCCTTTTTTTCGGTCCTTAAAAAACGATAAATTGTTTCCTTATGACGTTATAGCCTACATCATGTAGTCAACATCTCTTAATGCTATGAAAAGGAAAATCATTTATATGAGGGAAGTTACATCTGGAATGAGCTGATGACAAATATTACATTTTTACCTCCGCCGAAGGAGGTATTGTTTTCACTGGCGTTTGTTGGTTTGTTAGTTTGTTGGTTTGTCAGCAGGATAACTCAAAAAGTACTGAACGGATTTGGATGAAATTTTGTGGAGTTGTTGGAAGTGCCAAAAGGAAGAAGTAATTAAATTTTGGAATTTCTGAGTGCAGAATTAAGGCGCCAAATGAGCTAAATACTACTAAATTTTCCAAGTTAGCCTACTCTGCCAATAGATGTCGCTGTGCTGTGAAATTGGGTGCCGGGAGCGTGTTCCTCTCGGAATTTCCGTCTAGGGGAACTCTCCCCGTCTCTCTACGCCTCCCCAGTCGTGAAAAATCCGCCTCGGAAGGCTCATGACGGCGGAGGTTTGCACTCTCTGAGTGTATTATGCCTCTAGTTTAATTAGTTTTTAATAAGTATTAATTAATGATTATTATTACAAAAATAAATCGTCGATGCTTAATAATAATACATAAAAATAGCCTATAGCGGTTGAAACACAAGGGTTGTGAATGATTTTTTTACTGAAATATTTAATGAGCAATGTCCGACGATCGTATATTGAAAAGTCTATATTGTGAGATTTTTTTTTTCAAAATTGTCTGGTATACATATTATTAAAGCCTTTTGTTGCTATTGAATGAACACCAAGTTAAAATGTAATATAAACATATAATAATAGCAGTTCGAACTTATCAAAGAATACTTTTTCAACATTTTATGGAAAAAAAGGATAACAAAAGACAATCTCAAGAGCCGACGGCCCTAATAACCGATCCCAAGGACTGACGGTCCTAATACTGGACTGGACACAACACTACCCACCACTATAATAACTAGATACTCAAAGGAGATGACAATTTAATTCCAGAGCTCTTTAATTTCAAAAGGCTACCCCACTTGGAAAATCAATTAAGTAATCTCTGGAATCATAAAAAGGAAATCAATCCAGTTATTTTTTCTTATGTTCTATTTCATAAACAAGTAGTCCCATAAATAACGTCATAACTTTTGTCATCTTTCCCTTTTTCTATTCTTGTTCATTAGACTTGAACTGCTCAAGGGATACTAATACTTCATTTTAACTCTTCTTTGTTTCATCAGCTGCCCACTCGGACCTTGATCTTCCTTTTTAATTCAGTGTATTGTGCATCCAGGTAATCAACAGCTGGTTTTTTTACATGAGAAACTTTATTGATTCAAAGAAATTAAACATATCAAAACATATAAATCAACATACTAGTTTAAAAGTAAATCTCTAAACAAAAGCGAAAAGGTAAACAATAAATGTTAAACACTAAATATTATATTTAAATTAAAAAGCTATGCTTACCCTAAAAAACAATAATACAAAATAATAAAATAAAAGATATAGTAACAATAGCATTTGGATCTTACAGCCGAGACCAAAGATAACTTAGGATATATCCCAAAAATAAAGTGGAAACGATGATGAAATATTTTCAATTTTTTTGATGACATTTGCTTTGGTTTTTCTTTCGCTCTGAGGTCGGTAAAGCGATAAACTATGCATGTAAAAGCATCTTGCCTTACTAAATGGACTTACCTATATCAAAGAGAAGAATTATAGTTTGCAAAGATAGTAAAGAAGCGCGACAATCTCTCACCAACCATTTTTACTAGGTTGACATGAAGTCAGTTCATGGCAAGAGTGTCCCTTTTTGTCCGTATATCTTCTTCCTAATTCCAGATAACTTACATAATTCAATAGAATGATTGATCCCACGGCGAGTGTTTTCTTTTTCAGAGTACGAATGGAGGACTCCCCCTGAATTCATCATGACCATGGACGACGATGTATTCCTGAATGTTCCGGCCTTCTTGAGAGTTCTAAAGGGATTTTCTGAGGGATGTAAACATCCCTTGCTACACGGTTCTCTTAGAAGCTACTATGATCCCCTAATGGAAAACTCTAAGAACAAACATGTGAGGAAGTGGGGAGTGCCGACTATATGCTCTTAAAAAACAGCTACCCAGCGTATATCTTAGGATCCCACACAATACTTTCCTTGAAACAGCTCAATGCATTAGTGAGGTAAGTTTCTGCTAATGTTAGTATGATAATTGACCTACAGAACATACAGATTTAAAACATAGAAGGTTTATATATTTAGAGGATCGGTCAACTGTCGATGGAGCCCTTATAAAATAATAAAATATACTTAATAAATGTAAGGCTTTGTAATCGTAGTTTCTATGCTTTTTTCCTATTACTTATCCCAGGATAGGTATACATAGAAGATTGATTTTTTTGGCTTCCTTCCTCGACAGCAGATAAACCCACGTATTTATTTGAAACAACAATCTCCTTGTTAAATATTTCTATATTCAGGACATGCTTAAAAAATTATCCAAACATGAAAACAAAATAAACGATTTGTCGCTCCTATCCCAGCTTTCTTTGACGTTGAATGAAATATCTTAAAACAAGCTACGATTCCACAGAATCAGCATCTAGCTTCGCAGATATAGCGTTATTAAGAGGATTTTTTTTGTTCGAGAGGACGTTTTTGAAGATCTTTGAGAAGTCCACAGACACCAATTGGGGCGCAGCTACAGACGGCAAATCTGTTCGGGCCCAGAATCAAACTAAACTGAAAAATATCCTGAAAATTTTCTTAAGAATCTCCATATTATTGATGATGATTTGGCCATAACATAAAATATCTACAATATATCAAATACTAGCCGTGAGATTATGACTTATTCCTGACACGTATCAATGTTCCAACAATCTAAGTATTGCAATAAAACAATACATTTTATTAACATCTGTATATACTTAAATATTAAATTGCATTAAATATTATTGCGATTTGTTTCGAAGAAATTCAAACAGGTTTGCCTTTTTATATGCAAGTTCCATTGATAATTTAATAACAATATTGGAATGTAATTTTCCAAATCACAGTAACTCTCTAAAAATTAAAATTATTTTTGACACTTGTAAATAATTATAAATAAGTAAAAAGGCAAACCTGATTTTTTTTCTTCGTAACAAATCACAATAATATTTAATGCAACCTCAATGAATCACCTAAAAATAGTTACTTAATATGATCAATACTTTGTCCTACTAAATTGATATTTTCTTTACTTTCATGCCAGATATCGAAATCATAAAAACTTTTCTGAAATGCATTGACATATACCAAAAATATATTACATAGTGATTATAGTCAATAGACTCGAAATAAAAAAATATAGCCACTTAAATAGAACACAAAAATTGATCAACTTTTTGAAATATAAAGGCTTTTTTTTCGATCAGTACGAAAGATATATAAATTAAAAAACGGATTTGAAATGTACATATATAGTAGAAAATAAATACTTCTGACATATGTGGCTTTTCTTACTTTGCACGAAGATAACTGGGCCTGAACCATTAGAAATAATGAAAATCATGATTTTCAAAAAAGGTCATAAAGGCCAAACCTTTTTTCGGATGAAATTTTAAGTGCAATTTTTGGAATCTACGTAAATAATGAGACTCAAATTAGGAATTTCAGCCTAGGGGCAAAATCCTGTTACATAGTGTAATCTATTAGTACATATATCATCTGTTATAAAGATTGCTTATCAATCATAACGAAATAAATTGATAAATAAATGCGTTAAATATGGAAAACAACAGTGTAAAGATAAATATATGTACATTAATACAACTATTAATTTGTTATTCGTTACATAAAGTCAATTTTTTTTTTAGGAGGCCTACAATCTCCCTTACTTTCACATTGAGGACGTTTTCATTGGATTCAGCGCTTACCGATGTGGGATAAAGCCTATTCACCTTAAAGGTGTATGGAATAGAGGGGCTTTCATTGATCCCATTGATTTGATTTCCTGCATTCCACCGAATTTGAAGAGCCTTTCAAGTAATAATGAAATACTATAACATAACTCATCTCATGGCATAATGTTGGACAAAATCATAATATTGAGTTAGATAACTTCAAAACAATATATTAATATACATGTTATATACATTACAACCGTTCCTTGGTATAACGCTTCTTGGTTAATCCGTCCTTTGCATCAATGCGGCTTATTAAAAAAAAACAAAGTCAGAGGTTGCGTTAGTGATGAATCCATTTATAAAAGAAAAATTTCATTATCTAAAGTATTTACATATTATTAACAGAAAAACATCCACATAATAATAGGATAGAATAAAAATTTTAACAGCGTTGAATTATCCGACCTATTTATTAACTGGAAGCACAAGTGTTTCAATAAAAGAATGGAATACTCGATTGACGCCATTTTATGTAGCTTTTATAAAGAAATACATCGATGGAGCAATGACGAAAAGAGAGATATTAATTTTTTCCAAGAGCAGCCAAAGTCTAAATTCCAAGTCTTAAGTAATAGAAAAAGATATAAACATCCATAGCATCCAGTAACGTCACTTGAGGTATTATTACTTTTTGTTGAAACATAATTGAGGGTTACACCATGGATATTTAATATAGGATATTTCTTTTTCTATTTCCACAACTAAATTACTTTACCAAATGGGGCAGCCAATTTAAGTCATCAAAGACCTTTTTACACAGAGTTAATTTTTCTCTTATGTTAATTATTTAGTTTATCCAGTTATTATATAAATCAGTGTTTTATTTTTCCTTAACAATCTCAGCCTCTTTGTTTTTATTTGTTGATTGAATTATCCATATCAACATATTGAGACTAAATAAATTTAAAAAGAGCTGGGACTCGGTAAAGTATATCTACCACCGGTATCAAAGGTCGTCAACAAGTTGTGTTTAGTTAATAAGTCGCTAGTTTTTTATTATAAATATATCGATTGAAGGGGGTATCGGTATTCAATAGATTCTGAAAAATATGTATATTTCCGAAAAGTTTAAAATTGCGTTTTTTTGTTCAATTAAACACTTCATAGATTTCTTGAAATCCTTGTAGTGAAAATTCTTATGAACTTTATATTATTCAACTTACCTCACCTCCTTGAAAAAGGCACAAGTCACCGGAGATTAAGGTTCCTTCAGTATTCTCGATTCGAAGGCGCTGATTTGTCAAAAGCCGACCTCCCACGAATCCCTGCATCCTTTTAGCTAAGAAGCATATTTTTATTCACGGCGGCGAGATATGCAACATTATCATTAAAAATCCCAGGGCTAGAAGGAGGAACGTGAACGTCCACGGAAGAAATATAAATATTTTCCATGCATCTCCCTCCAACATCAAAGACTGTTTAAAATAGTATAATGATTCTGATTTTTTTCATCAATCTGTTTTATTTTATTTTTGTCACTTATGTTTGAATTACTTTATATATATTTATATATATGCAGGTGGGGCAAACTAATTTCCTTTTTTCCAAAGGCAATAAAACAAGCTGTGTAATTCAGAAAGGTTTTATTTTTGTTTCATAATGAAAGCACATCTTTAAAGTTTAATTTTACATAGTTTAAAAATCACACCACTTAGATGACATCCTCCAGAATCGATACACTGAACAAACCTATTTTTGGTACTTTCCATTACCCTCGCCAGCGTATCGGCGGGTATATTGGTTATTTCCTCTCTGATATTGGCCTTCAAATCTGCCAGGTTTGTTGGGCGGTTGACATAAACTCGGGATTTCAAGTAACCCCACAAAAAAAAATCACAAGGGGATAAGTCGGGTGAACAGGCTGGCCATTCCAAATCGCCTCTTCTTGAAATCAGGCTTCACATGCATTCCTCCGAGCAGTGAAATCAGCAACAGAAAGTTCCTGAACAATTGTTATCTTGTATGGGTGGAAGTTAAGATCTTCATGGAGAATTCGCCTCACTGAGCGAGCTGATAGTGCAAGAGTGGATGCATGTTTGCGGGCAGAACGTTGTGGAGATTGCAAAATGAAGTCCTCACAGCCTCGATGTTTTCAGGTGTTCTGACGCGCCTAGCTACACGAATTCTTTGATGTGTTGTACTCCCGGTTTCTCTGAACGTTTTGACCCATGCAATGATTGACTTCCGGTCCGGAGCAGGGCCTCTAGGTGCAACATTAAAATGAGTGCGAAAAGAGCGCTGGGTTGCAATCACAGACTGATGGTTGGAAAAATACGCCTCCACGGCAAACGCACGCTCCTCTCTGCTCCAACGCATGATAGTGACTGACTGTATTTCCAAGAAAACTTTACGCCTGCTTCTTTGAAATGAGCCCACGCTCACTTCTCCAATACAACTACACACCAAATGCTACAAATTTTAAAAAAGGAAGTTAGTTTGCCCCACCCTGTATATAAGTACTGGTGTAACGAATTGATTACTTTATTTGATACTTATGTGCAATTTTATTGTATAAATCCACCCCAAAGCACAAAATAAACAACAATATTTAGATATGCTCTTATTACGCATTTGCTTCATGTTCTGTATATTTATTGAATTAAAATAATAAATAGATACATTCGTAGTATTTGCATTCACAGTATCTCATAACAATGTAAGTAAGGAAAAATTTAAATTAAATATAATGAATGTTGAACTTTAACAGCTTTTGCTAAAAGTTTTCAGTTCAAACAGATGAAAGTATATTTTTAATAAAAAACATTAAAAAGAGTTTAAATATTCAAAATCGAGATTTAAATTTTTTGAAACTCGAAATTAGTGTAAAAACACACAAGAACAAAAATCAAGAATTTCCTCCTTTCTTAGACCGCTAAAATTCAAAATACTTCAAAAGTCATTCCATTCCTCAGTATGACCGTTCTTAACCTTCCATGCTCTTTTGTGTAAACATAAGGGCCTAGAAAAAAAAGGTGACATGGATAAAATACATTCGACAGGACATACGTATAAAATTTCACACACTAATCAGACTTGTTGATTTGTCGTTCATTTGTAATCGTTCGCGAACGACGAACGACAACAAAAATTCCTATCTTTCGTTGTTCGTTTTGGGCACCAAAAAATTTGCTTTTTCATGGGGAAAAATTTCCTTCCTAAAAAAACGTCATCACTTTTTTTTCAGAATGACGAGGGAAAAATTTCCTTTCTTAAAAAACATCGTCATTTTTTCCATAATGACGAGCGACAAACGAACGATGAACGATTCAATCTTTAAACGACGATGAACGATAACTTTTGGTGAACGACAAGCGAACTACGAACGACAATTTTTCGCGAGCATCAAAAAGTCTGCCGCTAATATTTTTTTCTACAACTGTTCAACCAAAACCCTTATATTTCTCCAGAGTATTTGGAAGCATATATTACTATAAAATTGATGAATGACAGTTATATTATGGTTATAGTTGAAGTTCCATGGTACAACATAATTAAATATAGAAGAGACATAAGGGAACTATTTGTTTAAAGGAAAAAAACCCTAGATAATTGCTCACTGGAGACTCCTGAAAGAAATGATCTGCAATATTGAAATAGTTGAAATGAATATTCATACCATGATTTTGCTATGAGAAATACTTATGCGACTTAAAATAGTTATACGATACGATTATCCATGGCTGATAATCAGAATGTGAATGTAAGAGTCATAAAAAGTTATTATTATATTTTTCATTATGGCAAATTATAGGTACAAAAATACCATAACAAAAAGGAAGTACATTTCTTTTTTTTAAATCGTCGCACTATCTAAAACTGAAAAATGTATATGCTCTATACCAGTGCTTCCCAAACTTTTTGGCATCACGTACCCCTTGGAGCATTTCATCTCCATCCGCGTACCCCCCCCCCCCCCAAAAAAAAAAAAAAAACATTCAACCGTTAGGGATCAGAGTTTTATTAACTTGCTTGCAGATACTAAATACATCTGCATGATAAACGGCATAACATAACAAACAACACATAACAGCAAACAAGAACTAAGGCTGAACGAATATAGCCAAAACTGCTTTTTTTTCCCTCAAAATCTTTCTGCGTACCCCCTGTCATGACGTCGCGTACC
This sequence comes from Caligus rogercresseyi, assembly GCA_013387185.1. Lineage (NCBI taxonomy): Eukaryota > Metazoa > Arthropoda > Copepoda > Siphonostomatoida > Caligidae > Caligus > Caligus rogercresseyi. The sequence goes on along the minus strand of CP045901.1, from coordinate 10,990,380 downwards.
CCTAGGGGTACGCGAACCATAGTTTGGGAAACGCTGCTCTATACAAATATATTGTCAAATATTACTTTGATGTACGAACAAGAATCAATGACTTAAGTCATTTAAAGTAAAGTCTATTGGAGGCTTCCTCGTCAACGCTACTCTACAATTGAAGTGAATTGATAAAATAGGAGTCAACTTGAAGAGAAAAAGAAAGCTGCTTCACATTACCCGTAGAAAAATCCCTCGAATGGGGCGGCAGACAGGAAATTTCCAGAGTATAAGGGCAATTGAATAGTATAATTAGTAGCCGGTATGACCTACTCTAACACAAGTGATTCCCTATCAAGGACGTCTCATAAGATTGAAATTTAGGGGTGCTAGGCTTCATTGCCTAAGCTCCTTTAGTCATGGGCATCTAAAATAGGATTATTCCAACCCTCGACATAGGATAAACATTATTATAAGGCCTTAAAGGAGACAATAAGCTCAAGGAACTCCAAATGGACGGTTGAGCCCCAATCTGCGGGTGCTAGAGACGTCTTGATCCCTCATGATAACATTATATCTAGTCTAGCTCATGGTAATGCATAAATAACGCCAGATAAATTGCCAGCATTATTCGGGGAGGTTTTACAAGAATAGGAGGACGAGTAACAGAATGTGCTCATTCAAAATGAGGTTGATGGAAGAGCCAGGTTTTAACCCTCAAACAATCAAACAGAAGCTCTTCTTATTTTGAATTTAAACCCCATTGAAGTTGTCTTTGGGTCATCATGCGAGAAAGAGATGAGAACCCTCAGATTCTCAGATTATTGTTGATAATATCGCGGGTTCTGCAACGCCCCTTGTTGTGGAGCCGGCAAGTGTAAAAAAACTCATATTGACCCTGACTTTATCTTGATGGCTATAGTTAGGTCAGGGTTAATATCGAAGAGAAATATACCCCGTTCGGAATTATCTCTATCTGAAGACGAAAATCCTAATAAGATTCATAAGAATCCACCAACGTCTACTATTCTAAAATTCCCATGAATGAATGACGGTAAACAAAAATCGATGATTTTTTTGTTCAGCCCCTACGGAACAAGCAAAGAATATACTTAGGAATGGAGAAATCCTCTCAAAAGATCGAGTTGCTCGGCAAGCTCAAATGAAATACTTATTCAGTGGAACACCCGACATAATTTGTTTTCAAGACGTAAAAGCCCCAACTTCATCTTCCTGTTCTCTTCATTGCCAGTACTGCATTTCTGACATGTATAACTTTTTTCACCGATTTCGGGAGTCGACGGGGAGCCATGTCCTTTGTTTCTAAAAAAAATACAGGGGTTGTATTTGTGTCAAGCAATAATCAGTTGATAGCGAGCAACATTAAATCTTTAATGCAAAAATGAAATGTTTTAAAACAAGAAAGCAGTAGAATAGAGGTTTTACTTAATTTTCTTAAAGCGTTTGGAAAAAGATGGGGGTTACATATCAACTATAAAAAGTAGTGGTATTTCTACATGGAAATGGAATCCTGAACTTGTACATCAAAATCAGCATGGAAATCTTAGGGATCTCTTGGGGCAGATATGTTTTTTGGATTCCTACTGGACAAAGCTTCTTAACGACATGAATGTCAACATTCCTATATAGAGGAAATTAACGTACGAAAGAGAATTTATAACTACAATCTAATTGTATATAATATACAAAGCCTCCGCAATTCCTAGTTAAGCAGAAAAGGTTATCAAAGAAGAAAAATGTCTGAATATATTTTTTTTAAAGAAATACTTACCAGCTCTACGACGTCCCAAGGCTCTATAGCAGGGGTCGGGGACCTATGGCTCGCGAGCCACATATGGCTCTTTTGGTGACTGCATCTGGCTCTCGGACAAATCTGAAATTTGTTTACAGTTGTTCGTTTTTTATATTTTTATTAGGCTGATGTTAAAGAAATAGAAAAATAGACTTACTGAAATCTAAATGTTAAAATTTTAAATAAGCTTTCGAAATATTAAAAGTGATTTACGTATTCCATCCCGTCTGTTTTTCCCCTCACGCTGAAGTTCGCAGGTGCGTCACATCAGCCAATCATAACTGTCCTTTGTACACAAGACATATTTTTTAAATCGATTTTTATTGGCGATAAGTTGACTACGGCGACGTGGGTAGTAAAATTACATCCGCTTTATTTAAAGTTCCAACTAGCTAACAGTTGTGTGCACAACCTAGAAGATGGCTAAGAGAAAGAAAGATGACGATTACCGAACATTTCAAAATGAGTGGACTGAAGAATTTGCATTTGTGGAGAGAGGAGGATCAGCTTTGTGTCTTATATGCAATGACAAAATAGCTTCGATGAAACGTTCAAATATCAAGTGCCACTTTGAGACACGGCAAGCTACATTTGCAACGAAATATCCAGCGGGGGACAGCAGAAAGAAGGCATGCGACGAGCTTCAAAGGAAAGCCCAAGCTAGTCAGCAGCAACTCCGTGTATGGGCCAGACAAGGTGACTTCAATTCAGCTAGTTTTGCTGGCGCATTAGCTATTGTGAAGAACGGAAAGCCATTTACTGATGGCGAGTTTGCCAAAAGTCTAATGCTGGATGTGGCCAATGAACTTTTTGACGACTTCACTGACAAAGAAAATATCATGAAGCGAATAAAAGACATGCCCCTGTCAGCAAGAACCGTACACGATCGCGCCATTATGATGACAAATCAAGTGGAGGAAACACAAGTGAGGGATATTAATACAGCGGTCTACTTCTCGCTCGCCCTGGATGAGTCAACCGACGTAAGTCATGTCTCCCAGTTCAGTGTAATTGCAAGATATGTTGCCGGTGACACACTGCGTGAAGAAAGTCTTGCCGTTTCGCCAATGAAGGGAACAACGTGAGGGGAAGATTTATTCAAAGCGTTTATAGAGTTTGCCCAGCAGAAAAATCTACCCATGGATAAACTAATTTCTCTGTGTACTGATGGTGCTCCATGTATGGTGGGGAAAAACAGGGGATTTGTGGCCCTTCTTCGTCAACATGAAAACAGACCTATCCTCAGTCTTCATTGCATTCTCACCAGGAAGCACTGTGTGCGCAAATGTGTGGCGAGCAACTATTCAATATTAGGTGAATATCTTCAAGTTGGATATAAAATGCACTGTTTATTTGCGCGAATTTCTCCAATGACATTTTGGAAAGGTTTTTATCCTATTTTGGCACAATTCAGAGGATCGTTTACATTGGAAATCCAAGGTATTGTCGATCTTTAGTCATTGTTATTACTCGCAAGAACAGTAGTAAAAAAAATATTTCTTAATTTGGACACTCCACCAAAACTGGAACAGATTACTACTTCATCAAACGTGATCTCTCTTCATAAATGTCAAAAGAGTCCATTTTCAATTGTGAATAGCTTCTTTTTCAGTTGAAAAAAGCGGCAAGACGTCATCTTGTCCACGTCACATGGCACATGAGGATGAATTTTGAATATCATACTAGAGAGAAATCTGATTAAATGGCTGATCCCTATGTGAAAGAACTAAATCTATCGAAATGTTGGAAGAGAAGAATTTTATTTGTTATTCTAAGAATCGTTCCCATAAAGCGATTTAATACCAGGCCCGGCGGGATTGGCAGGCCTGAGGCCAGGCCGCCCATCTACTGAGTAACGAGGGCCCGATTTTTTATGAATGTGCAAATAGTGCCCCCCCCCCATAACAACTTTAGGGCCCCCCAAAAGCCTGGGCCTGCTGCCGGGCCTGTTTAATACACAATTCCAAATATCCTCTAGATCTGTGTTCTTTTATGCTCCATATAAGAATTACATAAATGTGTTCAACTATACATACATTTTATGGTTGTACCTTCCTCGAGATCTTGATTGATTATATCCAATTGAACATAAGAGATGTAATACCCTTAGGTCTTACTTCTTCGAATCTTCATAAGGCTCCTATCAAGACTAGAGTCTTGAAACTATCTCTATACAGCTGTTAAAGCCTATTGACGAATCACTTAGCCACGGGGGATCTCGTCAGAGAAGAATAACTGAGGGGGGTTATGATATCACAGTTCGATATTCAGCTCTCATATTAAGATTCCAGAGACCTCGGAAGCGCAATGGAAGTTTACTGGTGAGCTTATGAGTTCTACCAATCCTGCTCTGGTAATGCGAAAAAAGGAACTGAAAATATTTTACAGAAATTTAAATTTATCGTTTCGACTTTTTTGTACAACTGTTGTAATGGGATGTATTGCCTTTTTTATTTTATTGTTGATTCTAAAGTGAGATGACTTTCTTTGTGTAAATTTTTTGAAATTAAATATTTGTTAATATATATTTTTATATTGATACACCAGATATCATTAAAGATGTTTGATTTTTCTCAGGCTTGTGAGCGTTCAGCTTTTTTTTGCACTCAGCGTTCCGTTCAGCGTTCAAAAAAATTAGCGTTCCGTTCAATGTTTTTGCGTTCAGCGTTCCGTTAGCGTTCAAATATTTAAAAAATAATTTTCCAAAAAAGTACTGCGTAGTGATGACTTTGTTTTTTTAGAAAATAATTTCCCAAAAGTACTACGTAGTGATGACGTTTTTTTTAGAAAAGAATTTCCCGAAAAAGTACTTTTTTAGAAAAGAATTTCCGAAAAAAAGTACTGCGTAGTGATGACGTTTTTTTTTTAGAAAAGAATTTCCAAAAAAAGTACTGCGTAGTGATGAAGTTTTTCTGAAAAAAGTCCAAGAAATGTTTGGAAAAATTGAACGCTGAACGCAAAACTCTTTTTTTTTGCGTTCAACGTTCAGCGTTCAAAAAAAGTTGCGTTCCGTTCATTGAACGTGCGTTCAGCTGAACGCCGTTCAATTTTGCGTTCCGTTTACAAGCCTGATTTTTCTAAATCTATTATAAATTATAAAAAAATTGTCATAGTATAAAAATGAATTTATATGTGACCCGATCTGCCGGAATGAGTCGGAAGTCGGCGTTCTATTTATTCAGACACAGCCGATTATGTCAAAACACGTCAAAAATATCATTTTTTCTTTTTTGGTCTCATATGAAAGAAAATATGTTCAAATTAATATCCTAAAGTTTCATTGTGTTAGTAATTGTGGAAATGTACTTAAAGGGTTATTTATGACGAGTTGAAACTCTCAATATTAAAAAAGAATGTCCAAAATAAATGCACATTCACATAAATATTTTTGAAATTTTTGAAGCTAAAGTCTGACTTAATACATTTTCCCCAAGTATCTAAATGTCTGTATTACATTTCTGTTGTTGAATAGTGGGTGCATCTCTTTGGATTCTATGTATTGTTAAAGATATCAACAAAAAACTGACGAAAAACTTTAAATGCGATTTTCTCGGTTTTTCAATTAGAAATGATGCTGTGATACCTTAATTCAAACGAATGTAACTTGACAACCATTTAAGATACAGCTTTGACCAAGATATCATTTTAATCATTGGTTTCTCTTCTTTCCAATGATACCAAAACATCAATTTTGAATTTTGGGTCACTGTGACTCATTTCCCAGATCAGGTCACATATAGAAAATAACATACTAAAACAACGTATGACACATTTAGACAAATAAGGATTTTGATCTACGGAACTTTTATTAAATACTCACGCAACCTTTCGTGTTATTTCCATAGAGATATAAGATATAGAGAGCTGATTCCCTTCAATAGCAGAGAACAGCGTTCTGTTGTTTCTGTGTGTGCAAAATAAACAAAGTAATTTATACGACGTCTCGTAGCTGATTCTTAGAGATAGAATCTATTTTTTTTTGTTGAACTAGCTCCCCCTCACTCATAAACATAATTTTCAACCTTTTAAATTTGTGGAAAAACCATAAAGTCCTGGCTCTTTTAGAAACTCCAAATCAAGGTATATAGAATACAAGGTATGTTACATTTAGAATTTTTACTTAATAAACTTTTATAAATCCCCGGCGTGCTCTCAGTCGTCATTGGTCCGACTTCATCTGCCGTGCTAGCTGGGGATATTTTTTAAATTTCCTTATAATTAAATATCAAGATGATTTACAAACAAAAATCACTAATATTTTAAAAGGAATATTTCAATTGTCATTTATTTAATCTGAAAGAATCGAAAATCATGCATTTTTGGAAGAATTATCGCTTATTAAAGGATGATTATAATAATGCTATGTAGAAAAGAAAGGAATAAAAGCTATAAACTCTCCAGTGATGTAATTGTAATAAATAAAGTAAATAATGTGAAGAAGTGATATGACATAGTTGGATATGTGTTTATATCACCTTCTTTTTCTATTCCGCAAATCATGAAATATATGATACAGCAATTTATTTCAACTACAATAAGGACATCTACCTTTTATGGACAAAATAAATTAACTCACATAGAAACTTCTCAAATAACAGTTTAATAATTTGATGTTAAGGATTTAATATAAGACATCTATTTTTTTGTTCTTATTAAATAGTTTAATGGAGTATTATATATTATTATTTAAAATTTATAAACAAGATTAATAAAAAAGTAAAAGTCTGAATAGAAGAAATATTGATGAATTAAAATAAAATTGATATTGAGCAATTGAAATCAAACTAATATCCATCAATTTATTTACAAACAATACTTGATTTAACTTAATATTAACAAACCTCTTTTAAATAAAATGCCTTAGAGACATTCAGATTGTATTATTGTAGAACATAATGAGAAACCTTTGTCGGGATTTATGTGGGAGTAGGGTCTTAGAATATTTTTATAAAACTCTCTTGCATAAGGAATTTATGATAACGTTTTTGTAAAAGGAATAATTGACACTATAAGTTCCAAGCACACCTCGAGTGTAAAATGAGACAATTCAATCACTTTGTTTTGTCGCAAGGATCGGGTTATTATAATAGGAAAAAAACTTCTGCGGAAGTATCCATGAACTCCTATAAATATTTTCTTTTTTTAACTTTTACAAGTTCTAACATTTTACATCGATATATATTCCTACTTTTGAATAGTAAACTTCACTTTTGTATAAAACGCATTTTAAAGGAAACTAATGACTTTTGATTTATATAAAATTGACCCATGTTTCACATGTCCTACGGTAAGGAAAGGTTTCGTTAAGAATATACAATAACATCAGTCGTTGATTCCTGGACTCATTACTATCGAGGATTTCGACTGGAGTGGTGGTAATGTGTCTAAACTCTTGAACACGCCGTGACGTAGCTTCAAATCAAGCATGGAGCAAGGAATGGAACCCACGGAGGAAATGACTCCCCAGAGCCTATCAAAGAGGATGATGTGTTGGAGACAGACGGACAGACCCTGAAGGACATTACCCCCCCCCCCCCCTCCTCCTAAAGGCTGGTTGGCTGGCTTATTCCGTCTGCATCAAAGAAGATGACGTGTCGGACACCCCGGAGGGAGGGAGGAATGGACTCCCGTGAGAGAGAGAGAGAGTCATTGCCCTTGTCCTGTCGTCCTACTAGCATATTCTATCAGGGAGTATCCTATTCAAGTGAAGACATCCAACAACACAATCCTTTCACCAGCCACAAATCACAATGATACACATCATTCATTTATGAGACGCGCAGTTGTCTACCCACCGATCCGCCGCCGTCCTCTATTCCGGGGGGGGGGGGGGTCCACCTGCCCTACATCCACTCATCCTGAAACAGAGAACCATTTCAATAGTAGCCGCCGGGCATGCCATGAAGATACCACACAAGCGACCCTGCATAGAACTGGGGAGAGACTCCCATCCCCCACACACTCAAGAAGGCGGACCGAACACCACCACGCCCTCGCCTGCATTGGTCTCACTCTTCACGTCACTCTAAATCCATACTTGGGAGCTAAGCAAAGACTTTCCAACACCCTCAGGTGGAAGCCATCTCCCCCATGGGGCCCGAGTCCTCTACGGAGCGCTATGGCATCCGCTCCACCAAGGACAACCTCCTCCAGATAATTTCAATGTGGACAGGGACATCGCAAAGGCCGAGTCACAAATCGTTAAGCTAACCCTTCCCAATAAGCATTCCATATACAATCAGCCCTCCGGGAACACCGCCTGGGCACCCGACGGGCCATCTGCTAGAGACAGACATCGAGCAACTTTAAGAACAAAAGCTGGATTTATTTTTTCTATACTTCAGTCCTTGTATGTCAATAATGGATCTGAATCGAAAAAGTCCTGAAAATTTTGAAATCCATTTAGCTCTGAATTTATCACTAACTTTGAAAAATGAATACCATATTCGGAATCAGTGGATAAAACTCTATAAGAATTAGTGAAAATTAGTCCGACCTAAATTTTTTAGTTGATTTTTGTTGACCTGTGTTATTTATTGTTAATATTATCCAAATGCGTTTTTAGCGAGGAGGACATCGCATTTAATAAACAACACACACAGTTTGATAAAATATAGCAAATATATTTTTTCAAATATTCCTATATCAATTTCATCAACCAATATAGTATTTCCTCTGCACAAGTAACCTGTCTAAATTAAATTATCATATTAAATAAAGACAGGCTTGTGAACGGAACGCAAAAAAAGAGTTTTGCGTTCAGCGTTCAATTTTTCAAAACATTTTTAATGTAGTTTTTATTTTTAATTGGAAAGGAATTTTTCGAAATACTCTTTTCTAAAAAAAGTCATCACTTTTTATCGGAAATTCTTTTCTAAAAAAAGTCGTCACTTTTTTTGGAGATTATTTTCTAAAAAAAACGTCGTCACTTTTTTGGAATTTCTTTTTTAAAAAAACGTCATCATTTATTTTCTAAAAAAACGTCGTCACTTGGTTTAGAGATTATTTTCTTTTAAAAAAATGTCATCACTTCTTTTCTACAAAAAGTCGTCACTTTGTTTGGAGATTATTTTCTAAAAAAACGTCGTCACTTATTTGGGAAATTCTTTTCTAAAAAATACCCTCTGATGTTGTGAATATAGACGTTCTGTGGACCCCAGGTTGGGAACCCCTGGGTTAGATCCAGTCAACAAATTTATATCATTTGAAAATCGGTTCGGGCTCATTTTTATTATAAAAACCCTAAATAGTACTTTCACTTTTCAAAATTACACAATGTAATTTTTATAAATATTTGAACGCTAACGGAACGCTGAACGCAAAAACATTGAACAGAACACTGAACGGAACGCTATTTTTTATAACGCTGAACGCAAAAAAAACTGAACGCACACAAGCCTGGATAAAGACCATATATATATATATATATAGGCTTGCACGCGTTCCACTTTTTTCCCGTTCCGTTCAATTCTTTCCGTTCCGCGGAACGCCGTTCAATTTTGCGTTCCGTTCAAAAATTGGATTTCAAAAAATTTCTCATAAGAAGGCTCTGTACTTTTCACTGCATCCTCGTAAGTATCGGGTATAAATTTTAAACCAGGCTTTAATAGTTTCGGCTTGAAGTTAGTTACCACAATTAAAGTTCCAAAAACTTTACAAACTTCGATAATATTTAAGATATAAAATTTTGAACCAGAGGCTCGGCCCGAAAAATTAACATATTTTTTTACCCCGACCGAAAAATGTTACAATATGAAAAGTCAAACATGTAAAAATCCCACCCACATATGGTCCACCGAATTTCTCGGTCTATACTACTCATAATTATTGCGTTATCTGAGAATAATTATGAAAAGTTTATTTATTTACAATCTAAAGAATAACATTAGTTTATAAATTACACTATTTATTTACTGCCAAAAGGAGCTGTTTTGTCTTGTCCTTCGCAATAAAAGTTTAGATTTGGAGAAGAGTCTCTCCAAACTGGCACTGGGAAGTATAACATTATATGGAATGAAAATCTTTTTAATCCTTTTATAAGCAATAATTGATTCCATTGCCTCAGACTCAAGCGGTCAACCTCCTGCTTAGCTGAGTCAGTCTTCTTCGGCCTCTTGGCAAAGAAATTGCCTTTTTCTTCCGCTGCTGGTTCTTGCAAAAGTTGACTAAAAGGAAAATCTCCTAGTTCTTCGGCCTCTTCAAGTAAATAATTCTTTGCTAACTGTTGCTTTGCGATGTCTAAAAAGCCTACTTTGAACTCACGGAGATATGCTGAAGCAATTAGCATCTCCCTACGTTCAAAGTAGGCTCCAAATCTTCGTTTGATCCCAAAGAGAGTGCATCAATTTACACCCTACACCTGGACGCAGCTTCCCTCTCCTTAGTTTGGAGGTCAGAACGATAATGATCGAAAGGGATAAAGAGTGAAATAAATAAAGTTCTGTTAGTAACTAAATAATTAAATATATTGACCGACAACAAACCTGATAAAATTATATAATACATACTAAAATCGAGGTTGGGTGATTTCCTCTCGAATATTATTTGAACGGAACGCAAAAAGACAAATTTTAGCGTTCCGTTAATTTTTTCGTTCCGTTCCGTTCCGTTCAATTTATTCCGTTCCGCGGAACGCCGTTCAATTTTACGTTCCGTTCACAACCCTGTATATATATATATACCTATATATATAATATAAATTTGATAATAAGACTGTAAAAATTATATATTCTTAATTACCATTCATCTTGCCTTACCGACCTCGAACTCGTTATAGATATTAACTCAACTAACTTTAAGAACATTTTCTCAGTTTATTTTCACTTTTCCTTTAGAAAATAATAAAGACTAACCAGCTTATAGAAATTTGAACTCTAATAAAAACAATATAGCAGAACAATAAAGTTTGATATGGTCTACACCAAATAATCATTTTTTTGATTTACTAAGTTTAGCCTTGTATTTGATACAATTAGCAGTTACTTAGTGCCCTATTACAAATACATTTAAATATTGATAAACTTATAATTCAAACAAATCATTATAAAACAATATCTATACAGTTGTTTATTATCTGGAGAACCCTCCCCCTCCTCCGGTTACAATGGATCCCTAAATTCTCCAGATTTCCACCACTCTGTATCCCCAAAACAATCACAGGATCCCTTCAGTTCTTTGTATGCTAGGGCACTTGCTCCACGACTGATCACCACGATAGCCCTATCAGAAGGAAGCTGTTCTCAATCCCAGACGATGGTCAGAGCTCAGGGAAGAGTGCTGCACTTTGAATGAGGACGGAGTTCATTGGACCTCAAATTTATTTTGCATCCTATATTTTCTTACTCGCTCTTATTTATAGTTTTTTTGCTTTTATCTCTATCAGTATACTCTTTCTCAAAGAACTAAATATACTCAGTTAGTTGATCTATACATTGATCCTTGTGTATTTTTGGGATCTGTGGTCAACTAAAATCCATACCCGAGGTTTCTTCATACAACCAAAACCTCATTTTATTTTTAGAAGTAAAGTGTGAAGATGGATACTCGCTTATTGTTCTATATGAAGCTGTAACTTAAGGGAGCCTTCCATGGCTCTCTGAGACCTTAATTACACTTATAGTTGAATCCAGGACAAAGCGTCCCATTACAAACTTCATCACTTCATCGAATGTTTACTGAAATCAAAATATAAAAGGATGCATTCCTGATCAGCGTCGTCGTTTGTTTAAAAATGACCATAAATTTATACGTTTTTTAATATATTTTTATACGTAATTGTTCATATCCCTTTCGATTTTTTAAAAGTTAATGAGCTTTGAAAATCATTCATCCGTAATTCAAATTAATCAGAATAAGCAACAACTAAATTTATTTTCTTGAATTTTGATGAACCTCACTAGGCTCTTGAACTTCATATCACTCTATTGTGCTGGATAATGCAGAGTAAATAATATTTTATCATGCAATTAAATCAATGTACTCATTATAATTAAAATAGTCACATGTAAAGTATACTGTTTATTTAAAAAATAATATAATAGGTGAATATTATAAATAACACATTTTAATAAGAATGTAAGTTACGGGCTACATATAATAAATATTATCGGATACGTTGCACCCGCCTATCATTAATATTTTTTTAAATTTCTTTTTGACCGGATGGTACCCACCACTTCGAATGTCAATTAATTTTTAGGGGAAATGGTAACTCATTTTTAAAAATACAAATGAATTTCCATATATTCTAATATTTATATAATTAATTATTTGGAGGGCGTTGTGATATCCCTCGATGTTTTTTGTCCGAATGAGACCTCTTTGTGTCGTGGTATGCGAATTCTAAAGCGAGATCGGAAATGTAAGAGCGACCCTTCGACGTATCCAGATAAGCGACAGTGGAGAGATGTCGTTCGGTAAAGGTGATCAGAGAGGTCCATAATTGAGGCTCCTGCGTTAACATTAAAAAATTCCGTTTGAACCTGATAAGAGGAAGTCGGGTGTAGATGAAATGTGGACGAAGTCGGGTTCCCAGGCGGTATTCCTGCTATTTGCACAGCTCAAGAAAGATCTTATTTTTTGGAGGCTTCTTGAAGTACTCCAGCAACTGCTTCTTGGAATAGACATGGCTGGAAGAAGATGCGTGAGTAGTTATAATACGAATAATATAATAATATGGCCATCGACGCCTCACTTTGTCTTGTTTTGGTGATAACACGCCATGTCCAAGGGATGCATATTCGGTAGGATTAGCTTGGCGATTTGGGACTCGGCCTTTGTGATGCCCCTGTCCACTTGGGTAATTTTATGGAGGAGCGGATGTCATCACGCTCAGCATAGAGCTCAAGCACCATGGGGGAGACAACCTCTAACTGAGGGTGTTAGAAAGTATGTTTAGTTCGAGCATGGATTCAGAATGATGTGAAGAGTGAGGCCAATGAAGGTAAGGGCGTAGTGGTGTTTGGTCTGACTTCTTGAGTGTGTAGGGAATGGGAGTCTCCCAGGTTCATGCAGGGTCGCTTATGTGGTACCTTCATAGCATGCACGGCGGCTACTGTTGAATGGTGCTCTGTTTCAGGAGGAGTGGATGGAGGACAGGTGGATCCCCCTCCTCGAGATAGAAGACGACGGCAGATAGGCTAGTAGGACGACAGGACAGGACTCTCTCTCTCTCTCACGGAAGTCCATTCCTCCCTCCCTCCCTCCGGGGTGTCCAACACGTCATCTTCTTTGATGCAGACGGAATAAGCCAGCCAACCAGCCTTAAGGAGGAGGGGGGGGGGGGGGGGTATTGTCCTTCAGGGTCTGTCCGTCTGTCTCCAACACATCATCCTCTTTGATAGACTCTGGGGAGTCATTTCCTCCGTGGGTTCCATTCCTTGCTCCATGATTGATCCGAAGCTACGTTGCGGCGTGTTCAAGAGTTTAGACACATTACCGCCACTCCAGTCGAAATCCTCGATAGTAATGAGTCCAGGAATCAACGACTGATGTTATTGTTTATTCTTAACGAAACCTTTCCTTACCGTAGGACATATTAAACATGGGTCAATTTTATATAAATCAAAAGTCATTAGTTTCCTTTAAAATGCGTTTTATACAAAAGTGACGTTTACTATTCAAAAGTAGGAATATATATCGATGTAAAATGTTAGAACTTGTAAAAGTTAAAAAAAGAAAATATTTATAGGAGTTCATGGATATTTCCGCAGAAGTTTTTTTTTCTTTAAAGCCCAAATTGAAGTTGCAGATTTTTGGAAAAATTGAGGGCATCACGCGGCCTCTGAGATTAACAATGGTTGATAATCTCAAGGATTTTTCTGCATTGAAAGCATTAAACAGCCACGGAGTCATAAAGATCAATGTTATTTTGTAAGAATACCATTCTTTCATGTCCCTTTTTTAATATTGATGGAGGTTTCGTGACTGAAAGTAAATCAAAAAAATATGATCATAAAAGAGACTATGACATCATCGGTACATTCTTTTTATTAAGTGTCCGCGCCACTTTTTAAATATCACATACCTTATATTCTATATACCTTGG
>CP045901.1:10954486-10976451 GCA_013387185.1 Caligus rogercresseyi | reverse complement strand
ACAACTTGAGTTTTTCTATTCTTGAGGAGGAACCATGATATGGACAAGAGAAGAACTCAAGCGGCTTATTGTTAATGCATTAATACAAACAACAATATCCTTTTTGGTTTATTTATTTCAAAATGTTATTAATTGTTTTTAAAAGGAACCTATTTGTTCTTCTCGTCCACGAGTCCTGTGAAATAAGAACTCCAGGCACATGCAAGAAATCCGTTTCAAAGTTCATCCTCTGAATAGAAGAATTTAAGCTGTTAATATAATGCAATAAAAATAACACCAAGATGATTAAAATAACCAAAGGAGAGGTTTGTGATTATTTTGATACTATAATCAAATGAGAGAGATGCAGAAAGATGTCTCTATAATCCTAATCGACAGCATTTTTTTCTCTTTCTATGTCATGTCGGGGATGAAGTAAATCCTTGCCTATTTTTTTGCTTGGGTCCCCTTATGCATCATTCTATCATATTTTTTCAACTGTCCAGTCCATCGCAGACATGCTATCTCGCTCTCCATTCATGTTTCTATTGTCTATCCGTCCTCAACTTATATTTTGCTGAGAGGTTTTAAACTAAGACCTCGTTGTTAAACGCCATGTTGTATATACCTTGCTTTAGCACTCAATTCTTCAAAGTATGCATGTTTTTCACTGTCCTACTTATTTAGCTATCACGGTCCAAAGAGTGTACTATTTTTATACCACATTTTTTATTCACCACTTCGTATAAAACCTGCCAAAACCAACGGACCCCTCCACAGATTGGGGTCACAAGGCTGTAGCCTAGAAAGACCTAAGCATTAATCCACCCTTGCTGGTCCAAAGTTCTGGTGAGTGGGTCCGATGTAGGAGCTATCACAATCGTCAATTAAATCTATTTGTTTTTCTATATGAAGTTCGAATTAATCTGGTAGATATAAATAGGGATCAATCTCCCCAAATTGAAAATCAAGAATATCGTGTTTTTTTTATAAAGTATCTCTTTAAGTACTTAACTCATTTTTTTCTACATATTTATGATTGTAAATAATAAATTAAATAATAAAATTATTTTGTCGCTTCATAGATATTTATTGAGACGATTTGTCCACTTTTTGCTACAATATTTGCCTTTTCTATTGTAAGTCATGTATGTAGAAAGTATAAGGTCGAGGGGACTATTTATGCATTGCACCCACGCTATTCCAACAAAGGATATGTTCTCTGATTTGCGTTTCGATATTGATCTTATTTCCTTATGCCACAATTAATAAAGATAATACCCTCCATAACAATACAAAAGTGCCACATGCTTGATGTATCCTGGTAGGCCCTTTATGTATATAAAAAGTATCTACCAAAAAAATTGATTCTGCCACATAGATTTTTTGATAAAAGAAGAATGATAAAATAATTTGTTTTGGGGGGATCTGAGGCATCATTCATACTATTTTGTATTATTTTATGACAATTCCCTTGTGGTAATTTTCGGTTTTTAATTCTTCTTTGAACAATTTCCTTTGCACCGTGTGTCCTTATAATTGGTACTTTAAAATTGTCATTTAATAATTATAAATCTATCTATGTTACATATTTCTAATTTAAAAAAATAATTCTATATTTTAGAGGCTACGTATCTTTATTTTACTGAATGTCATATTTAAAACAACACTGTAATGTTTCATACCTCCCCGAGCCATAAACTCCGTCACCTACGTATCATTTCACACCTGCAATCATGTACTATAAAATATTTTTAGATATTACCTGTGTGAACAAGAGAGATAAGTGTAGACTTGTCAACGCATGCACCTAATTTTGATATTTTGTTTTTCAAGTACACTATTTGACATTCTTCAAAAGCTATCCACACCATCGGCAATCAACTTTTATGTTTTTGGTAAATTTCTACCGAAGAAACAGAATCTGTGAACCAATTTTGTAGGTTCATATAATAAAATGGATATATGATAATATATATATATTCACCAAGTAATTTATCCCTGGGGGAGAAGGACTTCCGTTAATCCATGCAAAAATTAAAGATCCCTTAGGCTATGGAGAAGCTATGCTCAATTTAGAAGATATTCTCATAGTATGATATGGTAGGCCTTTTGGTGTATTTTCAGAAAAAATATCCCTAATAAAATTAATATTCAATTCTCATTATTGAATACACTGTTTCAGATCACAATAAGGGAAGATCCTTTTAATCAGCTTTAATTAACAATTCATGGACAAAAGGGACTTATTTTAATGCTTAATTATGTATTCATATTCCATTGATGCCGTTACATCGAATGATATGTGCAAAGAGATTTAAAAAAGCCGTAAGAATGCCATATTTCAATCATAAACTACATGAAGTAGAAACTGGGTAGATTTATTAGTAACTCAATGGTTTCATATGTGCTTGATATTATATTATATCTATAACTTTCCCTCTAATTAAAAGAATTATGTAAAAATTAAAGGATTCGCGAAAATAAAAGCTGATTATACCTGAAACTAATTGTACAAAATTAACTTCAAATTTGAATATATTGCCTATTTTGAGTATCAAGCCTTTAGAAAATTTATTTGCCTTGCTAATCAATTATAATACATATACAAACTATAATTTTTAGTTCACAACGAATGTCAAAGAAATTGTATAAATTACTAAATAGGCATTGCCATCTAGCATTAGTATTTTAGCAAAAAAAGAACCAAATTAAAACTATCATTATGAATTGAAAATCATAAGAGTAAAAGAAAGTGACAAAAATTATAAAAATATGATAACAAATAAAATGTTCCAGTCTTATAAACATTATAAAAAAGTAAATATACATTTCTATTGTGAGTTCAAATACTTGATTGTACTAAAAATCTAATAAAATATGAGCGAATTGTATTAATGACTGGATACATTTGTAAAAAAAAGTAAGAAATCAATGAGCTTCCAAATTAATTAATTATTCTCATATTCGTTTAAGATCAGATCCACGCAGCAATTATTATAGCTCTTTCAATGCAACATCAACCATAAATAACATTGTGTTCCTCGAACTGTAAACAAATTTCCCTTGTATGTATTAATGATACGATTCGACAGAGCGAGAATGCGTCTTCAATATATATCAACTAACATGACTGTAGTTATCTATTTACAATATTAAGAAGTATTATTTGTCCAAATGGAATCACTTGGATTATACAGGCTTGTGGGCGTTCACAACTTTAGCGTTCGTTCGTTCGCCCTTTCGATTTGAAAAAAATCCGTTCTGACTTTCGTCCGTTCAATTTTTTAACGTTCGTCCGTTCGGGGGAAAAAATATCAATTTCTTCATATTTCAAATTAGAAAAAAATTCCAATATAAAAAAACATCTTCACTTTTTATCAGAATGACTCGCATTAATTTCAAATTGCACTTCTTTTTGTAAAAAATGTCCTCACTTTTTTAAAGTGACATAAGAATCATTGATTGAACTGGTTTTTATAAAAAAACGTTCATACATTTGAAAATAATATTATTTGAACGGATGAACATCAACAAAAAAAAATCCGTTCGTCCGTTCATTTATTTTCCGTTCAGACGTTCGATTTTGAAAGCACGTTCGCGAACGGCATTCGTTTTTCCATTCAATCCACAACCTTGATTTTATCTTAAGCCTTGTATTATAAAATCATATTTCCAATCTTCCAGAGAAACCAAAACGATGATGCTCTCAATAAATGAAGCTTTTGTGGATACATATTTTATTCTTAATACCGATTATTTATCCAGATATGGCCGTATCATGGGCATCTTCATATTAAGATACATTCTTCCTGTTATTATTCCTTCATTACGTGTAGCCTCACTTGTAATTATATATGTATGAAGCCTTTTAGTGTGTGGGGGGGGGGGGCTATGGCAAGGTACCGGGCAGGCCTTAGAAACCCACTTCTTCCCTTCAGCACAAATAAACCCTTCAAATGAAGACACACACACTCTGCGTTCATCTGGCCGCAGGTGAATACTACACAGACTGCAAAGCTATAAGTTATTTGAAAAAAATCACTGTTCCATTGTTCATATTGCATTGAGGCTTTAATAAAAAAGTCCCTTTAACACTCTGTGTGTGTATCTATCAGTGTGAGTGAGTGTGTGTTAGTGTCTTTAACACTTTGACAGGGATAAGTGAAAGTGTGTGTCTGTAATTATGATGGATATGAAGTGAACAAGGCATATTTGTATTAAAAAAATCTTATATTTGGTATGTATATAACGGTTTTACTTTTGTTTGATGATATAATTTTTCCTATATGGTTATATTATTGCTTACATGTTTGCCATTTTCCTGAGAAAAGTGGTTCTCTGGTCAATGATAAGAACCTCTCGTGTATTGGATTCCATCTCAATTTGTAACCTTTGGACACCTTCCTAAAACAGACAAACTAAAACAAAAAAAAAAGTATTTTCTAAATGTTTTTATATTTTTTTAATAGCTTTAATATTTGCTCCATTTTTTTGTAATTAACAGAAATGATCATTATAATTTGAAATTAATTTTCATACTTTTGTAAGTTGATGTATTTATTGATAAAGGGTACATTAAATTTGTTCTTAAAGAATAACAAAGCATTGTTGTATAATATCAATGGACAAAATAATATAAAATTAATACATGTATTGTAAGGATGGACCTATGATGTTCTACTCTGATAGATCTTAATGGAACTTGAATTTCTTTTCAATAATTAATCCGTCAAAAGCTTCCTAAGACATTTTTTTAAATTGAAAATTTATTTTACGTATTTTTGATTCAATTATGATTTCCATTTTTTGTTTAGTATTTTTCATTCTTAAGTGTTCTAATGTCCAGAGCCTTGTAAGTAGAGTTACGTCGTAAGAACTGTCTGTGTAGCAACTGACTCTTAAGAGCCCACTCAGGTCAGGCTCAAAACATTCTTAATTTATCGAGGGAGTTGTAAATAAACAGTCCTTTGAGATAATGTATTCGAAGTATAAAAACAATATAAGCTTTATAGATCTTTAAAAACACAACTATGCCTGCTTGTAGTGCTGTGGATTGTACGAATCGCTCAGGAGTCTCTTTTTTAATTCTCATGAAACAGTTTCCCAATAAATGAAATATTTTATAGAAACATGTATTGTCATAGATTCCGATATATTCATCCTAACAATAACATAGGAACAATAATCATTATTTTCATTTAATGCGTTGTTTTGAGCTCAAATGGTCTTTCACCAGGTTACGCTCCAATCTATTGTCGTAACTCTTCTTATAGGTAGGCCTCTGCTATGTCATTGTCGTTCGACTTTTGTAAAGGTTTTTTAATTAAACTATATATTTTTTAACTGCTCGAGTAAAAAAAATAAACAAACAAACAGTATTTACTTACGCTTGTACATTTTTAATAACTGTTATAGAAAAGATATATTTTTTATAAATTAAAAATTCATAGTTTTATAAGAAACTTTATTTCAAAAAATTGACCATTTTATAATTTTTTTTTAATGCAATGAGTTGTTCAAAATTAGAGCTATAGGTCCCCAACTGACGGACCCCTTTCGAGCTCAGATCCACACACAGTCCTGTATATACGCACCCATACCTATAACGATATGATTATTTAAAAAAGGACACTATTGACAAAATGAATAATAATTCTTCTTAAATCAACTTTAAAAGGGCATACTAAACTTTATTTTCGCTATCATATATATGAATTATGTCATTTTTTTTTTATTGATCAAAAATGAATGTTATAATATTTTAAAATAATGATTTTTTAATTTTTATAATATTGTGCTAAGTCAACGTTTTAATCATCATGTAACGTTTATTAAATAATTATTATCGAGTATTAAGGTTTAATATTGAACATAGAATCACGTTTCATTTCATTAAAGTAAGATTTTCTTATGTATGTAATCTTAGAGTGTTAGGCCATGATTTCAGAATATATTGGCATAAAAAAATACTTTTTATAGAAATATGGAACCATGTTACACTTCATTTCAAAGTATTATTTTTCTTTAGGTATAAATTTAGGGGTTTAGGAATACTGTGTCGTTTGGTTATGCAATCATGAAATATTTTGTTAGCAATATTGACCACAAATCATATAAGATTTATTTTTCTTTTATTTATTTTTGGGATTTCTTAATCATGGCTTCAAAATTTTCTGTCATTGGATTTTTAAATACTTATATTGCTCACATAATGATTAAATTCCATTTTAGAGTAATAATTTTTGATATTCTTGAATTTCTAGATTGTTTGACCATGCTATCAACATCCTGTGGCGTAGGTCGTTGGCGTCCAAAATGGCTTCAGAGATTCGCTACACGCCGGAGTACATGTTAGTCTATTGCATCATAGGCATCATTCACGGTATGCTCTTCTCCTACTTCTCAACTATCCTCTCCACCATCGAGAAAATTTGGTCTCAAATCGCAGGAAATAGCCTGGTCTATTCCGGCAATGAAATCAGCCAAGTTTTCTTCCTTCTGGCCTTACCATTCATGGGTCTGGTTCGTAAGCGAACGCTCTTCATGGGATATCCATCATGCTCTCAGGATTTGGGATACTTCTCTGTGGGATCCCGCATTTCTTTGAGGTTGAGCCTTCATACGATGCAGAGGCCCTGAAAGAGCCTCTTTGCACAAGTAATAGCACAGTGCATTCCTCTTGCTCAAGTTTTGAAGAAGAGGCTGCCTCGCATTTGAGGACTAAGTGGATTGGTATTTCCTTTATATTCATCGGAATATTCCTACATGGGATCGGAGCCTCATTCTACAACACTCTGGGGATTCCCTACATCGACGATAACTCTGAGAAGAGCAATTCCCCCATGGCCCTATCTTTTGTTATCACAGCCAAAATGGCGGGTCCGCTATTTGGCTCCATTTTCGCCTCCCTCTTCTTAAAGATGAACGAGTATCCCAGCAAGTCACTGGAGAGCCTGGATTTGACGAAACGGATGATCGATGGATCGGAGCCTGGTGGCTGGGATTCTACATTTTCGGGCCCATTCTCATCGTTGTGGCCCCGCTACTCATACTATTTCCGGAAAGACTTCCAACAAAAGATAGTGAAGAAGGAGAAGATAAGACTCCAGATTTCGTGATTGAAACCCCACAATCAACCGCAGAATGGTTTCAGCTCACCAAGACTCTTTTGTCTCGCCTTCTTAAGAACAAATATATATGTTCAACCTATGCTCCAGCATCGCTTTCCTCTTTGGATTCATTGGATTCATCACTTTTCTACCCAAGTTCATTAAGTTTAACTTCCGAAAAAGCTCATCTGCCTCCGGAATTGCAGGAGGACTAAGTACTTCATTTCCTCTGCCATCGGAATACTCTCCTCGGGGTGGGTGATTTCCCGCTTCCGACTCAAGGCAAGGTCTCTTGCCTTATGGTGTGTGATTTCAGACTGCATTGGAATATTTTTCTTTGTGGGCATTGTTTTCATTGGCTGCAACTCTATAACGTTCTCAGAGCCCTGTGACAGCACCTCTTCTTGCCACTGTTCTCAGTCAGACTATCAGCCCGTTTGCTCCATTGATGGAACGCTGCAATTCGCATCCCCCTGTTTTGCGGGTTGTACTTCAGTGGACAAGGGTGGCAGCCCTGATGGGAAAAAGAGCTATGGAAACTGTTCCTGTGTCTCAGGGGGAAAAGAATCCTTTCCACTCCTCACAAACAATTCATCTTCATTTAGCGGGGAAGTGGTTTCAAAATACTGTGAGGATCCCTCCTGTGCCTCTCATTTTGTGATGTTCATGGCCCTTTTGGGGATCTTTGGGATCATTGGCTCCTCAACGCGGATACCCAATCTCATACTCAGCCTTCGAGCCATAGATCCGAGGGATAAAGCCTCTGCCCTCACGCTAACAATATCCCTTCTCAGTCTCTTCGCCTTTCTTCCCGCCACGGTTGTATTTGGCGCCATTATTGACATGACCTGTGAGGTCTGGGAGACAAAGGAGTGCTCCCAAGTGGAGTCAAATTGCCTTGTCTATAACAATGGTCGCATGAGGCTCTATGCCGGACTTTTTATGGCATTCTTCATTTGTGTTCAAGTCGTCTTTGATTGTCTTGTATGGTACCACACAAAGGACTTGGTTCTATATGATGAGTCGGAGGAATCCAAAGAGACAGATACAAAAACAGAGATCTCAAGTTAGCTTACGTTCAGAAATGTTATACTAATTTAATATTTATACGTATAAAAATAAAGCAGTTAGCACTGATTTGATATTAAATAAGAAAAGTTTAATATTTTGTACCTTAAAAAACTTACGGAATAAAATAACAGATTCATTTTGGAAGCAAAAATAAATATATATTTAAAATAGCAGAACAACATGGCTTGAATGATATCACTAAAACAATTCATTCTTAGTTCAAATGTGCCTACAAGAACTTAAACATATCCTCATACAAAGAGACTCCATTTTGATGTATCAATACCTCATTTGATAATTTGTGCATTACAAAAGCTTAGACTCATTCTCTTTTAAACTACAACATATAGAATATTTTCTATGACTAACAAAGCATTTCATTTCTTCAATTTAAATTATTATTATCTAAGCTTAGAAAAAGACAAGAATAACATATTTACAGATATATACTCTTGTGAATCAATATTATTACTGGAACTTATTATAAACAATCTGGATCATCTGCACCGCTTGAGCTCTCATCCTTTAGGATGTTGACCACCTCTTGTTTATATACAAATTGTGTCAAAATATTTGTTTTACATTTTAATATATACATATTGTTGTATTTTCTCATATTTATCATATTCGATAGTAAGCCTATAACTATGTTATCATATTGTTTCATATTGTTTGTTTGTTTGAGGGTAGGATCCAAGAGTACGAATTGAAGTCGAGTCTTGAGTTCAAGGCGGAATCGAATATACGATCTTAGCCCATTCCCTAAAACACACAACCACTTTAACCATGTTGTTTACCCATTCTACCTCGGGAAGCCAACAGATAAACAATGTTACAATTCCTAAGAATTGCTGGTATCTCCTTTAGCTCTGGAGGATGTTGGTTAAAGCATTTTTGAGCCATCATTCTCTTAAGACAAAAGAAACCACACTCAGCCAACATGGATAAGACTAAGACATCACTATGTTGGCAAAAACGACACTCGAGTGTGAAATTTTTTCGACAATGACTGATGATATCTAAGAAAGTTATGACCAGTTATTATAATATCTGTATTTGAATACAAAGAAATTCACGACTAAGATTAATCAATCTTCTTGATGCATTAGGTCCGGCTTATATTGTTTTCATATATTAACTGCGTACAATTAACTCTTCTAACGTCTTAGTCATGCAATTGGACACCTTTTAAATGCGTATCGGGTTACCCCCTTTATTTTCAATATAGGGTCCTTATCTAGAAGTTATATTGATGATTTACGTGGAATGTATGAGGGTCTTTATATGGAAAATTGGCAAAGTCATCTCATTCGTGTATATGTGCTATAGTGGAATTGTTTTTGAACTATTCATATTATACTCCTTGTCCTTATCAACGAATTTTGAGGCCCTGGTGATATCCGATAATTTTATGACACACTTTAGAAAAAAACAATCTGGTAGTTTTTTGCAAATTCGCCAATAAACAAAGATTTTAATTTGGAAAGTCATTTTTTGGTATTTTATATACTTACAGTTAGAATGGAGATAAAGTAATTTGATTCTGCGACATTTGTATCAGACATTTGTATCCACATTAAATAAGTGAGACATTTTTATCCACAGTAAAAAAATGCAACTTTTGTATCCACATTTTTAATAACTTATAATTTGTCACCTTTATATTTTACTACTTAATATGGACGTCACTGATATTTGAAAAATGTAAATTAAACTGTGAGATAACGGAGCTAAGATATATGGGATTTGGTACAAATTTGATGGATAAAATTAGACACAAATGTCCGGATATACATTTCGCGGAAATATAGTCTGGATTTAAATGTCGCAGAATAAGTCATTTATAGCCAGATTTGATAGTGTAACAGAAGGATTCATTATTTCCAGAATGTGATATATATTTTGATATGTGTTTATATTTACCTCCGCCGAAGGAGGTATGTTTTCACTGGCGTTGGTTTGTTAGTTGTTGGTTTGTTTGTCAGCAGGATAACTCAAAAGTACGGAACGGATTCGGATGAGACTTTGTGGAGTTGTTAGAAGTGCCAAAAGGAACAAGTGATTAAATTTTGGCATCTCTGAATGCAGAATTAAGATGCAAAAGGAGCTAAATACTAATAAATATTTCAAGTTAGCCTACTCTCGCCAATAGATGTCGCTGTGCTGTGAAATTGGGTGCCGGGAGCGTCTTCCTCTTAGAATTTCCGTCGAGGGGAACCCTCCCCCGTCCCTCTACGCCGCCCCAGTCGTGAAAAATCCGCCTCGGAAGGCTCATAAGGACCCCGTGACGGCGGGGTTTGCACTCTCTGAGTGTATATATGCCTCTAGTTTATATATAAATATAGGTGGTTTTGAAATAGTTCAAAGAATTTGCAAATGGCAGGATCGATGTCAATAGAAGAGGACAATAGTTTTTGTTGAGGATGATATTTGTATCTCTGAGTAAAAGTTTACAACCCAAGAACACCAAATATTTCACAATACCAACTATTTTTTTATGACTTCCCCTTCTTTTATTTCCTCCAATCATGTTCGTATAAAAAACTCTTTGTTCGCATCCTTCAAGGTGATTTTCGTCACAATATATTTTTAGTCAAATGAAGTAGTTCATTTGTTGGATCAAACTAAATTGTCCCAATAATGATTTTTTGATGTAAGGCTTACGAAAATGCCATGACAATAAAATTTCAGGTAAAATGGGTTGGACTGCCCTGTTTCAAAACTTACCTTTCATTATTCTATTTTGAAACTACATACTTTATTAATCAGAGACTAATATCAAATCAATTTTTTGTATGGCTTATTATGAACATACAAATTTGCATCAAAGCATCTATAGCAACCAATAATATAATAATAATATTAAATATATTATATATATTATAAATTAAATAAAACTTTCAAGTATAAAAGTGTAACTTGTTGTTGTTTGATTTATTACAGAGCTATTATAGCCCTAGCCTTCATGGCTACTAATAAAAAAACATGTATCTTTATATAAAAACAAATTATACAATAATAATAATAATAAAATATTAATTAAAAAAAATAACAAAAAAAAAAAAATATATATATATATAAGTAAATATTAATACGTATTAGAGAATACTGATTAATTGATCATTAATTTACATATACGAAGAACTGATGATCCTTAGGAGTGTGTACCTTAAGTCTGATCATCATTTTCCCTCTTCGTATATATATATATATCAAACGAACAACGAAGGATAAAAATTATTTGTTGCCGTTTGTCTTCAAATTTTGTCTTTCGTCGCTCATCGTTTGCGAACGATTACAAATAAACCAAATCACAAGTCTGAATCTATATATATATATATATATAATATAATATATATATATATATATTAATATATATTATATATTATATAAAAGATTATAATAAACAATATTAATTAAAGAAAAATAACAAAAAAAAAAATATACTATATATAAATTAAATATTTACTACGTATAGAGAATACTGATTAATTGATCATTAAATTTACATATACGAAGAACTGATGATCCTTAGAGTGTGTACCTTAGTCTGATCATCATTTTTCCCTCTTCGATATATATATAATCAGACTTTTTTGACGTTCGCAAATTTATCATTCGTCTTTCATCGATAATTTAAAATTGAATCGTTCGTCGTTCATTGTTCGTCATTCTGAAAAAGAATTGACGACGTTTTATCTGAAAAAACATTTTTTTCGCCATTCTGTAAAAGAGTGATGACGTTTTTTAGAAGTAAATTTTTCCCATGAAAGAGAAAAGTCTTATACTTTTTTGCGCCAAAAACGAACAACGAACGATAAAAATATTTGTTGCCGTTTGTCAAAATTTTTGTTTTCGTCGCCGATCGTTGCAAACGATTACAAATAACAACAAATCAACAAGCCTGATACATATATATATATATATAATAGTATATATAATATATATTAAGACTTGGAGCCTTCACAATGAGACTAGGAAAAGGTATTGAAGTCTCCTCTTGAGATTGTTGGGAGGAGCTTTTACGTTGAAACGGGGTGAAGGTCTCATTGTGACTAGAGTAAGGACGTACAATCTTCAAATTGAGTTGCTTTGGAGGACTCAAGGATGGCGTGAGGAACTTACAATCCAACGTGAGAAGCGAATTCTAATATCTTAAATCTCTTTTGTCAAATCCTAACAAAATATTGTGTTCCTCCTAGAGGTCCTCTTCCGTCCTGATTCTCAAAAGTCACTTAAATGTCTTTTCCAACTCCTCTATGGACTTTTTATACTTTAGAATATATCCTTTGATGTAGTATTGAAATATAACGAAAGTGGATCACTTGGCCTCTAAAACGCTCCACTATTTTCCCAAAAACCTTTTAATTCCGTATTAGAGCGCTCTTTAACCCGCCATACTGGCACATGGAATAGTTCGAGCACATTTTCAATTAATAGGAGCAAGCAACTGTGCCATGTAAGGTCTTAATTCATTAATAATAAAATATAAATGTACACCAAGGACTGGGAGAGGAGATTGTCAGATCCGGTTAATTCTTAGATCCTTTGGAGTCGTGACACTTGAAGTCTCTAGAGTCATGGCACCCCACAAAAACATTTCGTAATCAGTTCTTAAACGGGAGTTTTATGTATTTCATGTCTGAATTTTACGTGTTAGCAACTTGTTAGCAAGCTTATTTTATTTGTTTATATCTCTAATTTTGTTGAAATTTTGATAATCATAATATCGATAAAATCCCATGAAACTGGCTTTGCAAACCAACCAGATATATTTTATAATACATTAATTGTATTCCTTTCCATGCACGACATAACTAATGAAAATATGTGCCCCAACATATTTCTTATAATCGTTATAGATAGAATAAGGCTTCTATGGAATGTAACATCAAAGGAATTCTTGGATCCCTATACGTGTTCAAAATCTTGTTATAAAAAAATAACCACAAGAGACTTTGTTCATATCATAATTTATATCTCTTTGATACAATATATTTGTATTGCAACAGAAAAATAATAAAAACTTCTCGTGCTGGATGGCAATATGCGGTGGTTTTTTAAAGTAAGTTTTACCCCCAAAGTTTCGGCGAAGTATTTTACAATCTTAAAAAATGTAAATAATACTCTAAGGGAGATCTATCGCCTATGTGCGTGCTAAGGCGTGTTCAACTCTCAATGTTGGGGGCGGCAGGTTCGAATCCCGAGAGGGGATGGTCATTTTTGTCTACCTCATTGATAAGATCCTAGGTTCGAGTGACTAATTTTAATGCTATAATGCTTATTTATATCCTGTGGATGCAATTCTATCGAACCAAATAGGCAAAATAATACTAATAATAATAAAAATCTTATGAAACTTTAAAATAATTTAATTTATTTGAATAATTTATTATAGTTTTAACGTTTGTGTGTTTTGAGTTTTAAATATGTACGTTTTGATGTCTTGGCATATTTATGAATATTTGTTGTCATATATTATGTTTTGGAAAGGCAACTCAGGCGAGGAATCATTTTAAAGTAAAATGTTATTGAGGATATACACATATTCCTTCCCCTAAATATTATGTAAATTTACATAGAAGGATTTTTTATACTTAGGTGAATAAAACTATGCAATATGCACCAATATTTTATTTCCAAAGAATGTTGATATTAAATGTATTTTTATGATTATACTATATATATATATATATATATAATATATATATTGTTATGGTTGTAAATGGTTGAACGACGTTAACAACACTTATCATTCACTTATTAATATTATAAGAAGAGTCCTTTATTTCATGACTTGCAACTACTAATTAACAACATAATATATTAATTATAATAATACTACTACATGCCCCCCAATGGATTGAGCATACTTGGGATTATGTCGGCAATCCATTCACTCGCAAATGGCGTCTGTTCCGGACAAGAGTAGATCCTTCGGAGGTGACCTCATAGGATCGTCCATTGATCCTGGTCTTGGCGACGATACCCTGACGAGTCCACTCACCCGAAATCGGATTTCTGAGACGGACTTCTTGACCAACATACAACGGTGGTAGTACCTTCGAATGTTTATTGTATTGATCCGTCGTTTTTGACCTTGACTTTCTTCTCTCCTCCTCCGCTCGTTTCAATTCTTCGTTGGAAAGACGTTTGTAGACCTCCGCGTGAGCAGGTAGACCTGTCCGTAGAAGACGACCATACAACCATTGAGCAGGTGAGAGTCCGTTGTCAAGACGCGGTGTGTTCCTCCATTCTATGAGAGACCGATCAAACGCGTCCGAGTCTAGGTGTCCGTTTCTCCAATTCTTCTTTACCAGAAGTTTCATTGCCTTCACGGCTGCTTCCGCATGGCCATTGGATTGGGGATAGTGGGCGGATGAGACGACTGAGACGATGTCATAGTCCTGACAGAAGTCCTGGAACTCCCGGGACGCAAATTGTCGTCCTCCATCCGACCGGATTTTATTAGGAATGCCGTGATCCCTGATTATGGTCTTAAATACCTTGATGACCTGCGCAGCTTTCGGTACCTTGTCATGGTGGTGGACAATTGGCCAGCCACTGTAGCGATCCACTATTACCAAAAAGTGTCTTCCTCTATATTCGAAAAGGTCCGCAGAAACGGATTCGAACGGGCGTGACGCAGGCGGGTCCGATTGTAGAATGTGCATGGGCTCACCCTGCATTGCCTTAAGGGATGATGATGAATTGAAGACTGATTTGAAATTTTCTTTGATTGCCTTCACGGCCTTCTCCACCTCGTTTGGTGATGGGTCTATCATCAATTTGACGTGCTGAACAGCCTTTGAGCCTTGGGTTCGTGCCCTTGTTGTAGAGTTATACTTCACTTGATATACTTGCGATCCCGCTTCAAACGGAAATTCTGGGGAAATCATCCTCAGGTCCTGCATGGTATGCCATGCGAGTAGGAAGTCAGTTACGTCAGGTGAGACGTAGACCGTTGTCTGGGTTTCATATCCTTGAAACCTGAAGAAAACCTCGACAGCACCCACACATTCTAGTTCCGTCCCATTGGCTGCGATGATCCTCCTTTTCTTCGTTGGATCCACCTCGTAGCCAAGATTGTCCATGAGCCCGTCGTTGGCTAGGCATTCGGCTGTACCTGTGTCAGGAAGAGTAGTCACTTCTGTCCAGTTATTACCTTCCAATGAGATTTGAACCTTAGCCAGTGGGGTTGAACGTCCACAATGCTTCTTTGTCACACAGACCTTGACGCAACTGGTCTTTGTAAGTCTGGTCTCATCTTTCCGGGCGTTGCTCTTCTTGCGACAAGCCTTGGCAAAGTGGCCCTTTTTGCCACAATCGTTACAAACACCGTATGAGGCTGGACACTCTCTACGTGGGTGATACTTCCCACCGCAGAAAGGACAAACTTGTTTCATCTCCCCGTCCTCGGTCTTCGCTTCGATAGTCCTGGCCTTGGAATTTGAACGATCACGACTTCCACCCCTCTTGGAGCTCTTGTATGATGACATTTTGTTGACCATCATCCCAGATCCTGTAGATGTTTTATACATGACTTGATGGTTCCGCTCGGAAGCCTCCCACGCCATGCATTTGGCCTTGACTTCCTGGAAACCGTGTCCGTCCATCTTGAGTAATTCTTTCTGAAGTAAAGAGTCATTTATATTCACTATGATATGTGATGCCAATACTTCTTCATATGGCATCCTATCTAATTCAGCACTATCGCCAAGCAAACGAAGTCGGATCAAATAATCAGAGAATTTTTCGTCTGACCTCCTGACACATTGTTGGAAACGGAGACGGCGCGTCATCACGTTAAGTGAATGTTCATAATGGTAGTGTAGGGACGTGAGCACTTCATTCACGGTAGCGTCATCCCCTATCTCCAAAAGATGTCGTATCGTGTCTAGTACCCTGCTGGAGAGACACGACCGCAGATGAGCCCGTTGCTCACGTTGCGTCAACAGATCCATTCTGTTACCATGGAAGTAGTCTTCGAACTGTATCTTCCAGTTTTTGAAGGTAGTGATGTCTGCGTCGTTTTCCAGCTCACTGGGCTTAAGAGTAGAGATGAATTTTGGGAGTGAATTTCTGACGGGGTTGGTGGGGTGAGGAGTGGCCGCGATCTGAGCAGAAAGAAGAGCCCTCTGACGGTCCTCTTCTATTTTAAGTCTGTATTTATGATCATATTTGGCCCTTGTAGCTGCCACCATGCCTCGTAAATCCTGATATTGTTCAAATAAAAGTTCGTATTGGACAAAATACTTCTCTTCCAGACACTCATCCGCACCGAGTTCCTCGATGGAATGAATTATGTCCACTGAGGCCTTTAGCTTCTCCAAAACCTGCTCCGAGTGACACACCTCTACTTCTGCGTTGATGATGGTGTCTATATCACACTCCGAGAGATTAAGACACACAGTGCTCAATTTTTGGACCTTCTTCTCCGATGAACTCCTGAGAGCAGCCGCGCTCCGGTTAGCTGATGAAAGGTCCATGCCGATGATTGATGATGGAGGTGTTGTATATTGCTGTGAACCGATGTCGTCGTCGTCCTGGGAGAGTAGAGCTTCCTTACGTAGTAAACTAGACCGACTCTAGTTGAGTAGTACTACCGTAGACTCCTGAGACTGCGCCATGTTATGGTTGTAAATGGTTGAACGACGTTAACAAACACTTATCATTCACTTATTAATATTATAAGAAGAGTCCTTTATTTCATGACTTGCAACTATCTATTAACAACATAATATATTAATATATAATAATACTACATATATATATATATATATACTTATATACTATATATATATATATATATATATATATATATATATATATTATATATATATATATATATATATAATATATATATATATCTATATATATATAGATATATATATAGATATATATATATATATAATATATATAATAATATATATATATATCTAAATATATATATATATATAGATATATTAGGGGTTCTATTTTTCAAATGTTTGAAATGTTAGCAACATTGTGGATTTTCTGTTTCTTGGTGATAAAAGAAGACGACATACAAAGTTTGAACAAAATCGGTCAACATTACGAGGTCGCGCAACGAGGTCAAAGTTTTAAAAATTTAGTAAAAATATGGTTTTCCGCAATTTCTTCAAAATGGTGGACGTTACAGACTTCAATATAATTATTAATTTAAAGGAAATCTAATTACTACCAGACGTATTTTGATGTTTTTTAATAAAACAAAGTTTTCAGTAAAAACAAAGAAAAAATGGAGTGTGTAATGTTACATATTTCATAGCTTTTTTGTATCAATTAACTTCACTCGCCTGTAGAAGATGACTTGTTCGCTTCAGAGTAAAATAATACTTTTAAGTTTAGTAACCTTTGAATGATAAATCCAAAAATGACCTTGGTTGCATTCTATCAATTCAGAATTCAGTACAATCTGAGTTTACATCATATGATTCAGAGCCTGTATTGACCTATAAGAAATCGATTATGAAAAATAATAATGTGTTTCTTAGATTTGCGTCAAGGTATCCTCTCAAAATTTTACTTTGTCTCTGACGCATTTATAATCCATTATATGCGTCATTTGTACGCGAGATATGCTTTTTTAATGTACATATAACTCTCTACTTATTAAATTGACATGATTTAGTATACCAAAATATTAAAGCTGGTTTACCAAGCTTTCATTTGATATGTTTGGTGTTCTAAAAATCGCTATACTTTAAGAGATATAAGCAAATACATCTTTGCATGTACTCTCCCCAAAAATTGGTCTTTTGATAAGAGAATATACATTACACTTGGTAACTGCTGTTACTGTTAGCTGGATAGAAAGAGAAAGAAAAAAAGAAGGGAGAGAAGTGAGACAAAATATCTCCCTTCTTTTTTCTTTCTCTTACTATCCAGCTAACAGAAGTAGTTACAAAGTGGTAGTTGTATATTATCAAAACAAAAGATCAGTTTTTTGGGGAGAGTACGTGCAAAAATGTATTTGCTTATATCTCTTAAAGTATAGCGATTTTTAGAACACCAAACATATCAAATGAAAGCTTGGTAAACCAGCTTTAATATTTGGTATACTAAATCATGTCAATTTAATAAGTAGAGAGTTATATGTATATTAAAAAAAAGCATATCTCGCGTACAAAATGACGCATATAATGGATTATAAATGCGTCAGAGACAAAGTAAAATTTTGAGAGGATCTTGACGCAAATCTAAGAAACACATTATTTTATTTTTAATAATCGATTTCTTATAGGTCAATACAGGCTCTGAATATATGATGTAAACTCAGATTGTACTGAATTCTGAATTGATAGAATGCAACCAATGTCATTTTGGATTTATCATGCAAAGGTGTACTAAACTTAAAAATACTATTTTACTCTGAAGCGAACAAGTCATCTTCTACAGGCGAGTGAAGTTGATTGATACAAAAAAGCTATGAAATATGCTATCATTACACACTCCATTTTTTTCTTTGTTTTTACTAAAACTTTGTTTTATGAAAAACATCAAACATACGTTTGGTAGTAAATTAAATTTCTTTAAATTAATAATCATTATTGAAGTCTGTAACGTCCACCATTTTGAAGAAGAAACTTGCGGAAAACTAAATTTTACTAAATTTTAAAACTTTGACCTCGTTGCGCGACCTCGTAATGTGACCGATTGTGTTCAAACTTTGTATGTCGTCTTCTTTATCACCAAGAAACAGAGAATCCACAATGTTGCTAACATTTCAAGCATTTGAAAAATAAGAACAGCCTAATATATATTCAAATACATACCCCTAGAGGAAGGTAAACCGACCACACAAAGTAAAATGGAACTCACTTTCCAATATAAGTTGTTTATAGAAATATATTTACACTTAGAGACAAATTGTAATCATTTTTAAGCTCTAAGGTAGTGTTGTAGAAATTTGGCTCCCTAACATATCCGAACATTTAATTTTCTTTCATCGAAAGATAATACTTGATAAATTATACAGTCCACTTAAATCTATCCTTGAGTAAATTCGGTTAGTCACAAATGCTCACAAGTGTTGTGTCGGTCCCCATTTATTCGGTCGGTCCTGTCCTTTCTTAGGACTGGTCTATTGGTCCTTAGGACAGCAGTCCTAGGGATCGGTCATTAAGACTGTCAGCCTTTAGATTATCCTTTTCCGTCCTTAAATTTCCATTAAATGTTGAAAAAATATTTATTTTATATGTTTTTCTAACTTCTAATATTATATATATATTATATATATATATATATATAATATATATAATATATATATATATATATATATATATATATATATATATATAATAATAATAATAAATGGGCGTTAATTCAATAGCAACAAAAGGGCTTATTATTTTATAAATTAGACAATTTTGAAACATTTTTCTAACAATATAGGCTTTTCAATATTCGATCGTCGGTCATTACTCATTAAATTTTCCATAAAAAATAATTCATTCAAACCCTTTCATTTCAACTGCTAAAGGTTAATTTAAGGCATTGTCCTCAACCATAGACAATTATTGTTGTAATAGTAATTTAATACTTTTTAATAGCATAAGTATAAAAAAAATATATTTTCCATCAGTTCACTGAAGATGTTACTTTCCTAGCATAAAGGATTTTCCTTTTCATAGCATTGAGAGACGTGACAACATGGCGTGGTTATGACGTCATTAAATAAGATTCCCCCTTTTTTTAAGGACTGACAAGAAGGACTCGACGCGAGCGGGCTGGATGGACTGCAGACCTCGGTCTTAAATAAGGACCAACACAACACTCTAGATAAGGCATGATAGATATTTTTTCTGACCTGATGTATTGGGATCATTAATCATTTCCGTGCAAAAAAACCGTTTTTCTGATAATCATCCTCAACTTTGGAAAAACCCAGAGTATAAAGATGGAGTGGAAAAGATAGTAACCACTTAATAGAGGTTCATAAATTCCTGCTGCAAAGGGATTTCACTTCTTCGACTACATACTCCACACACACAGTCATTCTTTCTTCCTTTCATAAAAGTCTATTGTCATAGCAAATAAGCAGGTAAAAAAACGCTCATAGGGTTCATCCTCCGATAAACAAATCTATATGTTTTACTATTGTATATGATATGTGCTTGTGTAAACAAATATGTACCTTTAAAAGCATGGCTACCCGTTTTACTAGCCTGGGGTATAAAGAGAAGAAAAAAGTCAGATGTCAATCGACTTTTCTACAGCACAAGAAAATTTGTCATAATCACAAAATTTTAATGTTTTTATATATATATATATATATATATATATATATATATATATATATATATATATATATATATATATATATAGTATATATATATATATATATATATATATATATATTAGCCTGTCCCGTTTTTATTTTAATCGCTCCAATTTTTTGCTCCAAGCGATTTTCTGCTGCGTAGTGATGAAAAAATGAGATTGAGAAAGTTTCAGCCTTCAAAGGCCATTTTTGTGACTGCACAATGCACTCAAAATTTCAAAAGGTCGTTTTTGGTGTCAAAAATTACGATTTTAAATTGGTTGTGCTGTTTGAGTTTTAGTGGTACAGTTAATTTGGTCTAAGGATTGCTTGAAATCTCATTTTTCAAGAAAACTTTTGGAGCAATCAAGCAGATAAATATTTTTATGGTTTTTGGCTCATTAAGTGGCCTCTTTTGGCCCAAAAAAGACATTTTTTGCTAATATTTGCCCTACAAATTATCTTAGCAATTTTGTTGTTTTATTACAAAATAATTGTCTTATTATGATGCACGTTTGGTGCAATTTTCATAATGATTACAATGATATTGACGTTTTTATGGAAATATGTGTTTATTCTTATGAAATATTGTACATTGCCGAAAGAAAATCGCTATTTACTCTTTACAATATTATTATATCCTCATGTTATAAATTTTTAAATAAATTTTCCGAAAGGATCTCCCTTGCCTCTCGTCGAGAAATGACTTGTTGTTATATTAAGTATTTCAATGCCCTTCTAGTGCCAAGACTTTTTCTCAAATACAGATTCATTTTTTCTCTTTCTACTTGATCGGTATAATTGTATACCATATCCTAAGGGAGTATTTAATAATCTACATAAAAACATGAAAAATACCGACCCTAGACACTATTTTTTGAAGATTTTAACAAATTGGATTTCACATTCAGGAAGAGGAATCTTTTATGATGAGTTTAAAGGCTTTCTCAACGACCTGAGAAGCATCTGTATATATCGGAAAAAGGAACAACAGATTTTATTTTTCTGTAACTGTTCTAAACTAAACATTTATATCAATATGAAATACATAGTCCAATAGCTTCGTGCACAAATTGTCAAAAAGTAACTTTTAAAAATTATTCCGGAGAAAGGAAGGACTCAAAGTCAAGGACACTCTAAGAATGACACAACATGTGATATATGCAAAACAAAACTCTGGTATAATATCCCATTACAATATGACTATTAAAGAAATTAACAAATTTGTATCTTTTTTTACAAATTTATTTTTTATGAAAAAACATTAATCCAGATAATCATATTTTAGTCTTATTAAGCCCATATACATGTTATTTAATGCAAAGTTTTTAATGAGTCCCCGTTATCCGTTATATAGTTGACCTTCAAAATGTAATACTACATTCAATAAAATTTGCCTTTTGGCTGAAGAAAAAAATAAACTAACAAGCCTGAATGGTTCAATTGAAAGAAAAATATATCTATGAATACGTGTGTATTTGTTATTTCATCTGATGTTCTTTGTATCCAATATATGA
>CP045901.1:10884486-10949486 GCA_013387185.1 Caligus rogercresseyi | reverse complement strand
AAAATACCCGAAAGTAGCATTCGAAATGGTCGTGATTTTTAACACAGGGTCTTTTGAGAGTGTCGCAACTCTGTTTCTCTGTGGCTCTGGTTACATGCTTGCATAAGCAATGGGACTGATAGGCAGGGTTTTTTCTTGTAATAAGGAGACTTTGCCATTTGATTTTTTTTTTCAAATCATCCTATGTACCCCATACAATCACGTTGCGTACCCCTAGGGTAGGCGTACCATTGTTTGGAAACAATGGTTTAGATTGACTAAAAAAGTATAAAGTCTGAAATGAATTAATACCGTAACTTAAAATAAAATATCTTAACAAAGTTGTTACAAATTTGGTCGATACCAAAAATATTTCAATGTTTATTTTAAAAAAGAATAACATTTCTTCGACTTTAAAGGGTAAAAATGGATTACGTTCCCGACACTTGTTCATGAATCCTCGGTGTCGTAAGATATCTTGAGGTTGAGGGCGGTATATTAGGTGGCAGAAAATATCATCACGGATCGAAGATTTTTAGGTTTTAAGGTTTCTCTTTTTTGCTAAACAACTCGCAAGGTAGGCTTTGCAGTTTGACAAAGAACTTCAATTACCTTTCTTTTGTGGGAGCAGAAGGCCATTCCTCTTTGTGTGTCCATATAGTCGCTTTAATATACGTATTGACCATGTTTATCTGTCTCTTCACATTGATAGACAAATACTTTATATTATGACAACATGCAGACAGTCAACAAAGGCTTGTTCTACGTCCTTGAGGAACTTGTCGTTATTCAGACAATGTGAATCGAAGCTGATATGCAGTAGGCTGATATCTGGCATTGAGCCGTGAACATAAAAAATTAAGAGCGCTTCAACAAGATTATCAGAACTACTTATAGCAGTGTGCCATGGTGCGGCCCGCGGGCCGGAACCGCCCGAATGGACATCTCATTTGGCCCGTTACGTTAGTGGTTGAGATTGTTTTTTTATAAATAATAATATTATGATACAATATCAACAAATTTAAATCTACTTTTGTTTAGTGTTTAGTGTTGCAAGGCCAAAAATGTACCGGTAATTTCCCCCCCCCCCCCCCCCGAGGTCCCACTTGAAAACAGTCCGGCGCCCCTGACCTATTTCACCCTGGCATCCCTGACTTATAGGAATATTCTATAAAAAGTTGTATTTTTTCAATAGAATTGCATCCGGTTGGAAATAAATAAGTATTATAGCGAATGTGCTTATATTTTATGAGAGAAAGAGAGAGTTTATATCTATATTTATCAAGGTGAATCTAAATACCTTGCAGCAATTAAGAAAACGAAGGAACCAATTTTGTGTACGTTCTGATTATACCTCCACCTTTATATATATTTGTTTGTTTTATATATGAGGGAATTCCCCCTTGCCAAAAGCATGATTCGTGACCTTAAATGAACGCCTCAAGAGCAGAATGATCATGCAAGATCTTGAACTACGAGGTAATGTTGTAGCATGATTCCTTCTCCTCCTTCAGATCAAAGGGATCTAACAGACGTATTTACATTTTATTTTGCTTTACATTTTGCATTATTTAAGTCAAATAGGAATACTTCTAAAAGGTATCTTCTTTTTATATGCACATAGCTTGAATTTGAAATGTTATATGTTGTATAAACCATAGACATATATAAATGTAAAGATCTTATTCCCTTCAAAAACAGTGGAATATTGTGAGAATCGATCTGCAGCCATAGAGGCCCAAATCAAAATAATTAATACAGTTTCATAAACGAAAGGTTTTGTGATTTACATTACTAAATATGATTCCGATTTATTTATTTATTCCTTGGTTTGAGCATCCTTCCTTCACGGCAGATAAAGGAACGTATTTCTCTGAATAAGTTATTAATATTTAAGTAATTAACATCTTTGATTTCAATTTATTTATAGCAGGATGTGTAAAGAAGATATATATTTTTTATTTCGGACGGCTCATAAACTCACATATATCTCTAAATAAACTCCCTACCTTATTTATCTCTATGGTACAACCAAGGTCTGTATAATAAGGTCTGGGCAATACAAAAACAAACATGTAATCCTAGCAGTATAACTACTGAATGACGTCACTGGAGAAGAAATATATTTATATAATTTATCAGTGGTTTCTGCAATAACTTTTTTTTTAACTTGCAATAACGATAAAATGATATTTTTTTTTCTGAATAAACGATAAACGGTAAAAAAAATCAAAACCCAACCTGCGGTAAGCGATAACAATAAAACGATAGCGATAAAAGATTAGTTGCGATAACAATAGAGATAAAGGATAATTTCCTTTATTTAGTTGAAATATAAAAAACATAAAAGCTATTTTTCCAGAGATAATTTTTTTTTAACTAGACAAAAACTGGAAACGTCTATGGCAAACACACCAGTCTCTCTCTCTCTGACTCGGACTTTCCCTCCCTCCTCTCCCCCCTTTGTACAGCATCCAGCAACACATTATATTTAACGGATCATCCACTATCTCCTTAAATGGTCATGAAAGTGATCAAATAATTTTGGGAAAAAGCTCCTGTCCCTTTTATTGCTGCCATGTAAGAACTTGCGCTTAGAATTATTTTGAAATACGGCAGTTTTGGCATGGACTTTAAAGGTACTAGCCATATAATTGACCTTTACGCTGACGATGTCACGCTAACTATTCAAGGTAACTTGGAGAGATACATTATCAAAAGAATACAAAATGTAGTATTTATTTTAAAAATTGGGAAAAATATCAAGTCTATGTTCAATACTACCATTTTACCTCTAGGCCTATGGATTCCAGTAGTAAATGGATCTAATATCAACTCCTGTAAGGTCATCTCATCAATTGAGGTCTTGAGAATAGTCTGGTGCGGGATGGCAATCATGCAAGAGCCTGGTCTGAGGTCGGTACAAATGTGGAGGAAAGATATACTTTTATAACACAAGGTTATTCCATATCAATATACAAAGCTTCTTCATCTCCTGTGTTAGTTGAAAAGGTAATTCCTTATTAAGCATAGGGGCTGAGTGCTTTGTTCTATGAAATATATTGAATATATCAAGAATAAATTGAAAAGAGACCATCACGATGGTGGTATTGTTCAGTTAGCAACTGTTGTTCTAGAGATCTTATATAAAATGTTTGTCAATATTTCGTCCTTACCGTCCCTTGAGTCAAGAAGGTGTGTCACTCACACAGATTTATATTCATGGCTCCTTTTTGGCTCTTATCTCTTTGGTTTGAGGATGTGCACAAATAATTATTTGGAAAAATATTCCTCAGTTCGACAAGTCTTCGACTGTGGATATAATTAGGAAGAATTCTGCAAATAAATACGGTTGCAATTATATCGAACTATATAGGCAAGAAAAAATAATAATAATAATAATAAATTAAGAATCTGGGAAGTCCAGACCTTGAGGAATTGGCCATTAAAAGGGAACTCTTACTCTTCATGAACTTGACCAAGACAACTCTTCAAGGATGATAGATCTTGCATCCTCGCAAAGATCAGCGCTCAAATATCAAGTGCTGAAAATCTGGTATTTCAATTGAATGGTCGGTGTCGCGGCAAATGCATCCTTTGAATGGAGTTTCTGTTTGTCGAGATAAATATACCATTTTAACGTCATTTCCGTTTGTTGCAGCAAATATATCATATAAAATGGCATTTCCGTTAATACATCCCATGTTAGCATTTTATTCATTAATGTACGAGTTTGAGCTTGTCATTTCCACAGAGGGACGCCAAGAAGAAGACTCCTGATTGTTTTATTCTTTGTTTTTTATTATTATACATCTCCACGCAGCAACGTAAGAGGAAAGTACTCCTGATTGTTTTTTTATTCATTGTTTTTAATTATTGTTCTCTTTCTTTTTGCTTGTCCGTTTCTATATAAATAGAGATTACACACCCTCTTCAGTCAGTCTGATGGTTGGGTTGAGTTGGGTTGAGAATTGGAAGAGTCGTAAAAATTTCACAATAACAACTAAGGCAATGCTTTGTCGGTCTCTGTAAAGCTACCTCTATCTAATACGGTTATCATAAGATCGATTAGACAAGTAACATTGCTCGAGTCTTCGCAAGTTTTCTCAGAGACAGACAATAAGAGTAAAGACTTGGGGAATCTGAATCTAGATACTGGATATTACGGTAGCGGACGGCGGACGTTGAAAGTCACCCAATCAAAGGGTTTGATCACCCCTGAGAGAGGGATCGACCGATCATCCGTCGAAAGTGAC
Organism: Caligus rogercresseyi; assembly: GCA_013387185.1. NCBI lineage: Eukaryota > Metazoa > Arthropoda > Copepoda > Siphonostomatoida > Caligidae > Caligus > Caligus rogercresseyi. The sequence continues at coordinate 10,945,251 of CP045901.1, read as the reverse complement.
CCCGTCCAGGACTCTGGTGAAGGAGGAACCATAGACACTGACCCAGGCAAGGAGCACTAACTGCAACTTCTGAGTCTGTTTTCCTTCCACCTAAGTGTATAGAGGACACTAAGGTGATTCATTCAAGCCTAAACAAGACGCATAAGAAAACAATGCTATTGTTAGAGGCGGCAATGGATCAGAAAGAAAAAGGCAATACCCTGGTTATTATAAGAGCCTACATGAAGGCAAGTTCTGAAGAGGGGTTTTTAAATACGTCGAGTATTTTTCCCTCTCTCTCTTTTTACATCATGCTAGAATATATGATATACATAAGAGCTAACTTCAAATGAAAGTTGGGCCACATTTTTCCTCAGAGGTTTTTCACGTTTTTTCCCCTCATGGAGGTTTTTATGGCACAGCTATTCACTCTGTTGATTAGTTCGTATCCATGATCAGCCGATAGAAATGCATGGATAATATAAATTATGTTGGAATAGTCGTCGGACCTGCCGAGGGCCAGAAGCCTTACAACCTTCTGACCAGAGGTTCTATATGGGATTTACGACCCCATGGAATCCCAACTCCTTGATCTTGAATACGGCTGAATGAGTTTTAATTTCGATTGAGACTCATGATGCTGGAAGCAACAGGACAAGCAAGCGTTCCCCACTTACATTTACTCCGTTTTCTCCGACTTATCGTTTTTTTTGTTTGGAGTATTAAAGTTTTTCACCTTAGCCAGAAGACTCCTTAGCAAAATCAGACTTGGTCTGGTTGAACGAGGATGGCGAGGTTTTTGAGGATTAACCGTCTGGTTTCGAGATACATTTGAGTTCTGCCCGTGTAAACTTTTTTCTTTTATTTATTTATTCAATTGAGTAAATGATTTCTGTTTTTTTGGGTAGTGGTCTTGGTGTATCTTGAACACATACAGATGGGTGCCGAGTGAAAACTTTAAGGGAAAGTTTGCAACTACCAACATGATTTAATCTAAGTCTAACGATAGGGCACTTAACAAATGGTCCACATGAACTACTTATGATATATAATCCCGCTTTTGAGTAACGATGCGCACGTTATCTCGATATCCTCAGGGAGCTGTACATTCCCTAAAATGAATTAGCCTTTCATTATGAGACCTTTACCATTTTTTGCTAAACGTATCATGGGGGAGTGTCGCGGCAAATGCATCATTTTAATGGAGTTTCTGTTTGTCGAGATAAATATACCATTTTAATGTCATTTCCGTTTGTTGCAGCAAATATATCATATAAAATGGCATTTCCGTTAATACATCCCATGTTAGCATTTTATTCATTAATGTACGAGTTTGAGCTTGTACATTTCCACGGAGTAACGCAAGAAGATAACTCTGATTGTTTTATTCATTTTTTTTTATTGTACATCTCCGAGGGGCGACGCCAAGAAGAAGAAGACTCCTGATTGTTTTATTCTTTGTTTTTGATTATTCTGCATCTCCACGGAGCAATTCAACAGAAAAGTACTCCTGATTGTTTTTATTATTGTTCTCTTTCTTTTTGCTTGTCCGTTTTTTATATAAATAGAGATTACACACCCTCTTCAGTCAGTCTGATGGTTGGGTTTGAGTTGTTTAAGACTTTGTTAATAAACTTAACTTTTAACTTTACTATCCTTTTGTCGTCTATTATTCTTTAGGTAATAATTTGACTTCATTAGACTTAGGTGTTATTATCACAAAGGGTTGTCGGTATTTTTATCCTCTTATAGATGTATACAGTCCGCTTGTTTCTACAGTCGGGATCGTTTAAGGTAGAGTAAAAGTATATGTCGTGAATTTCTCAGGCTTCTTTATCTTCTGCGGGCCTGCATTCAAACCATTTATATCTACCACCACTTACGAAACCTGATTTTTGCTTCTACTTCTTGGTTCATGACAGCCTCGGCGAGACAGCCAAAGAAATTTAGAAAAACTAGATACCTGTCCTGTACTCTACACTGGTGTCCAGTAATATAGTCGTGGGTAAAGCGTTAAAGTAAAGTAGCGCATCGGGACAGATAGTTTGGAAAGATTTTCATTGAGTCTCTTTTTCTTTTTGTCCAGCAGATGTCGCTTTGGCATTTAAAAAATATGACGTCATACGGTTTTTTCCGTTCTCATTCATCACATCCATTTAAATAATTGCATTCACTACTACTATTTCTTAACTTATTTTCACAACGATAATTAATATTTCAATGTATAAGGCAACTGCATTAGAAAACATTTGAGCTTACTTCAATGTTCTATAGATAATTTAGGAGGAGGGTTTCATGTAGAGTATCGAGCGCAGAGTTCCGCGGAGCAATAAAAAAATAGACACGACAATGTTATTGAGTCAATTGTTTAAGTCTACGTCACTAATACGTCACAAGGGCACTTGATATATCCCAAAATTCCTACATATTTATTTACTTAGTTGCATCAACATCAACGCCTCTAGTGGATAAATAAAACGAAAGGAAGCCAAGAAATAATCAAAAATAAAAACAAAAAAGCTCTTGATGCACCCTTTCCTTAAAGCTTTAGTCGTGGGTATTATTTTCGTGCATGCCTTAATTGCACGCTTTAACGTCGTATGCTTTTTGTATGTTCCTTTAGCGCACGCCTTTAACATCGCATTAAAAAAGAGTGCGATGTTAAGGGCGTGCGCTAAAGGAACATACGAACAAAAGCATACTACGTTAAAGGTGTGATTAATAGAGATGGAAAGTCGAGGGATATTTTAGGCGTGTGAAAGGGAGAATGTCTGAAGGGTGCAATTGAGTTCAAGCTCTTGTTATCACTATTCTTTTTCCTCCGAACGGAAGCAAAACAGAGATTCAATATATATAAATACCTTCTGTTCTGGCCGACTTGGCCTGCTTCATAAATGAAATAAATATTCCTCAAGAGAGGAGAGAGAATAGTGATACAAGGAGCTTGAACTCAATTGCACCCTTCAGACATTCTTCCTTTCACACGCCCAAAATATCCCTCGACTTTCCATCTCTAGTGATTAAGGCATGCACGAAAATAATACCCACGACCAAAGATAATAGATAATACAAGATGCGCAGAACGCAATGTTTGGATTCCTCTGATTAGAAAAGAAAACTGTAACGTCACAGATGACGTCACAGTAGCTATTTGTTATTAAATAAAATCAAAGTTACATTTAAAAACAGTGATTAATTTCAAAAGGAAATAAAATTTGAACCGGGAGCTCTCCGGCAGAGGCGGAGCTGCAGAGGACGGCCACGTTGCTCCGGAGCTCCTAGATGCGTGCGGGCTACCAGCCAAAGGCCTCAGAGTCCCGTGCAGTGTTCAGGACTTCCACTTCTCCTTAATGCTGAAGCTGTGCGTCCCCGGGTGGCTCGTGGCGGGAGGGGGCCTCCGGAGGTTATTCCCTTGAGAGCCTTTACGTTCTTAGCTTAGTTGTCCTAGAGGTATTAGATACATAGGCAAATCGTAGCTGTTATGACGTCACATTTTTTTATTGGAAATATCCTTCTTTGTTTACATGAGTTCTGCCCCCCCTGACCCACGACTATATTACAGTTAATATAGTTATACACTATCAAAAGATAACCAGGCTCATTCTCTGTGGTATATCATAAAACCTTTAACTAGGTATGTTAAAACGAAGGTGCTGCCACCTGGTGTTTTTCTTCCGAAGTAAAAAAATGAACTTCCGGTTGGCTGTTGAAGATTTCTCGACGATTCATGGTCTTATTTCTTCAAAAAATAAATTTATTCTGTTCTTTATTATTGGCTGCACAAGTTTTTATACCTACACCACAAATTTAATCTTTTTACTACTTGCAATTGATTTCAACTCCTTAGCACCCGTTTTAAATTGAACTAGAGAAGTATGGTTTATTAAGTCTACGCCAGCAGGAAGTAGCATCAGTTGACTTATAAAGGAGGAATTTTTTCGAGACGAAAAAGACGATTACGTCCATTCCGTCAAACAAATATCCGTGATTATCCTCGAAAGCGTTTCCATCGACCATTCTCAACAGTTTGATCCAAAATTAGGTAAGAAATATATTTTTTTAAATTTCGTGTAACATACCTACTTTAACAAAGATTGGTTAAAGGCTTGTCAAAATATCATGGTTCTCTAAAGTTAAGTATTTATTTTGGACTGATGATACAAGTCTGCCCCATGGCTACGATAGAGCTATTTTCACAGGAACAAATTTTACACGGCTTAAAACGCACGCCTATATACACATGCATAAACATGGGGGGGGGGGGGGGAGAGTCAAGAGTGACGTCACCATCAACAATCGGTTGTAGGAAGATTCGCCCCTGGTAAATTCGCCACCGAGTAGTTCGGCCCCCGGTTTGTTTGCCCCTGGAGTCTTTGCCCCTAGGGGTGTACGCCGCCTGAAAGCTTTGCCCCACAAGTCCGGAATTACAATCCAATCATATACGTCTACTAAGTAGGTGTGTTTGGTGAATAATGAGTGAGGAGAGAGCCATCCTAAAAACATCAGTGACGTCATACTAGTTATCGTCAATTCAGAAATACGTCACTGAATGTTTAAACTCTTTTCTTTTCTCCATCATACTCTTAATATTAGCGTTTATTTTAATGTTAACATTAAGAGGAAGACGGGAAGAAAAAAAGTTTGAATACCCAGTGACGTAATTCTGAGCTGATAAATGAACAAGTTACGTCAATGGATATTTTCTTACGTTTTTTCTTTCCTACTCCCTCAATAGAGACCCATTTAATTATTATTATTGCTTGTAGATGTATAGAGATTTCGCCATAGAGATATAAAGATCCTCCGGTATAAAGGCAGAGCGGTGAAGCATTTAATTTTGGTGTTGAACTCGGGGGTCCGTACAATACCTCTCTCTTGGGCCCATGTTATCATCATGTCTATAGATATATATATATATATATATATATATATATATATATATATATATATATATATATATATATATATATATATATATATATATATATATATATATATATATATATATATATATATATATATGTTAGGGCAATGTGGAATATCGGGCAATCTATAGATTGCCCGGGCAATGTACATAATGCCCGTTATGTAGGGAAATCTATAGATTGCCCGCTATTTCGGGCAATGTGGAAAAAGGCGTAAAAAATGAATAAAAACCATATGACAATGTATTAAACTTGGTTGAATTAATTAAACTTAAGGTAATGATACTATAAATGTCGTTTTTGCACCCTTAATGTTATGAAATTACTCATTAAAAAGGAATAAAATGAATAATTACGAGACCGATCTTTCATGCAGACCAAAATAATCTGCAATAATAAATAACTCATGGTGACGTCAAAGGGGTTTGATTGTTTATTTATCATTGTTATATTCAAAGAAAATATAAAAGATTTTATATTTCTTTGGTTATATTCCATTACGGCTTTTAGATATTAATGATGTTGGTGAACCTTAATAAAATATCACAATGAAATTTTGAAGTCCCTTTACGAATATAAGCTTTGTCCAATTGGTTTGGTGGATGATTCGGCATTAGTTTATACTACTCCGGGAACTGGTATGTTAGAAAAACACTTTTCGCTTCTATTTTTTGCCTGACTCTTGTCCTTTCTCTCATCTTGAAGTGATATGTTGAAAAGACTCTTATTCTGTTGTGGAGATAACTTTCTGACTTACTGCAGAAGAAACCTATCTTCCATTAAAATTCCGATCCTAGGAAAGTCCTTTACGGCTGGAACTTCTCTTCAACTCTGACATTGGATGACTCTTCGCCTCTCGAGTGTAAATTTGTTTCGTTTTAACGTGGCACGTTTTTTTGAATATTAATAAATATATTGCTTTTTACTCTTCTTTTACAAGGTTTTTATTTTCGAATATTTGAAAAGGGGAAGAGGGGGGGGGGGGGGGGGGCTGTGTAATCAACCGTACTGTTGATGAGCAGATAACATACGGCAATCCTTGTCTATTAATGGTTGATCTTTTGTTATACAATTCTTTTCTTAGTGTTTAGTTACTTATTTAATAGATTATTTTGTTAGTATATCAAGGTAATTAAAATAAAGATCCATGTTACATGTGACTACACTTCTCTCCATTGCTCTACTTCAACAGTTTTTTTATTATTTACCAAGATTTTCATCTCCAATCGATGAAGGAAAATAAATTAAGTCTGCTCTATGTTTCCAGATAAAACTCAATATTTTTATCAGAAAAATATCAATAACAATAAATCATATTTCTAATTGTGTTATATTCAGGCTTGTGAACGGAACGCAAAATTGAACGGCGTTCCGCTGAACGCACGTTCAATGAACGGAACGCTGAACGGAACGCAACTTTTTTTTGAACGCTGAACGTTGAACGCAAAAAAAGAGTTTTGCGTTCAGCGTTCAATTTTTCCCAACTTTTCTTTGACTTTTTTTGAAATTCTTTTCTAAAAAAAAAACGTCATCACTACGCAGTACTTTATTTTGGAAATTCTTTTCTAAAAAAAACGTCAGCACTACGCAGTACTTTTTTGGGAAATTATTTTCAAAAAAAAAACGTCATCACTACGCAGTAAAAAAAAACGTCATCACGTACGCAGTACTTTTTTGGGAAATTCTTTTCTAAAAAAAAAAACGTCATCACTACGCAGTACTTTTTTGGGAAATTCTTTCTAAAAAAAAACGTCATCACTACGCAGTACTTTTTGGAAATTCGTTTTAAATATTTGAACGCTGAACGCTAACGGAACGCTGAACGCAAAAAACATTGAACGGAACGCTAATTTTTTTTGAACGCTGAACGGAACGCTGAACGCAAAAAAGGTGAACGCTCACAAGCCTGGTTATATTCAATAAAAGATATGAAGAATTAAAGAATCCTCGGGGACTTTAATATAAAATCTAAGAAATTGGACATTTACTCCTGAAAGATAGCAGTGCATCTAAAATCAATTTGGTTCTCTGTAAATAAAGTTTTTCACTTTTTTTAGGGCTTTATTTCCTTAATAGTATGGCACACATGTATTTGTTCTTTTTTATTCGCGTTGTTAATTGTCGACAAATTCTCCCTGGAAAAATATTATAAGAAACGGTATCACAACAATGGATTTTCTCCATTTATACTGTTTTGTTACGTCATACTTGTTTCTTCTTGAAAAGGGTTCTCAAAATTAAATTGAGTCCTTCTTTTTAAGCTTCATAGAATATTGTAAAAATATATTTATCATAATTATACCTTTTTGAGTTAACCAATATAAAACATATCAATCGTGCCTTAATTTATTCAAATAAAGAAACGGGTACTTCAGTCAAATTTAAATCGAAGGAATAGTATAATATATTTATAGGATTTATTAACCTTAGTTGTATAAACATAGCTTTTTCTATAACGCTTTGATGGCTTGTAAAATATTTTCGGCATAATATTCTCCTCTTTAGACTACGCAACCTCTTCGCTTATAAAAGAACAAGTTAACCAATGTTATGACGTTGCTTTTTTCTCTTTCTTTTCTATTGGACATCACTGAGATGATTCATCAGTTTAAAAAAAGACCCCACAAAGAGCTAAATCATACTCCAAAGTTTACTGTTTCCCAAAATATACCTTCCAATTATCATAATGAGTGTTTCGGCTGTTAATAGAGAAGCTTATCTATCAAAATTGGATGAAGCTCTCAAGAATAAAGCTGGAAATACTATTGTGATAGATAAACAATTCTACGAGAGTATATCATCATCCCTCCAACGTCTTCGATTAGATCGCAAGCCCCGATCGTCTCAGGAATACCTTTGGAAAAGCCGTTACGAATTGGTCGATTGCAATGGTGTGCTCAAAGTTGCCAAAAGAGGACTCAATAAACTCATTGTCCCAAAAGAAGATCTTTTCGATACTATATTTGAAGTTCACATTAAATTAGGACATGCAGGACGTAACATCATGATGAAAGAGCTACAAAAATCATTCTACAATATTACCAAAGAAAATATAATGCTCTTTTTAGAATTGTGCGAAAATTGCCTACTAAAAAAATCTAAAACAAAAAAAAATATTGTTGTGAAACCAATAATTTCTGACAATATGAATTCCCGGTGTCAAGTGGACTTAATAGATATGCAAAGCACTGCAGATAGGGAATACCGCTTTATTATGGTCTATCAAGACCATTTGACCAAATTTGTTTGCCTTCGTCCCTTTAAAACAAAGACTGCGGACGAAGTTGCTGGACAATTAGTAAAAAATTCTGTGACAAAGGAGCGCCGCAAATTCTACAAAGTGACAATGGAAGAGAATTCGCCAACAAAGTTATAGAAAAACTGGGTTCTCTATGGTCAAATTGCAAGCTTGTGCATGGGAAGCCTCGTCACTCTCAATCCCAAGGATCGGTGGAAAGAGCGAATCGCGATATTCAAGACATTTTAATGATGTGGCTACGGGACAATAAATAAACCCAGTGGTCCGATGGACTTTGCTTTGTCCAATACGCCAAAAATTGCAGATACCACTCTGGTATTGGACGAACTCCCTACGAGGCAATGTATGGTCGCCCCATGAGAGTAGGACTCGAAGGAATGAATCTGCCAAAAGATAATAATATCATATCTGAGGAGCAATTATCCGAAATCGTTGATCTAACAAATGAAAAAATCAAAATATCACAGATAAATGCCCATCTTGCAATCAAGGACGCATAGAGGGATGTAAGCTTTGCATCATCAACGATGAGCGTAAAACACATAAAATGAGCTAAAAAGAGACAAGAAGAACAAGCCGAAAGAATGCTGGAGCAATCCTCTAATCTATCTTCAGGTACACTTCCTTGAGCATCAGCCTGGGGAGTCTTTTCGCCATCGGCGTCAATGGTGACTTTCTATCTGAAGACGAATAAAGATTAATATCATGAATTGTCGCAAATGTTATATCTTATTACCTAAAGATGAATAAAAATTAATATCCTGGTTCACCGCCCAAGGGAATGTGAGAAACACGGAGTAGATTAGTGAAAATAAATATTTCACAACTGAGATCCATGAGATTGCATTAAATAATGGAAAGTGAATAGAACATAAAGTGCATCCCAGCCGGTTATAAAATAATTATACATATTTAAAAGATAATCCCAGAAATTAATACCTTCCATCTAGAGAATTTTTTATTTCAAAAGAAGTTATTTCTTTTTTATATTTATAGGTGGCATTGTTATACATAATTAACCCTATGACGTCATGAGCCTTTGGATAGATTATTTTAATCTGTATCAAATATCGGTCTCGGAATACATTTTTCTCATCCATTTAAATTGGTAATTTCGTAACATTAAGGGTGCAAAAACGACATTTATAGTATCATTACCTTAAGTTTAATTAATTCAAACCAAGTCTAATACATTGTAATATGTTTTTATTCGTTTTTACGCCTTTTTCCACATTGCCCGAAATAGCGGACAATCTACAGATTGCCCGGGCAATCTATAGATTTCCCTACATAACGGGCATTATGTACATTGCCCGGGCAATGTATAGATTGCCCGATTTTCCACATTGCCCGTAACATATATATATATAATAACTAGTATGACGTCACTGGATGTTTTTTAGGATGGCTCTTTCCTCACTCATTATTCACCACACATCTACTTATGTAGATGTCGCAGTAGAGATGGAAATCCAGTAAAGTTGTTTACTCTCCTAGTAGAGATCACAATTGTAAACACTCCTAGGATTGATCTTAAATTGTGATATTATATTACGATGTTGTACAAACTATTATTATCATTTCCTAATTTTTATCCTATATTTTGTGGAAAGGGTTCCATATACATCGATCGAAAAATAACCTGTTGCACATGATACTGAATATAAGAAGTCAAGAAAAATACCCCATTCTCTTATATAGATTTAATGACAGAATGTACATTCTTTTCCCCCGAGAATGACTGTGTGAATGAGGGAATTTGCATTTGCATTCAGAGCAATCATATTCCACATTCTATGTTGCAAGGAATAGAGAAAAGGAGGAAAGGACTATAAAGATCCAGTGACGTCATTTTAAGAAACTATTTTTTTAATTCATAACAAAGGATGATATAACTGAAATTTATTGCAGAATTTTCTTTTTTCTATTCCCAACTCTTGCATTGGAACTGGAGGACAAAGATAGAGTGAGATATCATATATTTTAAAATATAACAAAAGGAGTGAAATGGCATCTTGGTCATTGGAAAAGGGAGTAAGGTGACGCCACAGGATAATTGTAAAAATAGGGACTAATGCAGTTATTTAGATATGAAAATTCATACTCTTCGGTGGTAAGAAAATCATTGAGACCTTTAGAAATTCCTCATGGAGATTTTCATTCTGAAGCTTCTGATGAAATAACATATGGTTGATGTCATTTTCTCACTCATTATTCATGAATATGAGCTACGCGATTTACGAAGCTTAGAGTAGTTTTCTACTAATAATCAACTTTCATCTAAGAGAATGGAAGTCGTCTGTAGCTTATGAATAAGAGCACCATTTAACATCACCACTTTAAAAAAATATTTTATATTTTTCTACTAATTATTTAGTTACATTATTAAAATTAGAGAAATTGAACATATAAAAGGACTTACATTTACAACAACATTTTTATAACATGTTTTTATAAAAACATTTGCAATTAAATAAAAGTTTTTGTCAGCAAGAACTTTGAACCACATTCACCCCTGCCTTGAAATGGACCCTCAATGAACTATTTTCATAACATCCCAAAATTGCACCTCCCCCCCCCCCCCCCTTTCCGACAAATAAGGTTTCAATTAAACGAATTTAGATTCCTCAAAAATTGTCTGTGCTCCCCCCCCCCCAATTACAAAAAGTAATGTTGCGAGTAGACGCATCTTTTTTGCTCAAAAAAAAAAAAAAATGGACACAACCCTCCCTAAGCACACATGTCGTTTTGGAAATTTATTGTTAATACCATCCCAAGCTTATATATTTTTATCGCCATGGTTTTAAAATATATTTCAATTTTAGTTTTGATTCTTTAATACTTATTATAGGCGGAGAAAAATATCATATGATCACTGAGGCAACTATAAAAACCTTATGGCAGAAACTATTACTGTATAAAGAATCTTCATAATTAAAAAAATATGTGATGTTAAGAAATACCTGCAATGAAATCAGAGAAACTATTTTCTAAGGAAATATTTTTTATTCAAGACATACCAATAGATGGAGTTGTACTCATTTTCTTACATTTAAAAATATATAATAATTTATAGCTTGTTTTTACATACACCAACAATAGAAGGATGGCATTTCGTTGAACATGATACTTTACCTTTTTACATTTGCATCGAATAGAAAGACAACTTCCTCTGCACGAACAAATGGTAGATCCATTGTTTCTGAAGGCCTGGATGAGAGGCACCTCCTTAAGATTTTGAATGTCAACGCTTTGAAGATCTAAAAATTGACATTCCGCATATCCACGAGGTCGTTCGATCTGAAGGTGGATTTAATTTTGCCTGCTTCCGAATATACATAGTAAAGGTTTCATTTTCTTTTTTCAATACTTCCAGTATTTTGTATGGGAGCAGTCGCGGGTCTGTGTTGGTCCAATCTACCTCATGTATGTGAATGCCAACAGTGTCACCTACACTATATGATTTAGTTATACTATTAGTTTTTATATTATAGTTCACTTGCTGTCTATTTGCTGCTTTTAAATAATTATGGCGGCAATTTCACGGATCTTGTCATGATGTGTGTCTTTTTGATTTAATGGTGATTTTTTCTCCATAACACTGGTAGGATGAAACGCTGCTTGATTATTGTGTCGTTGGGCGACTCAAAAAGTAATCCTTGTTGGGGTGCTACTCCCACAGACTCCCTTATTTCAATGAGGGAGTCAATTTCCTCTTCATGATGGAGTCCTTGTTCGGCCAAATTTTCCAATTCGGTACAGTTTATACGTGGAGACTGCCCAAACACAACTTCATAGGGAGTTTTCTTAGTAGTCGAACTAACAGAGACGTTGATAGCATAAGTCACATGCTGGAGTCCCTCAGCCCAACCCTTTCCAGGATTCGACTCCAACCATTTGCCAAGCTTCATTTGAAGATCGCCGTTGCCCCGTTCAATACAGCCCTGAGACTGTGGCATGCGTGGTCGTCCATGGATTATTGTTAAGCCGGGCCACTGTTTCATAAGCTCGTTGATCACTCCAGCCACAAATTCTTTTCCATTATCGGATTGCAGAAGGGTGGGAGATCCAAACAAGAAGAAGGTCTGAATGAGTTTCTCAGCCACCCCAAACGCATGTTTTGACAACAAGGGATGAGTCCAACTAAACTTGGAGAAATGATCCCGCATATGCAGAATCCATTTGTATTCTCGGTCTGGTCGGCTCGTCATATCATGAGGTCAATCTGCATCCTCTTCATGAAGCATAGGGAAATTATTGGTCTTCCTGAGGGTGGCTTCTTCGATGGGGCTCGGGTAGCACACATTCGACATATCCGAATATAGAGGGAGACTATATCATGTCAAATCCATGAATAGGAAATTTTTCTTCTAGCCAAGTTTTGTCTCGGCCAGAGTGACCAACCCTGATATGGCACCTATGAAATTATAAAATTAAATGTTTTCCAATTACTCAATGTTCTAGGTAAACAATATCAATTACCACTTACCTATTAATGGTACCAAAAATCTCCTCCTTTGGGACAACCGTACATGAGGACTTTTTGCAATAAAGAATTTTTCTTGGAGCAAATTTCTTGTATCTTGAAGTGTTTTTTTGCCCAATGCTTAAATTGGGCTCCCTCAAGACACTTAACACCCTTATCCTGTTCTAAGGCTTGAAGAACCCTATCATAAGTAGCCTGACTGATACAATATTTTTTTGGTTTACTAGATCCTAGGCTCTTGATTTGCTCTTCAAGCAATCTATAAAACTCGTTCTTCGTCTCTCCTTCCATGACTGCCTCCGACAAACGCACTAATAACACAAGATTACTGTATGTATTAACAAAGCCTTATTTTACAAACCGAATCGGATTAAGGATACACCATGGATAAATATAAAATTGTCAGAGAGTGCCGTAATCACGGAATCTCGAATACTATAAAAAATAAAGGGAAAGTGAGACAAAATAAAAAAATGAAACATAGGGGCTGTGATCTCTATTAAAGAAAAGGACCAACGGGGTGGTTTCTTAAAATATTAAAAATAAAATTATATTATTTACAAAAATGTGAATTGGTATGAATATTAAATGGTGCTCTTATTCATAATCTACAGACGACTTCCATTCATTCATGGATAAAGTTGATTATTATTAATAGAAAACTACTCTAAGCTTCGTAAATCGCGTAGCTCATATTCATAAGATAAGGGTGTTAAGTGTCTTGAGGGAGCCCAATTTAAGCATTGGGCAAAAAAACACTTCAAGAGTGAGAAAATGACATCAACCACATGTTATTTCATCAGAAGCTTCGGAATGAAAATTTCCTCGAGGAATTTCTTAAAAGTCTCAATGATTTTCTTGCCACCGAAGAGTATGAATTTTCATATCTAAATAACTGCATTAGTCCCTATTTTTACAATTATCCTGTGGCGTCACCTTACTCCCTTTTCCAATGACCAAGATGCCATTTCACTCCTTTTGTTATATTTTAAAATATATGATATCTCACTCTATCTTTGTCCTTCAGTTCCAATGCAAGAGTTGGGAATAGAAAAAAGAAAATTCTGCAATAAATTTCCAGTTATATCATCCCTTGTTATGAATTAAAAAATAGTTTCTTAAAATGACGTCACTGGATCTTTATGGTCCTTTCCTCCTTTTCTCTCTTCCTTAAGACTTGGAATGTGGAATATGATTGCTCAATGAATGCAAATAATTCCCTCATTCACATAGTCATTCTCGGGGGAAAAGAATGTACATTCTGTCATTAAATCTTTATAAGAGAATGGGGTATTTTTCTTGACTTCTTATATTCAGTATAATGTGCAACAGGTTATTTTTCGATCGATGTATATGAAACCCTTTCCACCAAAATATAGGATAAAATTAGGAAATGATAATAATAGTTTGTACAACATCGTAATATAATATCACGATTAAGATCAATCCTGTTTACAATTGTGATCTCTACTAGGAGAGTTAACAACTCTACTGGATTTCCATCTCTACTGCGACATAGACATATATGATTGGATTGTAATTCCGGACTTGTGGGGGCAAAGCTTCCAGACGGCGTACACACCTAGGTGGCAAAGACTCCAGGGGCGAACAAACCGGGGGCGAACTACCCGGTGGCGAATTCATCAGGGGCAAATCTTCCTAGAACCATTAAAGAGAAATATGTAAATTATATTTCTTTAGAGACAATTATTGTCTCTTAATACAATTAAAAATTTGAATGAATAATTTTTCCAAATAAATGAAGGCATTTGAAGGAAGGAACATAAAAATTGTTGCCGAATAAAATTGAAGTACAAATAAAAGTTTGTTTTTTTGGCAAAATAAAAGCAATATTTAACTCACTGCAATGCGTTACTTTCTATATTATCAAAATGATCTGTGAGATTTCATATTATAATTAAAATAGCTATTCACCGAGCTACTATGTCCATATATAAGGCTTTTTACAATTACGAAATGACCTAAGATAGAAAAATAAATCTTTGCCCCGTCTCATAGCATAACATAACGTCTCATAACAAGGAAATCATTTATCTATAATTGCAAAATTATAATAAAGTTTTGGCATTATTAATTCAATAATATGAGTAATAATATTTGTTAAATGGTTAGTTATATTCAATTCAAAATCCTACCTACCATGTATTTGGGCTATTTTTCTTTTCTATATTAGGTGAGTTCTTCCTGAACTATTTCTTTCTAGGCTCCATTTATATATCTATTTTCATAATAGTTGTATATATTATTCAAACACAAAGATCAACTTTAAGTAAACCTGAGAATTTTTTAAATCAATATTTTATTATTTTGGCTTGTTTGCGATAACAATCAAAATAAATTTATTACCGAAACGAAATTTTAATACGTTATCATTCATGGAATTGAATATTTTTTAAACCAATATATAGTTACTAAATTACAGTTTCGAAGTTTAAGTGAAAAAGTCTTTTAACTTTTAAAAAAAATGTAATGAACAATTCATTAATTAATTTTTCTTGTAAAATATAATAAATGAAGAATAATTATACGTGGTCTATCAATTTTTGGATTTCCACTTGCATTAAGATAAATAATACTTAATATACGTTTGGTTTTATTATTTTAATGAGACCAAAGGCTAATTGTAGAAGAATTAAGAAATTTATTTTATTTGAAATAAAGAGTGGCTTAATTTTCTACCCTTTAAAAGATTTTCACATCTTAAAAATCATATAGAGTTCATGAATCTCGAATTTAGAGATTAATGTTCGTATATAACATCTATGTTTCTTAAGTATCTATGATATATTAAAGAAAATATTACTTACGATCAATTTACAACATGAATTGAGAATTAGTTATTATAATCCACACCTCAGCTTCTACGGGTCATAATTGTGAAATATTGGAGTTTTAAACCCACCACCAATTGGCCCTCGGATTAGTCCAGTCACAATTATGACATATGATATTTTTTTTTTTTTTTTGCCTATATGGTTCGATAGAATTGCATCCGATAGGATATAAATAAGCATTATAGCATTAAAATTAATCTATCGAACCTAGGATCTTATTAATGAGGTAGACCAAAAATGACCATCCCCTCTCGGGATTCGAACCTGCGCCCCCAATATTGAGAGTTGAACACGCCTTAGCACGCACGGCTATCGAGCTCCCTTCATATAATTATTTATTATTGCCAAACTGATGTAGTAGCATCTTATTTTATTGTCTAGATAGAGATCTAAAAATTCGCTAGAATATTATGTTAACTGTAAGCCGTGAAGTACTATTTGACTATTACGAAATTGTACAATTAATTTGTATGAAATATTTATAAATCAACAATTAATTATGAAAAAGAAAATATTTAAAAACTATATAAATTTGGCAGAAAAACCTGAGTTTTGCAATTGTAGTTATAATGAAATCAATTACTGCAACAAAAAAAATGAATGAATACCAAAAAATGAATACAAACTGAAATCTACTGAAAATGAATGCATGGCGGTGGGAAGCATTCATTCATATTATTGTGTCCAAAAATGGTACAAAATAGTTTGGAGCTCATTATCCATGAAAAACATTCATTCAGGTCTTAAATATGGAAAATATCATGTTCCTGCGTATATCTTTTTTTTTTTTTTTTGAAAGCTCATTTTCTTAAATTTACGCCCTCTGCTGTAGTCAGTCTTTGTCCTATATAATTAATAATTATTCTGTTGTAATGAAACGAGTTCAAATGAACTAACAAATGTTAAATCTTATAAGGACAAAGAATAAATATATCAAAACACTCACACACACTAATTTATTTTGTTAATTAAGAGTTCAGAGACCAAATAATAGTATGTGTATTTGAGTTTACAGTATACTGTTATGTAAGATTGAAAACAAGTGAATTAAGGGAAATATTACTTTATTTTAGGCTCAAATAACTAATTAAATATTGAATAATAATGTAGTATTTATTACAAATAATAATAAAAAATCATTAATTTTTCTAAATCAAACTATTTTCTTTTTTTGACCAAATAATTTTGTACCTGAAATGAAATATTAGAGTGGTACATAATCCCCAAAGCAAATGCATACATAAAATATAAATAAATGTTACAATTCATTGTTTTTTTAATTAATTTTATGTACAATTACACAGAATAGTATATATAAATATATAACCGGATTTATTTTGTAAAAGAAAATATATTCATAAATATTGTAGTTTAAAAGAAAATTGTTACGGGGTAAAACCAGGCTTGTGAACGGAACGCAAAATTGAACGGCGTTCAGCTGAACGCACGTTCAATGAACGGAACGCTGAACGGAACGCAACTTTTTTTTGAACGCTGAACGTTGAACGCAAAAAAAAGAGTTTTACGTTCAGCGTTCAATTTTTCCAAACATTTCTTGGACTTTTTTCGGAAAAACATATCACTACGCAGTATTTATTAGTGAAATTCTTTAAAAAAACAACGTCAACACTACGCATTACTTTTTTTGTAAATCCTAAAAAAAAAAAAGTCCTCACTACGCAGTACTTTTTTTGGAAATTCTTTAAAAAAAAAAAACGTCATCACTACGCAGTACTTTTTTTGGAAATTATTTTCTAAAAAAAACGTCATCACTACGCAGTACTTTTTTTGGAAATTATTTTCTAAAAAAAAAAAAAAACGTCATCACTATGCAGTACTTTTTTTGGAAATTATTTTCTAAAAAAAAAAAAACGTCATCACTACGCAGTACTTTTTTTGGAAATTCTTTTCTAAAAAAAAAAAAAAACGTCATCACTATGCAGTACTTTTTTTGGAAATTATTTTCTAAAAAAAAAAAAAAACGTCATCACTACGCAGTACTTTTTTTGGAAATTCTTTAAAAAAATATTTGAACGCTGAACGCTAACGGAACGCTGAACGCAAAAACATTGAACGGAACGCTGAACGGAACGCTAATTTTTTTTGAACGCTGAACGCAAAAAAAGCTGAACGCTCACAAGCCGGGGTATAACACATTCAATAAAAAACTAAATAAATACAAATAGATA
Source organism: Caligus rogercresseyi (assembly GCA_013387185.1). Taxonomy (NCBI): domain Eukaryota; kingdom Metazoa; phylum Arthropoda; class Copepoda; order Siphonostomatoida; family Caligidae; genus Caligus; species Caligus rogercresseyi. The sequence goes on along the minus strand of CP045901.1, from coordinate 10,927,558 downwards.
TCCATGCAACTAAACGACTATCAAATATTTGAAAATCCATACACAAGATAGAAAAATAAGCCATATAAATATGTAAAAGGCTAAATATTATAAAATCGTTATGAAATTATTCGTATCAGCTTTTGTTATTGGAGGGAAAAAGGCTTTGAAGTTAGTTTATGATCCGTCGCGTGAATGTCCACATTGCTTTTCCGTATTCGAGCAAAGAAACATATTCTTATCGACAAGATGGAGAGGTTTGTAGATCTAAATTTATCGGATCAGTGTCTTAGAGTTGATAAAATTTCTTTAATAATGTTAATCTTTTTTTAGAATGAGGATGCATCCTAAAGAATTAGATTTCATTCCAAGCTCATCTTTCGAATATTAGATCACATCATACCTAGTTTGATGTATATGTAAGAAGATATTGTTTGGATGATGATAATAATAATATAAAAATGATAAATAATTTGGGGTTTTTGTAATTAAATCTATATCAAAAGAAATATGGACCCTATAACTCTTTGATGCTGATGTTTATAATTCATGAACATATTATATAATCCTGTTGTTAATTCTGAAAGTAATATGAATTGATTTATAAAAAGTATAATTCTTATTAGATTCTACCATTGTGAACTTCCTATCGAGCTCATAAGAGTGGGAAATAAAAAACTCAACATAAAATCATTACAATTCATAATATAATATATAGTTTGAGAGTATTACTTAAAGCATATTCATTATCACGTAATCAATCACACTTTGGAATGGAGTTACTTTGTTCAAGAACAGTTTAAATTCATTTTATGGTCGACATTTTTAATTTAAAAAATAATATCTGTCGATTGATAACATGTATAAGACCATGTAAGGATTAAGGTAAAATATAAAATGAACTTATTTTTCATTCCTTTATTGAAAGACTTATTTTGATTATTAAGGTATCCTTTTCAAATCTGAATCGAGTTTTTATTACGAATTTTAGAAAATGTTTCATAAAAGCTTATATAATCTTCAGATATCAAATGAATTTTAAGCACAACTCTTTGGAAGGCTTAAGGCTATTATGAACTCCAAATCTTATATTGGGCTAAAACTGACAACGTCAGGGGGCGTAAAGGTTGCTCAAATAAAAGTAATAATGATATATGCAGAATTAAGATAATGTGTCCTTAAAATCAGAATCCAAAATCACAATTATTCGTTGAAATGTGATTATAGGCAAATAGGCAGGGATGTAGGAATCAGGAAAAAACATAACATGCATATAATGCATATTTTTCGTTGTTTTGATATGGAGAATATGCTTCCTAGGCTGAAATAGTGTTGAGTTAGTCAAGGAATATTAGTTTATTACATCAAAGACCGCCCTATCACCTATACCAGGGGTCGGCAACCCAAAATGTTGAAAGAGCCATAACGGACCAAAAAAATTGAAGAAATGTATCTGGAGCCGCAAAAAAACTAACTCCTTATATAACCTTCATACGGTACACATTTTGGTCCTATATATTTTCCTATCACATCTTTTCCCCATTTTATAACGTTTTTGGAATAGCTACAGGGAGCCACAAAGGCAGCTCTAAAGAGCCGCATGAGGCTCTAGAGCTACGGGTTGCCGACTCCTGACCTATACGAACAAATAGGATTTTAGCTCTTATAATTATTATTGTCGTATAACTTTACGGTAATAAATATATTCATAGTAAAGTTGATTGTTATTTGTGAATTCAATGCAAACTGAAAACAAATATGGATAATATAACAAATAATGCATTGATCTGAGAGTTGAAAAAGGCTGTCTAGAAATATAATTCCAAGATCAAAAACATGTTGTGTAAGCTCAAATCCAAATTTTACCCCCTCAATTGCCGCTGAACATCGTATATATTTACAAAGTTTAAAAGAGTATTGTTTATTTTTTTGATAAACACTTGAAAGATACAATTGTTCGTTATGAAAAGCGATTTACAATTGTTTCCTTTTTTTCTTCAAATAACTTTGGAAAAATATAAATTTATCATGAAACATTGAATCAATTTCAATAACCGGAAGGCAAAAATTCCTATCTAAAAGGGGTTGAAATCTTCCCCAGCAATTTTTTTATAGAAATATTTTAATAAAAACAAGCATCAGTGTTTAAAGAATCTCATTTTTTCTTCTAGATAGAAAAGGTTATTCATTGCGATAGAGACACTTATTCGTATAATTTTAATTTATTTAATCAATTATAGAGTTGTCCTTCAGAAGTGGGATTACCGATTGATAATCTACATGTCACTTATAATAATTACGGTATATTTTTTCCATATAGCCAAGCTCCAGATTTCCATTCTTAATAATACTTTCGTGTGGCTAATTCAGTAGTTTCATGACACATCTCGCTTTACACCAATCGGAATACATAGTCTCAATTATTTTGTCTTCATTGGTTCAAATTCACATACATAAATCAAATATTATAGCACGCAACCTCATATTTTAAAAGAATCTTTTCCGTAATCATAAAATTCCTTTCGCCTATTCGTCAATTAAAATGCCTCTTAGAAGTTTACAAGCAAACTAGATTAGTTTTTATGAGTGAGGCTGAATCAAAAGGTATTTCGTCAAATAAGTCCCCCCATTTGAAGAAAAATATGCGTATTCTCTACCTATTAAGGGCCCGAGAGATTAATCGGTGAGGCAGTTAAAACGTGTCATCAATTCATCGATACCAGCCATGATGTAGCTGATTACAAGATTTGTTGATCCGCCGAAGATCTCCCATAATATCAGTATTGAGTAAAAAAAAACGACGAAAACATTACCAGTTTATGATACTTTAAAAGTTAAATAACTTTTTTCGGGGGAAATTTACTTCCTTTTATTATTAAATTAAGTCTGTTTACTCCGGTTTTCCTTTTTTATCATAACATATAATTTATATAGACAACTCAAATACTTTCCTAGTATTACTCATGTGGATAAAGCACCAACTTATATGAAATTCGGTTGTATATATCATTAATAATTTTATTTTTTTACCTGTAGTATTATTATAACAGTGGTTTGTGTGCGATATTTTTTTCTCTTTTTCAGCTTGCGATAAGTTTATAACGAGGTTAAAATCTCGATTTGAGATAAAAATCTAATTTCAAAAACATTATAAACTATAATGTTCCAAACGACATTTCTGTCCCAGGTGCAATCCATTTATGGAAAAATCAAAATTCTTTCATTTGAATCAATATTTAGTCTCCGAGGAGAGTTGTGATCCATTTCATAAATAATTCCTCATGTTTGTGAGCTTGCGATAAGTGATCAATGACGATCTTTTCCTCCAGAGTCAAGGGAGATTCCAGCAAGTCTTAGGAATTGTAACTTTGATCAATACTCCTGGTTTGTTTTTCCGAGAAAGAAAGAGTACACAATTTGGTCGTAGATGTTATGCTAAAATCCATCGATTTTATTTTGGTGTAAAGAAAATAAAGATCCAATCATTGTGAAGGGATTCATTGGCTTTAAAAGTATAAGATGGACACGGGGTTTTCTCTTGGGCATCCCAACAATGACACTTATGAATCCGAGCAACCATAAATTTTGTACAAGGAGTATACCTTATAAGTATACCCACAATTATCAAAATCGGCGATGGGCATGCTGTGGGGTGCATCCAGTTTACTTGGAATTGCCCACCTGGATCATAATTTTTTGAACAATGTTTTTCCAGAAAGGATTTGTTGATCTATTAGAATCCAGTAGCATTTTTAATATCCTAATTCGACCTTCATGTATCCAATATAATAACCATTGAACTCTCGTAACAAAAATAATGAACTATTTTTTCGGTAAAAGACTGAACAATTTATTATCATTAATTACTGGGAATGATTCAACAACAAAAGAGAAATGCTTATTTTAAGTATAAAAAACTGCTCAAAACTTATAATTTTTATATATCCGGAGGTTCCATTAACTTTGCATAACATAAAAGAAATAGAAAACGCGATGCGTGTATAAAATAAGGGAATTTGACCGATGACGAGGATGATAGACGCAATGCTAATCGGCCTTGTTCTTCAAGTTGATAATAATGGAAAAGGACTCCAGAGTTTTTATCATCTCCCGAGGATGACGGCTCTTTAGTCGGTGTCTGAGCCTGCGGCGTTTCGGTTGGTCTTCCTTTGCCGGGGACTTGTCTTGGTGGACTTGGGCGTGCGGAGTGCCGCCTTGGGGATCCATTCGTAGTCCACGTCATCGTTGGAGGTTCCAGTCTCGACGGGTCGGGATGATGAGGGCTTTTTCTTCGACGCCTTGGCTGTAAAAAAAAAGAGAATGGTCAATAGTTTGAAAGTCACTTAAGGAGATTTAAAAAATTGGGAAAAGGTTTTGGGGATGATTAAATAAAATAAACGTGTTCAAACTTTCTATGTTCATGAAGTAAGTTCGAAAGGGAAGGCCAAGTTTGAACGGTCATTTAAAAATAGTATTCGATTGGTTCATTATTATGCTACGACGCTTATTTATATCCTCATAGATGTAAATTACTCGAACCAGAGTTTTTCTTTTATGGTTTCGTGCAATGACATTTAATACATGAATAAGCATAGCTAAGTTTACTGCATTATTTATATTCAGATGTTAAGAAAAGTTGATATTTGTCCCAATAAAGAGCATGCTTATTGAATAAATAAGTAATTAAGCGTTAAAATAAGTCCTTTAAAACTTATGTTATGTGGCGCAACGAATCTGGGCTATCAAGTTCAGTCATCGGCTAAGGCTCCCATTGTATGAAAAGTACCTTAGTAGAAACTTCGGGACCATGAAAATGGCTTCAATAACAGCTTATATCTTAAAATCAGTTGCTTGTTAGTACATGTGTAAATGTAAACCTCGTATCGATCGTCACAATTTTTAAAGGTAAAATGTAAAAAAAATTAAAGAAAAATACAATTGTACATTAATTGGACTTCATATGAACAAAAATGAATATCTTAGGTTCAATTGCCATTAGAATCATACAATCTATGGATATATACACTTAAAGGCATTGCATTGAGAGTATCTAAGGCCAATCAAGGAATAAGTTGGATTGATTCAACTTTTATCAACACAAAGTGCTTTAAAACATATTCATATTAGAAAACAAGCTACGACACTCGAAATGATATCTTTTAGTGATTTGATTTTATTAAGACATCTCTAATTCTTGAGGTAACTGGGGTGTTTTATGAAGTGTTCCAGTTCTTGTGGAAGTGTAACGTAATTCAAAGGGGGTAGTATCATTGAGTGAAGTGATTGTTTCAATGTTTTCTCGTCATCTTGTACTTACATTGGACAAAGCTAAAGACCAGGAATAGAACGAGACCCCCGCCAGCGATAAGAAAAAGATACATAAAGAAGACCTCAGAGTCAAATCCTTCATCAAACTCCACGATTTGAACGGTCTCATTGAAGACAGGGTCCAGATACGAGTTCCCAATGGAATCCCTGTAGGCAAATTGATGGAAAGACCAATGGGGCGACCCGCAAAGGCATCCGCGGGGATAAAGGAGTAGGCCAGAGTCGCCTCACGCTTGGGCTTCACACCCTTCCCATACGAGATGGCGGAAAAGTTTTGGATGTGGTAGCGGAAGTCCATGGGATAGCGGAAGGAAGCCTCCAGGCTCTCCAAAACAAACTCATCCTCACCCTTGTTGGAAAAGCCCACCAAAAACTCCACGATGCGACCAGCAGGAAGTTCCGCAACGGATCCACTGCTCAAAGGAGGGTTGGTAAAGAAGATCTTCGTGGCCGCATCCGGAGAGACGTTCTTCAAGGGATTCCCTCCGGTTTCCTCCTCTGAGGCACCGCCTTCCTCTTCCACGACACCCTCGTCCGTCTCATCTTCTTCGCAGCGAACCACACCAGACACGAAGAGAAGGACAGACCCAATATGAGACTTAACTTCCTTAGATGCATCTTGAACCGACTGACAACGTCTTAAGACTCAAGAGTGGATATCTAATATGAAGGGAAACTGAAATGCGGCAAGCTGTGACGTAGGAGTTTGGCATGTGTGACGTTGTCAATGTTCTCCTCCAATGAGAAGCATCGGAAAAGTAAGGAAAAGAGACGTGTCTATTTTATAAGGGAGAGGTATTTTTACGATGTTACTTTTGTTCTGGGTTCCTTTCGGAAAAGGAAATGAAGGGGGGCTGTCCTTGATACTCACTGACGCTCACTCAATAGAGGTGGCGGCTGCTGATGATGATGACGGCTCATCCTGTTTTCCTTAGGGATGATGACGAATCATGCACTTCCGCGAATTGTGTTGTTGAAATCTTTCAAGACAGGCTTGATCTTATTATTACGGAAGCTCTGTTAAAGAACTACCCTTTAGTATTGCCTTTTAAACGGCTTTCGAGAATTGATTCGGAAAGTTAAAAAAAGTGAAAGATGCAAATTTTTCCGGTTAAGATTTTTTTATTTATCGTCATCCAAAAACAGTGTAGATAAAATAAGACAATACGATAATAAATAAAACGAGGCAGTTGCGTAAAAATAATACATAAATAAACATAATTCATAATTACTGCCTAGAAATAAAATAACCTTTTATAAAGGGGCAATAAAAGCTAATCACAATAAGGCCGTTCTTGACATAATACGTTGATACCTTCTAGAAATTGATTTAATGAGGCTTAGATATTGTGCTGAAGTTGATGGAATTAATTTGAAGATCTCGCCAGCCCAAATCCAGGAAGAAGATGCCACTTGAGGGATTTTGATTCCGAGTGCCGAAACGGCTGCTCCTATCATAATGAATCTTAACTCCGTATATGGGACTGTTTACTGTTAACTTCTTCTCCTGCAATGGCAACTTATCTCATTTATATGATAAATTATATTAAAAATTGAAACATTAAAAAATTCACCTCCTAAATCCTTTTATATTTATTAATAGTATTAAAAAAATACCTAATAATTTTTAATAATATTATAATGAAGATCTATTTATAAAAAATATTTACCAATATTTACGATTAATATTTTGGCTTTATCCTTAATAAAATTTAAATATATTTTTTTTAAAGCCATCACATGACTCAGAATAAATAATGTCTTCAACAAATAGTATCAAACTTGATTTTCTTATATGAGTGTATAGGAATGTGGTTTCCTTTTTCAATGCCACGTATTAGCTTTCAAGAATACGCCTCTCTAACGCCTAAGATTCATGGGAGAAAAGGGAGGCTTTAGAAATAGACTCCCATTTATCCATTATCAGATTTATAATTTTTTAGCACAATATATGTATCGGGGGGGGGGGGGGGGGGGCTACTTTTCTCCAATGGTTCCGAACTTTGAACTACCGATTGATATTCCGTAGCTCGATAGTACCGGCGTTATATTTTTTTACTGATACTTTTATTCTTTGATAAAACTACCGAACCTTTTGTTCAAAATAATTTTTTCCACTACTGGAGCCTTGCTACATGAAATGAATTTCAATTTGTGATTTGTTCAAGAGCTTCCTCCCATAATATCTTCATTCATACAACTATTTCTATCAAATGTATCGTAGTGTTTATAAGTATGCAAAAGGAAAAATATTTTGCTCTATTTCTATTTTGACATATTTTACATCGTATTCAATTAATTGAATGGTCTTTAAATATAATTGACTATTTTATCATTTTGTTAGATATTTTTACTTATTTTGTTCTTGAAAAGGATATTATTTATTGGTTTATTAGAAAAGAAACTGCAGCTTATAACATGGACAAAAAATTATATCATGGGAACAATTATTATCACAAAAGGCTATTAATTCTTTAAACTAAATATATATATAGTTGTTCAAATCCGATTGTAAGACCATTATGAGCCAAAGCTTCCAATCTACCTGTTAAAAAGTTCAAATAGAGTCGGGCGGGGGATTAGTGAGCTTAAAAACCCTCTATCAGCTATTATTGATTGTTATTATAATAAAAAACAAAGAGATACATAATTTATTTTATGTCAAAACTACGCTAATCAAGAAAAGTTTACATATATAACAGAGTTAGAACTACCCATTGATATTGGGTAGATTTTTTATATTAATACCAATTATTTTGAACTTTAAAATATATAGAATACAGCTACCGATTAAATGATTTTGTAAACCATAGATTTATATCATATTTATTTATTTATATTTTGATTTCTTGAAAATGAATTGCACCCCTTATGAAAAACATCAGATATATTTTAAAGAATCTTCCCAATGACGATACCACCTAAGGCCATTAGATTTTTTTTACAAATCTATATATCTAACGATCCCGATGAAACATTTATTCTACCAAATCCTAACTCCGATTCATGAATAAATTTAGTTCATGTTTATTATTTATTCTTTCTAGATCTAACATTGTGAAGGTTGGATGAGTACAATTATAAGTAGGAGTCCAGATCTATAAGCGTTCCGTGTTATTTAAAATATTTCTTTGTAAACAATAACAAACATTTCAAAACAAACTCCAGAAAGTCATGACTATTTCTTCTGTTGTAAATCTTTATATTCATAAGTATATGAAACCCCCGGCAATTGTCTAATCGATGACTAGTGAGTAATGGATGCCTTGGATAAGCCTCAAGTCTTGGTCTTCACGGAGGCCCTCGAGGAGAACCATACGTTCTTCGACATCAAATGGGTCCCCAGCTCGGCTCGCCTGGTTGTCCTGGGATGTAACACCAAAGGACATGGATCCATTCGAATATATTCCTTCGTAGGACGAGAGCTGAAGCTCCTTTCATGCAATGATGAAGAGCTGGGCCTTCCTCCTATAAGTGTGGCACCTTCAAATCTTCCGATCTAAGCAATCGGAATCTTGCCACGGGGGATTTTAAAGGTATTTACATCTTCGTACATTTTTATATGTTATGTGTGTGTAATCGAGTATATATTTGCCATGGGGCACATTAGTTACATTAGTAACTAGTCTAAAATAAATAATAAAAACAATAAAATTATATAAAATTAAAATTAAAACAAATAAAACAAAATGCCCATGCAGAATGGATTATATGGGGACGCTGCGTCCAATGGCCCTAGCTGCGGTCCTGGCAGTGTGGAGGGTAGTGGCCGACCTCAAGGCCTTAGACAAGTTGCACACTGATATGCGTGGCATGCAAAAGTAGCTGTCTCCTCCAAAGGGTACGCCACTGGAGTCGTGGACCTCATGAGCCTCCTCGGATGGGGAAGACGAAATCACCAACCGGGTTCCTGGCACCGCCGCCCCCGTCGTTGGAGTAAAAACATTTCCAGGTCTCCATGGCCACCGCCTTGGCAGCCACCTCGTTGAGGGAGGGAAGGCCTGCTCTCTCAAGGAGATCTCCGATGTGGATGTGATCCCGTGTTCTACATCCAACGATGCTCCTGGCGGCGTCATTTATGGCGACTTGCACAGCCCTGTATTTTTAATTATTTTGCCGATTTTATTTTATTCATTCTTCGTTTATTTTTTAACGATTTTTTAATATTATTATCGAATAATTTTGAACAAAAAACGACATTTAAAATAAATAGTTGACTATGAATATTTCACGTCATCTCTGAATAAAACACTAAGCTGTAAAAACTTGGATCCAATGTATTTAATTTAGAATTATTACGCAAATGTAACTGCAAGAGGACAGCTATTTCCATCAACTCGCATGGACACTAACAAGTCTTAAAAATGTAATTGATGTGATAAATTTATATTAATACATTTGATTACCTTTATCACAAAAGGCAATGTTCACATCCTGGACTTGCATGGACACTAACATGTCTTTAAAATATAATTAATGTGATAAATTTATATTAATAAATTAGATTACCTTTATTACAAAAGGCAATGTCCACATCTGGGACTTGGATCATCTCTCAACCCCAAGGACTCCTTTAAATCAGCTCATTCAGATCTTATCAACTCCATTGATGGTTCCTCCAAGTCTGGTGAGATTCTAACCGCTTCCCGGGATGGAAGTGTGAAGGTCTGGGACACTCGACTACGGGATAAACCCGTGGCTGTCATGATTCCACGGGAAACCGAGTTCAAGAGAGACTGTTGGACTGCCTCCTTTGGTCAGGAGGGATCCCTCATAGCGGCTGGATATGATAATGGAGACATTAAAATATTTGACTTAAAGGGTAAGTTTTCATATTTTTATGATTTATTATTGTAACAAGTTTAATGAGTGTTTTTTGCTTATTCTTTGGCTGGATTTGTGTGGATATAAATATGCATTATAGCGTTAAAATTTAGTCTATCGAACCTAAATTTAATGAGACACGAAAGAATGTAACTTTATCGGATCTAATTTTGAATAAATTTAACCAAAACTCTGGGGGAAATTGTTCATTTAAATTTAACGAAGATTGTTATATTGATAAATTGGGTTTCAAATTGTCCAGTTCTGACTATTATATTACTCATGTAGTGAATATTTACTCTGAGCAATGGTCTACGATCAGGAAACCTACAAACACTTAAAAAAATCAAAACTTTAAGCTTAAACAATAGGACGTGAATGAAAATAAATAAAAAACATTGCGATCCCTTTGGTTACTGAGATGAATCACTATTTCTTCTAATGTGAAAAAATGGTTGAAGATAGTGTAATTTTATAACCATACCAGTAGAGTGATCAGTTGTCTGAAGAGCGTATTGGCCTGAGAGAGAGATGTATATCTATAATAATTACTCTCTAATGAAGCAATTATGCCATGAAAATACATTACTTAAGTCGGCTCATTTAATTATTATTACAGCATATTTAAAAGAGTTTTTTACATTTCTTTCTGTATATTTTATGGGGTGTATTTTTACGATCTAATTATTCATTCAGGTGTAGCGGATTGACTTGCTTAATAAAAGCAGGTCAACCTACCACTTCTTATCTCACACCTCAACAGGTTCTTATTCTTGAGTACTCTTGCCTGCGGCTATACAAGTAGCAGGCAAGAGATCAATAAACACACTCACTCACTACATCTACATGAGTTGTCATTTCTATAGCTTTTAAGTCATTTCTCCTCCTCCTCCTTCGCGCTACACAGCATTGATTACGTCATCTTATTGAATAAATACAAAGGCTTTAACTCTACTTAATTTCATATCCTATTATTTTTTCCCTTTTCAGCCTATATAAGTATATCGTTTATGCATTTTTTGGGCGTATATGGTATCATTTTTATTATTAATTCCTGATATACGGATTATGTATGTTTAACTAAGGTATATAAATGCTCAATCAATATATCCCATTTTCTACCTTTACAGATTATATATTTTTGGATTAATATGTCATTATTTTATAATAAATTTCTATACCAAAGCAACAATGGCTGTGTGCTTATGATGTGCATACAAAAACAGTCACAAGTTCAGCTCAACCAATTATAATTTTTGCTTTAATGAATCCACTTTTTATGACTGTACATATCTGATCTTATAAAGGACAATTTCAGGTTTATATACCTAGAGGAATGACCTTTTATGTTGGACTTGATGAACACTTATTAATACTACTATAATAATAAAATTGTACTCTATATTAGTAGAAGTTCGTCGTGCAACGATGTATCAAGTATTTTAACAATAGTTGAACTCTACTTGATGGTTTTTAAAGAAAAAATAAATAAGGATTTATCAAATTTCTTTCAGATGTCCATTTTATTTAATAGGTTATTTAATCTGAATAACAGAGTAAAAATATATTTTTTATTCTCATATCACGATTTCCAGCCATGAGCGTTCTCTCCGAGCCACACGTGAGCAATGGAGTCTGTTCCCTAGAGTTCGACCGTCCCGAAGCCGATCCAGCTAATAAGCTGGTTGCGACCTGCCTTCAAGGCAAAATGCACGCCTTCAACCTCCGAACCCTTCATCCCAAGAAAGGCTACGCGGAGACCTCAGAGAGATTCAGCGGATCAAAGAGCACGACTCTCTGGGGCGTTCGTCATCTGCCTCAGAACCGGGATCTCTTCGGGGTTCTCTCGGGCTCTGGATCACTGGGACTCTACGCCTACGAGTACCCGGATAGGCACACTGACTTGGACAAGGACAACGTGGCCTACGGGATCCCTGGACGGATAGTTGAGCTACAGGAGACGGCCATTTCGGATCAGCCACTCAATGCCCTGGACTGGTCCAAGGATAAACTCGGACTTGCGGCTTGTACGGCCTTTGATAAGAAAATACGAATTGTGATTGCTACGAAATTAAATACATATTGAAGTCTGAATTAATAAATACATTTTTTTCCTCTCCAAACCCAAGTTTTAAACACATGTAACTATTATTTTTAATTTATCCAGCAATTAATTATAGTGATGTCGTCAGCCTATGTTATGTATCATAAATAAGTATTATGATTCTTTCCTTATATCGACGTCACTGGGAACTTATTGTCATTTCTCCCTTTTCTATTCCTTAAGACCAAATAAAAAATATTTTCTTTGCTTAACTCTAGAACTACCAGGACAGTTGACCCCCCCCCTGAACAACCAGTAGGGGTTATTTATGACCCATATAATAAATTTAATAGTTTTTATTCAAAAGTTTATGTTAACATGTAAAATATTAAGAACATTAAATTCACATATATATTATTTTTCTTCTTTACAATTTTGACATTTGTACTCGATAATATGTCAGTAATTTTACTACGTTTTCCATAACAGACCATTCACATACAATACATTTATTGAAAGTTTTATTATTACAATTGTCAATTTGAAAATGCCTGCGTTTCTTTGATACTGCTTTTCTTGGTTATCAATTTAGCTACAAATGCAAAATTTTAGTATGTCAAACGTAACATAAAATTAAACAGATACACGAAAAATCAGAGTTCGGCCATATTTGTGAGCCCAAAAATCCTAGTTTTAATCTGTAAAAATGTCAAAAATGACCCCTTGGTAGTTCTAGCATGGTATTAGGGTGTACCATAATGAAGGAGTCTGGCCATGAAAAATTATATAGGTCCGAGATAAAAACAATATTTTTCCTCTTTTTTTAATATAAAAAAAATTTGACAAATAATGAACATGATTATTTCATAAATATGACAGAAAATATATATCTACTATGAATGAATGCTATAAAAAATATCACAGTACATCCCTCTTCAGCATAGAGCAACGGAATGATCTACACCCAGACTGAGATCCTTGAGTTCTTTCTCCAAGTACACCTGAGTAGGCTTAAAAGCGTCCTCCTTACTTCCAATCCCAAGACAGCCATTGCGGTTCTTTCCCCAGACGTAGAGATCCCCACGTGAGTTGACCACGGCATTCGTACCGATACCGCAAAACACTCGGGCCGGGGTTATGTCCGGCTCCCACTCCGAGCGGCAAATAAGCACGGGGAGAGTTTCAGGGGCTTTGTGGAGTACTCCGTGTTCCCTTGGGATCCAAGTATACCAAACCCCCAGGTATAAAGCTCATTTTGATCTAAAATAGTGCATAATGGATTGATTCAATAAGAATGTGAATTAATTGATCTATTTTAATTTCTTCTGCTGCTCGATATTCGGCCTCTCCCTAAAATCCCAAATGTCTTCGGATCTGGATGGCAGTTTGGTGGGGATTTTATCAAATTATACCCTAAAGTTTCTGCTAAATATTTATCAATTTTAAAAAAAATATTAAATTGTATGAAATTTTTAAACAAAAATGACTTTTTGATAGAACTTTTACATTTGTATACTTTGTTTATGTCATGATAGCACTCATTTGCTTTTCTCTACCCGTTGTTAATTTTTAATTTTGGAAGGCTTATCAGGCGAGGAATAATTTTAAACTAAAATGTTTAATGATGTCATAGTACTTAATTCCTCTACTCCTACGTTTTATTTATACATATGTAATTATATGATGTAAAATATTTGAGCCTCAATAATTTTTTTAATAATATTGGTCAAATGAATTGTTTGGCAAATTTTTTTTGGGAAAAGGTTTATATAAATATTTATAACCGATTCAATAACCAATTCGTTATGTATACAAAAAGGAAAAGGATGAATGAGAAAATAGTTTAAAGAAAAAATACTTATCTACTGACTTATTTGAACGGTAACTTTAGTGGATAGATTAATAAAAGTTCAAAATTTTATGCATACGACAAAAATAATATTTTTATAAATGTCAAACATATTGCATTATTAATTTATTTTAATCCGCATAACTGGGACTATAGAGATAAATCTACAGCCGTATCAGTAGTCTGTAAACCGTTATGTTCAATCGGTAGATTTGTAATAAAAAACTACCGACCGTAAGTAGTATTTGTTAGATTCTGAAAAAATACTTATCAAAAAAGAAGATAAATATCTACCGCTAACGATTGACCAAAATGATGTAATCGATAGCAAGTATTCCGTCGTTTCAAAAAGTTCAAAATTATAAGTATCGGTCGTTGCTTCATTTTCACATTGAAAATACCTTGATGTTCCGTAGAATACAAACATACCGTTCAATATATAGCATGTAGATCCCCCAGAGGCTATATCAACTATGCGTCCAAGTTGATTGCAGATGGCAGAGAAGTCGGCCTATTCAGCTGTTGCTCCTCCGTCACTGAGTGAAACTGTCCATACTCTCCATTGCCCCATCCAAACACTTCTCCTCGATCTGTTTTCATACAAGCAAAAAACATAGTAATTAAAAATATCATTTGAGAACTTTTTCTATAAAGCGATTGAAAGAAAAGAAGTTGAAAAAAAGAACCAGTTGGTAATACGAAATAAGGCATCAATTCAACCTTGACTATTGTACAGTTTTCTAAGTATTAGAATAAGGCAGACTCTTTTATATAATCCCTCTTACCATTCAGCGCAAGAACACAGTCAGCAGCACAGGCGACTTTCACGATCCTCTCCCCTTTAATATCCCTTGGACAAGGGCTACGGACTCTTGATTATTGTAGTGCTCCAGCCCCGTTTGCCCATCAGCACTCCAGCCGCAGCTATACAAGCGACCCTCCTCCGACAGGAACAAACTGTGATCCTGTCCCGTGTAAATATGACGAATAACATCCCCACCAAAAGATGTCTCCCGCCTAAGTGCATGAATGCCTTTATTTGCGGAATAGTCCTCCTCTAAAATGATGGGGCGTCCACATTGTCCATAGGCGTTGTTCCCAGGGAAAAGACGGTTCCGTCCCTTGATAGAATAAGGGAATGTGCGCGGCCACAGGAGACCCTGCTGATTTTGGCGTCATGAGGAAGCTCTAGCCGTGTGGGCTGTACAAGAACTTCCATTGCCTTACCTTCTTTGTTCAAATGATGCCCAATTTGACCATCTTTATTGAGTCCAGTGCCGAGGACTTGTTTTTCCTTGTCCTGAAAAAAATCACACCGTCTTAGTTTAAGGAAGCAATGAGCATTTTATATTTAGAAAATTCCTTTTGAACAATAAATTTGAACGTATAATATCATTGTCTTCTAATAAATATTACTCTAATGCTTATAATAGACTAAATATTATTTTTTTTGTACGCACGGTAAATCTTTATTTAAAATGTGCTAATAGAAATACTATTCATTTTTTTCAATGGCACACTCAAAAAAAATCATATTTGGAAGTAAAAATTTGGGGCAGAGATTTACATTGATGTTTTTATACAACTCTAAAAAACACAATTTTTAAGATAAAAAATAAAATGACAAAAAAAAAAGAAATAATTTGTACAAATTTTTGATGAGAATATTCTGTTAAGAAGGAGTATTTTCCATAGATCAAATCTTTTAAATATGGAGAAGACTAAAAGGACTCATCCATATATTTGGCACTTAGATTTAGTTAAACCAGGCTTTCGTCCGTTCATTTATAATCCGTTCATGTGTTCGATTTGAACGTGCGTTCATGAAAGGCGTTCGTTTTTCCGTTCAATCCACCACTTAGGTTCAAACGTATTATGATTTCCTCTTTCATGCCAATGGATTACAATTAAATGGTTATGGTTACAGTGTATAATAAACGAGTGGTAAATGATGATTATCGTTCATCCCTAATCTCTAATCCCCAATAATTAGGAATGATGAACGATAAATTTATATTTATAGACTTTTCTCCCTTTTTAAAATATGCACAGCACAAATATTATCTCCATTTACGATTTTCTTACATTTGTTTAGGAGAAAAATTAAATATAAAATTACATTTTGAAATAATGAACCTAGCTCATTCTTTATGACTCAGCCTAATATGACGAAAAATGGATAATTGCTCTAAGTACAAAACGTATAAAAGAGAAAAATTAATTATTCCATGCAAAAAATATACTACATTTTTGTTATGTCTTTGTTGGTGTTTTCATTTAATACAAATAAACAATAATTCAAATGACCTCCAAAACTGTAATAGCGTCAGTAAATTTTGAAAATAATCGGTAGAGATTTGAACAGAATAAAAATCTTTGAGAATATATAAAAAACTAATTATAGCCTACTTTGTGACGAATAGAGTGAATCCAAATCCGGCGGAGACGTCAACGACAAGCAGGCTCTCCGCGCGCGAACACCTCACGGGATGATGACGGCTTAGTACGGGCTTGAAGTAGCCCGTCTTTTTATAGCGAGTCAGGGAATTTTTCATTGGCATTAAATACTCCGGAATACCCAGAGCACCATAGGATGAGAGCCCCCAACATACACTCTGGATAAGGGATTATTACTTCGTTGGCTTTCAATATCTATATGGAAAGGATGAAGAGATAGATGAAACAAATATCTATTAGACATCTACAAATTTCACTATTTTCTTTTGAGAAAAATATTTTTAATTTGGGCCCCTGGGATCACTGCCGAACCAATTAAATAAAGGTGTATAATTATCTTATGGTACAAATATTTTTTTAAATAATACTATTCATAAAACTGGCAAATAAAAATCAAGTTTATTTTTGAAAGGAAATTCGTTTTTTATTAATAGTTTATATAGAAACCGTTTATATTGGTAAATATGTTGACATTTGGGCTACGTATATTCACACTATTACATATAATCAACACTATTTAAAAAACTTGAATTTAAAAACAAAACTGTTTTTTTTTTGCATTATATAATCTTAATTTGTTCTACTCGATTTCAAAATAGTCTTTTATTTGAAATGCTAACCCACGTTGTTACTTTATTTTTATTGATTCCGTCCGAAAAAGCCCAGTTGGCAGGTTTTTGGAGCATAAATGCAGATTTTTTTTCGATTTTTAAGCCTTGAAATACTAAAAAAATCTTCTTGTATTTGATCTTTTTCCCAGAGTAAATTTGAAAAGGTCATATTCTTACAAGGCGATTCCTCGATGTGAGAGGGCGGCATTGGATACAGACGATTGTTTCGAGTAATTCGATACATCTTCTTTACATACTCCTGTTTGGGATTCTTGGTTACACTGCTCATCATTTGCTTGGGTGGCCCCAAGACAATCCGAAGAGCCCGTCTACCAAGAAGCATGCTGCGATATAACAAATACACAAAATGTATATTTATAAATTGTCAAAAAAGAGACTTCATCATTAATAGTAATTAATAAATATTCCACATTTACAAACTTCGTCAAAATATACACTGCCAAAAAAGACTATTTCATTTATGAATATCAATGAATTCCACAATATGAAATAGATAACTTAATCAAAATAATCATCAATATCACAATGGGATCCAATAGATCAATTCCCTCAACGTTCAATTGATTGAGAATAAGGTTTTCAAAGGTTTCCTCCAGATCCGTTTCCCCGATCAAAATAGCTCCTTTTAGCCTTCCACCCACTTTAATGATCTTAACAAATTCCTTGCCCTCAGTTATCCGTAGTTCCACCTCATAGTCCGACTCATTCAGGTTTTGGGCATTATATAAACCTAAAAGGATCACTTTATATCCAAAGAAAGTCGTTGCATGACTGAATAGCTCAAAGCAAAAGTCCAAATAATTCATTTCGTCTTCATCATTGTTAGTCATTCGTATCCCAGCAAAGGCCCCCATTTGTCTAGCTTGAGTCCATAGGCGCATTTGAAACCATTCCGGGGACGCAGAGTCCCATTTCGGACAACAGCAATCTCCAGCAGCGTATATATGTGGAAGATTAGTGACCATGTTTTCATTCACATTGATGGCCCCATTCGTGAGCTCTAAACGATGTCTAGCAAGTCTCCATTGGGTAGAACCCCCGTTGCAGATACAATAAAGTCCACTCCGTATACTTTCCCATTGTCAAACTCCAAGTAGACATTCCACTTTTCAGAACTTTCTTCTTCAGCTGCACCGAATAGAGTGGTGGACTCCTCTGGAGGAGTTGACGTTATTCTTTGTATCTGAGTGGACTTCTCAATGTGCAAGGACTTTCCACATGCATTCCGTCCTTGAACGGATATCCTGTTATGCCAGTCAGGCCCTAGGGCAGCACCCCCTGAGGCTTCACCTTTGGGGGATGATTCGACGGAGTACTTGAGTCGCTTAACACTTGTTATGTCGTCTTCTTTCCTTTGGGATCCTGTTTTTTCCGAGTTCAGAGCATTGAAAAGAAACTCTCCACTGACTTCATCACAGAATACGGATAAGAGATGTTTATCCTTGATGGCCCATAGGACATCTATGTTTTGTAGGGAAAAAAAACCAGTTCTCCCGCAATGCCTCCGTTTCCTATAACAGCAATGCGCCTCGATGAGGATAGACGGGACTGTAAATGAGAGACAGATTCTACATCACGAATGGTAAGAATATGCTCTAGCGCCTTTGGATCCGTTACATCCTTAAAGGGCATATTAGGCCTCGCTCCCAGACAGAGGCATGCCTTATCATACATAATGCTCAATCCCTTGTCCGACCTTGCAGTTTTAGATATGGGATCCATGTCGATGATTTGCGTATGTGTGAGAACCCTTAAGTTGGGGAGAGATGCCTCCAGAGATGATGCCTCCTCTTCATTACATCAAAGGAGGTGATAATCTTAGAGAGATGCCGCAGATTTGCCACGCGCTTAATCACGTGTGTCATTGATACTAATATAACAGAGTCCGAAGGGGAGATTTCACATATTTTCTCAGCGCAGGATACTCCAGCAATCCCTCCGCCTATGATGAGATATTTGCACTTCATGATCTTCATAATTCTGCAAGAAGGAGAAGGAGCATGACTTAGCATGAGGATATTTTGCATGAAATAGGGTTATCACAGTAGGGGCACTTCCCAAAGATTGTATTTATACTTCTTTTACATTCAGGGTGTGTTCTTAGGTATTCAAATAAACAAGACTCATGGTATGCCTTGGAACAACGAGATTCATCACATGTTTTATTGGTTAGAAGAACTTCTCCCTTGGGACCAAGTAGTCGGTAGGAGTAGCAAATCCCACAGTCCAGGTTATAGTCTTCCATATTGGATTGCTCTTGGAGGGGAAATTCATTTTCTTGCGTCGGAAGAAGAGCACTTTTAAGGTTTTCAAGGATAGACACTTCCTCGTTGTAGTTAACAAGTGCTTTGGCAAGGGATAATCGTAAGCTTGAGGTCCTGCACTCTGGACCTAGAAGATTGACTCGAGGGAAGAGTGAATCGCGTAGGTTAAGGGAAACGTGTGCGGATACCCCTGGAGCAACGACGAAGCGACGATACAGGTCTGCTTTTCGAGGATTTGGGGGATCTAGGATCCAGGTTCGGGTGTCTAGGAGCTCTAATTCATTCCAGTAAGGAGCACTCATTGAGATTCGCTCTGACCAGTCTGTGTAAAGGGCTTGAAGGGAACTGTATTGCCTTCTAGTCTCGATTTCTTCCGCTGCCTGAGGAAGGTCCCAGGTCCACCTGATGAAAAAAAGAGTGTGAATTAGTAGAGATATGAACCCTTGCTTTCATTTTCTTGTTAAATCTTTTGTTTATAGGATCAAAATGACTCATCTTAAGTAAACCCATAAGTAAAATAACACAATCATACTATTTTCAGCACAAAATGCGTTTTATTTTACATTTTACGATGAAATATTTATAAGATTTAAGTCTTGTCTAGTAGCAAAGATACGCGGTGTGTTCATGTACTTTGCTTTAGTACAAGGAGGTCTCAAATTGGCGGCCCGCAGTATAAGTCCGGACACAGGCCTATAATCATAAATTAAGAAGAATATTTTTTTTATTTGGGCGCTTCTATTCAGCCTTAAATATTTTCTTGTTAGATATGAGTAAAAAACTTGGGTCGTTGTAGGAATAAACTAATAATAGAATAATGATTTTTATTTGAATCTTGTAAAAATATATCAAACAACTATTAAATTCCTAATACCTTCACCCGTAGAGTTATAATGATCCTTTTTTATCTTTTTGTATCTCTTAGATTATAAACATAATTCGTGCTTACGTGCTGATCAAATCTGAGGGATATGAGGCCGGAATACGAACCAAGAGCTCATGATCTCTTTCATCCTCATCAGTGTGATGGAAAATTTTTTAATTCCTCCAAGTCCATTTGAGATATCCCATCCCAACCAATTGCGTCAGCATCCTTGAGTAACTGAGAGTAAAGCGCAGGTTATGGCTGGTTTTTAGAAGGGATGGAAGGATTTCTATCCGAGTGCTGCTGGATCCATCAAAACTTCAGGAATCTCTAAGTAAGCCTCAGATCCGATCTTCGACATTCCAAGAATTGTAAGCGTCAAAAAAAATCAATGCCTTCATGTGTTTGTTTACTTTCAAAAGCGCATGCAAATAAACGTCAAGAGGAACACAAATGACGTCATAGGAGGTGATATGAGTAACTAAAAATTTATTTTATATGTTATCTACTTCCCATCAAGTCAAGGTCTGTATAATAGGTCTGGCAATACAAAAACATATAGCAGTGTGACTATTCAATGACGTCACTGGAGAACGATTATATCTATCTATCGATCTATCATCTCTATATCAATCTATAAATATATATATTGGTTTAGGAATATTTATATATAAAACTTATGCACAAAGAAAATCTGATATAGCATTTTTTGTTGGGAATTATTGATAGTAGGAATTTTTCCTTAACGACACTTGTATAAAATGCATTTTAAGGAAACTACTGACTTTTGGGCCCAGCTTATCAGTCAAAATAGCTTTAGTGAGCATAATGAGCACATTTGGTTAGTTTTATTTTATAACTGAAACCCTTTTGAGTACTTTTTCGTTCATATATAAAGGAAAGGATAAAGGAAAATTATTACTATCAATAATTCCCAACAAAAAAATGCTTTAACAGATTTTCTTGTGCATAAGTTTATATATATGTAAATATTCCTAAAACCAATATATATTATTTATAAAAGATAGAGAGATTGATAGATATATAGATAGATATAATCGTTCTCCAATGACGATGAGTAGTTATACTGCTAGGATTACATGTTTGTTTTTGTATTGCCCAGACCTTGATCCAAGTTACGGTTGTTACAAAAAAAAAAACAAGTTAATTATTTAATCGAATCAGCATAAAGCTTATATTGTTTTAATCTGCAAAAAATGTATCTAATTGATTACCACATGACTAAGGATAAGCAAGAAGGGTGTTTTAAATATGATTGGTTGAAATAAAAGAAGAGAGAATAATAATAAAGCAATAGACAATAATAAGTAAATTCACTCGCACTATATCGAAGCGAAGAACCTCATCCTTAAAATACTAATTGTCTCTTCGTCATGGCCAGTGGTTTCTGCAATAACTTTTTTTTTCAACTGCGAAACGATAAAAGGATAACTTTTTCTCAACTTGCGAATAAACGATAAACGGTAAAAAAAATTAAAACCCAAATTGCGGTATGCGATAAACGATAAAAAATTTAAAAAAAAGTGACGACTTTTTTTTTAGAAAAGAATCTTCAAAAAAGTGATGCCGTTTTTTTATAGAAAGAATCACCCGAAAAAGTTGACGACGTTTTTTTTTTAGAAAAGAATTCCATAATTCCTTCATTTTTTTGTATTTTTACAAAAGTCGTCTTTGAATTTTTGGTATTTTTACAAAAGTCGTCTTTGAATTTTTGGTATTTACAAAAGTCGTCTTTGAATTATCGTTCTCATTTTTGGGACTACCGATAAGTGAATGAGCGGTAATTTTAGAAAACTTTGCGATAAACGATAACGATAAAAGGTTTGACCTCAGCGATAATATCGTTTATCGCTCATTTCATCGCTCGTGGCAACCACTGGTATTGACCCATGTCACTCTCGATTATCTCTGAGATTGCTAAACGTCTCATGAAGGTTAATCAAATCATTTTAATATATTATAATTCAATTAGCATCATTAATAAGTACAAGCTCATACTTGTTGTATTTATCCAAGTAACTGCCTTATGGCGCAAGGATAGAGCGTGTTTGTTCTTGGTATGATCATTTCCCTGGTAAAAGCCCTTTTGCATTTAATTCCTTCATCCCTCCCCCTGTGCTTCATGTCAAGGAGAATATAAATAAGGTGAGTCAAAGAGGAGATCTTTGGACTTATGCTCTGTTCAAAAGGGAGAATCTTGTGACGTCACGAATGCTACAATAAACCCCAACATTATTTATTAGTGTCATGATTTAGGAATATTTATATTATTCTTGGTCAAGTTCATTCTCATTTATCAGTGAGCCTTCAATAAAGATAACACTTCTCCCTATATCTGTCGTGTGTTTTATTATTTAAGGTATTACTATTACTTTCAATTGATTATATGTATATATAAAGTGGTTGTCTTATTGAGTTTATGCAGTATACACTTGTCTCGACAGCATCCTTAGCAATTAAGGATCTAGATACTTAATTTGGATCCCAGAGCTAACTCATAACTGGACGCACAATAGACTGATAAGAGGAGAAGAAAGAGTCGTAGCCAGCAGGAACTGATGAAACATAGAAGCGAATGAAGAAATACTTATTATCTCTTGAACAGCCAATTTCATGCCCTATGGAGGAATAAAATGGGAAACTTGCAAGAAACGCCCAGTGGCGCAATGTTAATAGTATTATGTCGGCCATTGAGATTGTTTATTGTCAGTCCTTTAATTTTCTATATGTTGTAAGAGTATTATTTAGTTCGTTCTAACTTCTAATATTGTATGTATATTTTCTATTATAACTTGGCGGTAATTCAAACGCAACAAGAGGGTTAATAATATTTATTAGACAATTTGGAAAAAAATATATCATAATATAGGCTTTTCAGTATACTCATCGCGGTCACTACTCATTAAATGTTTCTGTAAAAATAATTCATTCACAACCCCTTCGTTTAAACCTCCATAAAGCTAATTTTTAGGTATTGTCATTAAATGTCATATCGACGTTTTATTGTTGTAATAATATTCCATATTAATACTTATTAATAATATAAGTAAAAACGTTATATTTGTTATCAGCTCATTGGAGATGTTACTTTCCTCATATAAAGGATTTTACTCTCATAGCATTAAGAGATGTTGACAACATGACTTAGGTAATGACGTCATAAAGAAACATTTCCCCCTTTTTTTTAAGGACCGACAAAAAGGACTGAACTGGATCGAACCGGACTGGACTGCAGTCCTCGGTCGTAGAGATAAGGATCAACATAACACTAATGGTAGTGAAATAAACGTTTTCCTCTACAGAATCAACATAGCCTGATTTCCAGTGGTTTGTAGAATTTCCACACTTCTATTCCTATGTGTGGATCATTTTTCATTGTTTACCACGAAAGGAAGGCATTTTGATCTATATTATTGACGTCTTCGAGTTGTTTGAATGTTTCAAGTTGAGCATAGTTATTATAGCGAGCCATGGAAATATCACAACTATATATTATCCTCCATGATTAATAAATACACAAAAAACCGCGTTTTTTAAATATATATCTTCATAAATTTATTATTAATTTTCTCATTTATCATACATATCTTTTTTTCTAGAGAAAGAAAAAACACAAAAAAAGGAATAAATAATTTTCACGTTTTTCGAATGATACAAAAAAAGAGGAGAGTGGTTTTTACATCAAGTTGTTGGCTCCTTCTTCTTCCTTTTTTGAAGTGTAATAGGAGATGTGGTGATAAGAGGCAGAGAAAACAAAAGATGAAAACTTACAAATGAAGAGGAAGGGAATTCAAAAAGAAAAAAAAAAGGGGGGGAGGGATAATTTTGGTAATTGTTGCTTTACAAGACGACAAATAAGGAGGGGGCGGGGGGTCAATAGTTATGTTAAAATGCGTTTGTACATTAATAACTTAATAAGGGATGAGAAAAAAGGTGAAAAATAAGAGGATTTTGAAAAGTGATAATAATAATATTAAACAAATGAACTTACAATATAATATTAATAATGTTTATCAAGACTATAATAGCATAAATATAACTTGAGACACAATCCAATTAAGGGGGGGGGGGCAAAATAAGAAAAGAGCAATTTATCAAAAAGAGGTTTAGTGAGGAGAAGAGAAAAATATTGATAGGTTTTGTGAATTTATAATAAAAAGCACAAAAAGCATATTTTATTTTAAAAATCCTTCAATTTGAATATATTTTTTTTATTAAAAAAATAATAATAAAATCCTTGTTTTAATAATTATAATAATAATTTAACCTCTCAAATACAATTTATTTTTAACGGCACGGGCTGCTAGTTTTGTGTTGTTGTTATTATTATAGGGAGGATGTGTTTTTTGCTTTAAACTTTCATTATAAAACTATTGAGAAAAGGAGGTGTGAGGTGGTGGTGGGGAGGCTTTTTGAAGAAGGCTTATCTTATAATCATAATATAAAGTAAATGTGCTTGCAAAGAAAATAAGAGGGGATAATAGGAGGGTTGAGGGGGTCTTCCTTGAAATAACTTGGGAAAATGAGTGGCGGCCATTATTTTCTCTCTAAATATGTATTTATATATACAATAGTTATTTTTTAGGTTTTTTCTTCTCCTTCTTTATTAGAGCTAGAGAAACAGCAACACACGCACACAAAAGAAAACAAGAAGAAGGTTACCGCCACTACAGTGACGTGCATTTAATTTTGATGCATCATCACCAACCAGAGGAGGAGGAGGAGGAGTAAGGGGGATTTCTGACAATATTTATTCTTGATGCTACTTTTAAACAAACGATGTATTTTGATGATAATAATAATAATATTGGATAGGCACTTTTTAGCTAAATGTGTAAGGGGGGGGGGGAGGATGTTTTTTATACATAAGTATCATAAATGATAACATGAAGGTAAGAGAAACTTATTTTAATAATAAAAAAATGTACAAAATATTAAAGCCTCGTCTTGCTCCAGAAAAGTTGATTCTTTTTGCAATCTCTCTCTGTTTATTATCCTCGTGTATTTTTTTCCATAAATCAGAAGGTGTTAAGGAAGAAGAATGTCACTATGAGTATTCTAATCGGCTCATGTTTATGGACAAGATGTAAAGACACGGGTTGTACTTGGTTGTGAAGGTGTCAACAATAGGACAACACCCCTTAAGCCAGAGGATTTGCAAGAGAAAGAGAGATGAAATGTAAGCATGGCTTTTTCTTCTTCATGTAATATATATTATTTACGATATACTCAATCAAGAATCAGTTTTGCTCAAGCAGAAAAATAAATAAGGGGGATAGGCATTTAAAGGGAAGGAGGGAGGGAGGGGAGGGGCAAAAGAGGGATAATTCCTTGCAAATTTATATATATCTAAATATATTAATAATAGTAATAATATAATAATGAGCGTCAAAAAGTGAAAGAATATTTCTGAATAATAATAAGGTCTGAATGGACTTTTAGTAGTAGTAGTAGTAGAAGTGTGGTTGTTTTAGGATACCGACGCAGGCACTTGAGTAGGAAAAAAGTATTTCTTACTCAGAGCTACTATACACACACACACAACACAGAGAGATAAATATACTATATTTTAAATATATAATAATAATAATATTGAACACCACCACGACATCTATCCACTGCATTATCCTTAGAAGATGAATTCTCATCGTAGCCTTTCATCATGGATAAGGGTGATGATGGTGGTGGGGGAGGAGGAGGCGCCAGACCAAGTGGAACGAGGTCACAAGAGCGCCATGTCACTGGATAGACGTGGGTGTGTTGAGGGTGTGCTGTATTCATACATTAATAGTAATCATCATCATCATAGTGGATGTAGTAGTAACAGTTACAGAAGAAGAAGTAGAGTAATAGTAGCAGTTCTGATTTTCCTAGCTCTTCTTCTTCTCCTCCTCTTGAATAAGAGGAATAAGATGATGAGAGAGAATAGGAAGGACGCAAGAATGATAATAATAAATCTCTATGAGGTTCTTCAAAGACACAATAATTATGCCCATCACATTCACTCGCTCACTCACACAAGCACACAGAGGACACCACACACTGTTTGATATAGGGAGTCTTGGATAGTGTTGGTGTTGATTTCCTCTCCTCGTGTGGGATGGCGGAATAATAATAGTAATAATTAAATCTAAGGGACCTCCTTTTGAGTGAAGTGAACGAGGTGGTGTAGTTTACTGTTTGGAGGAGGACTTTTTACGGAGTTGACGACGAGTGACGTTGATGGGTTGGCGGCAGGTGTGGAGGAGGAGGATGTATTAGGATGAAGTCCACTACCGGCGGGGGTGGGTAGGGCCACTGCTGCTGGATGATGACTTAGTTGAGATAAGAGATGTCTTTGAGGAGGCATAGCAGAGTTATTGGCGGATGCTGCAGGAGAAGATGAGGTCTGACCACCGTTGACTTGAGGGTCTCACTGCTCACAGCACTATTATACTAGATGATGATGATGAACTACTACCTATTGGACAACTATTATTATTATTCACTTGCTTATGCGGCCCATTGTGAGTGCGGGAGTCATTACGGTCGTCCTTGAGGCTTCCACCTTAAGATAATGATAAAAAGAGAGGAAAATTAGAGACAGCTAATATATCCCTTCAGTTTCTGAAGAATTTAAATTTTTTCCACCTATATGCACTAAATACTTATGCTTTTGAATATTGTAGAAATATAAAAAATTAACTTATTGATATATATATATATTTGAACACTATAGAAATCCCGTTTATTCATGACGTCACAAGCATCTTACTATTGTTAGCTCCAGCCTTTGGGATTTTTTGTTGAGTGGAGGATCTCTCGCAGGATCCGGAAGGAGTGAGGGGGCGGCTCCTCCTTTCTCTGCTTCAGCCGCTGCAGCTTCCCTCGCTTCTTCTCTTCCCTTTCTTCTGAAGCACGTGGGCATAGGATAGCACTGGGGAGCAGACGACTGCTTTCCACCTTCTATAAACGAGAGAGGAGAGAGACAAAAAAACACACATTAATATGCATCATGTTAAGAGAAAGAGAGAGAGTACGGTCATGCTTACATTAGGACTTGAAGAGGCTCCTGAGCGGCATTACTATTAGATTCAGAAGACCCAGTGGAGGAGGAGGAAGTGACGACGGATGAAGAGCTGCTGCTACTTACAACATTCGAACCTCGTCCACCTACCTCGCCGTTCTCCAGGGGCCTGAAATAAGAATAAAGTTAAATGTGTTGACTCATCAAATCATGGTTCATTGTAGAAGAAAGTTTAAACATAAGGTGTTGTTATTACTTTTTTGTCCATGAAATACAATGCAATACATCTTGTAAATGAATAATTAAAGTTTGTTGAAGTGTATTAACTATATTTTAATACAAATCAACATGATTAAAGCTTGACACATTAATGCCCATATTAATGGCCAATGAAAATATAGTAAGACGTTTTGGCAGTAATGATAATGTGTTTAATAATAGACATGATCCCCCCCCCCTTCTTTTTTTAAACTATCCAGGAATGTGTGTGAGAGGGCTTCTCAAAAGTTTCACACAAAAATAAAGTTGTAGATTTTAAAAGTACAGAAAGGAGAGGTGTACAATAACAATTTAATTGATGTGTGTAACTGCACCAAGTTTCCGAAACTGAGGAGTCTTACTTGCAGGATGAGAGGATGACGTGACTTGTTGTTCATTGTTATCAATGGATGGCTTGCTCGGTTTATCGGCGGCGGTGGTGGCGGCGATGTCTTTGTGACTAGATTCGCTTTTGGATTGTTGGCTCCTCCTCCTGCTGGCTCAGAGTGGGAAGAGGAGACACCACAGCTGCTCAGGGGTGGCTCCTCTGACAAGTCAGATTTGGGAAGCTTCATCTTGGCCGTTCCCTTCACTACATCGAGGAATCTAAACACAGAGAGTGAGGAATGAAGTAGACTGACTACACATATGAACAATATGGATGAATGAAGCATTTTTACATATAGCAATAAATAAATATATGCTTAAGTACTCCCCAGCAATATACAAGTTCAGAGCGAAAAATGACAGGATAAGACTTCTCACATACAAGAATAAATATTTAGACATTCAAATCAGTCCATACATTGTGCAAGTGGAAGGACAAGTGTTGAAAATGAAGTACATTTTTTACATGAAATAAAATATTCGAGTTAGCTCATGAATTACAGATTAGGGGACAAAAAGTGTCGAAAATATATTTGCTTAAATGAAAACATTCAAATTGTTCATTCATTGAAGATGAACGATATTAATGTTAATTCTCTCAATAGTTGAATAGAATATCATGAAAAAAAAGTCTTCAAATCCACGGTTTGCTGATTTCAAAAAGTATATTTACTTCTTCTAAGATAAAATGACAAAACACTCACAATTGTTTTTTAAGTATTTATATTAATCCATTAATTACCCTATAATGATCTGGAGTTTGTCACACACTACAACAAATGGTAGACGTAATATAAGTGTTAAATGTCATTAAAAAATATATGTTAAAATAATTTATTTTTATTGGATGACAGACGCAGAAAGGAGGACTATGAAGCTACTTCTTTTTTTAAAGCATGTGTATAATTTTTAGACTGACATTTTGAATACATATACAATGTGCTGCTCTAATATCATAAAATATTTTATAGGCGGCATTATGAAATTTGTATTTATTCATATAATAATGTTTCAAAAATATCTTCATTTCTTTCTTTCTCTCTCGCTCGAGCAATTCTGAGCTACTATTGCTTAAAGGCATATGTAATGAAATAAGTGGAGTTCTTTAGCTCTCAAATTGACCCCACACCATCGAAATTAATCCGAGGTGTTCTCCTAATTGAGAAAGTGGCCTCAAACATCCAATGAAAGATTGAGTTAAGAATGTATCAACATATTTTAAAACTACTCTCTGGTTGGTCATGACCAGTCTGCATGAGTTTAATCGAGTATTATGTAGATATTTTATCTAGTAAATTTGTTCCTATCCCATTGATAGCTGAAAGTCTTGCAAATTGCCTGAAACTAGTTATTTTTCCTGTGAGAAAGAGCAATCGTCACCAAAACAATATGATCAAAATATCTACAAAATCGTATTGTTAATCAAACATATTTTATGTTCGGATAAGTGAATGAATAAAAACTAAAATAATATATACTTGTACCTTTAATTTTTAAGCATTAATTTTCTCGTTCAACACGGCAACATGGATGTTACTTTAAGATGTGAGCTACTCGCTCTAACCGCTACTGTTTATTAGGATGTAATCTAGCTATTGTTTTGATAGGATTCTTTAATAAAGCGGTTTCACTATTCATAGCCTGTTCTTCTTACCTATTACTATTTGACGCCTCCCAAGCAGATCACCGGCATTGGATGGGGCAGTAATGTTGCCCGTATTCACAGGGTTGTTTTTTCCAGGTACGTGAGAGGGCAGCGTTTTAGACAACGCAGAGGAGGATGTTGCAGCAAGTGAGTCCACAGAGGCGTTGTTGCTCTCATGGGCATTTCCCCCCTTGCCGGACTCTCCTCCGGAGCCAGGCAGTGCGGGAAAATCATTTCCTTTCATTTCGAAAGCAGGTCTTGGCACTGATGGCCGGAGGACGGCAGCAGCCACAGCGTGAGATTCCGAGGATGGGGATCCACCAACACCAACGTTCCCACCACCGCTGCTATTACTCCCACCACCGCTGGCCCAGGGCTGCTAGCGTTCATTCCATGATGAACAGCATTACTGCTGGTGCCTCCATGTTGCGTTAGACCCCCGCGGTATCCGTTGCCATAGGTCATACCTCGAGGGACAGAGGAATAGGAGCTCATGGGGTGATGGCCATGGTGATGATTGTTGTGGTGACTGCTGGTGTGATGGCGATCCTCTCCACCACTTCCGCCACCACCTCGAGATCCACCTCGACCACCTCCACGAGAAGGCTTGCCACGCCTATAGGGACATAATTATTATCATGAATGTCAGTATTTACACTTATACAAATATGCCAATTCTATTTAGTTTATCATTTAAATTCTTCTCGACGTGTTATAGCAACAGTTTAAAACTAATTTACTTCTAAATTATAAGAAATAAAGTTATGAACGTGTTTCACCCTAATGTCAAATAGCTTCGATTATTTGTTGCATAACAAAATAATTGATTTTTAACTCATGTTAAAGGGCAGTAGTCTACCTGTGTGACTTCTTTGAAATTGATGAATAATACAACAGGGAAGCCTTGTTTTTATAATTGCTGATCAATGCAAATATCACATATTCAAATGCCTACGTTAACATAAACTAATTAGATATCCGCGTTCAATAGTGAAAAAAGATTTAAAATTAATCAATGAACAAAATCCTCATAAAAATGACCAAAAAGCAACTAATAAATTCTAAAATAATATCTTTGCATAAGAGCGTCGCAGTTTTCGAAAAGTGTAAATCAATATATTCATATACACATTAGACGATAACTTGCATCTCATATAATGTACACGTTTAAATCATATACGTAATTGATATGTGAATATATTTGTTAGTATATATAGTGAGCTGAATACTAATAAAGTTAATTACTATAATTAATCTAGGGGTGATATTATTTGTGAGACTACTTTATTTGTACATTGACAATTCTTTTAAAGTAAGATTGACACAAAGAGCTGATGATAAATATATGCATTAAAATCGTCTAGGCTTCAATTCTTATACATTTATGATCATTATTATTAGCGAAATATTGAACATGAAAGCTCTTGATGGACAGTTGTCTACCTATTGATCAAGTTCAGTAGAATCTGGTTTAGCTCTAACTTAGTATTATCTTAAGCCTTTGGGAATATATTATCATAATATAATAATTTAAGATTTAATTAAGATTATATATATATATATATTCTAAAATATAGATGAAGAATATAAAATGGAGACCAAATCTTTGAAGACGGTAATATCAATAGATCCCCATTTCTGACTTATTGCAGTAGTGACTAGAATTAATTTAGTATTCATAAAAAATCTTAAGATGCAAGGATTTTTTTAAATAAAGAAAAGCATATATATTCTGTCATATCATGCCTTAAAACTAAGCATCATGATTTCACGCTCTAGCACATTGTTTGTTACACTTATAAAAAACAATATTTAAAGACATCACAAAGACAACACTTTTTTTCTATCCAAAAACTCGCAACTATAAAACAAAGGAAGCAATTCTTTGTTCCTTTTTAGGCCTGGATAATTATCATTGCATCCTCAAATTAGCTTGGATGTGTTATGCAAATCATAAATATATTACCATTTCAAGTTTCAAGGACTATTTCATTATTAACGTATTTAATGACATAAAATACTGGCAAAACATTACCACTGAATAAAAATGAGTAGTTCTCTTCAATAGCTATGGAACCCAACATGCTATTGATGTATATATAAATCGTCCTGCATATCTTTAGAGTCGTGATAAATCAAGCCATTTTTTAGTTAACATTGATTAATATATTATTATTATTGCGGTAAAATCAACTTTTCCTTAAATGGTCGTCAAATTAAATCAACTATCAACAGCAGCCTCTTTAGTTTCTGAACGAATACTGACTCGTCGGAGGATGGATGAAGATTGCCAACTATTGCCACAAATTATTATTAATACATGTCATTGTTGATATATATATAAATAATGTGTAGTAATACTTGCAGACATGCAAAATCTTAGATAGTCAAAATAACCCTTTATTATAAGAAAATCATTACCTTGAGGAGGGTGGTCCTCCTTCTTTCCCAGAGTCTATGGAAGATCGATTGTTTCCATAGTGATGATGATGATTATTATGGTGATTATGATGATGGTGGTGATGATGATGTCCACCAAAGTGATTGTTGTAGGGAGCCGCAGCATTGCTCTCAGGGGGAGCGGCGGCGGCGGCATGCTCAGGTTTCCCAGGACGAAGAGGGAGACTACTACTACTACTACTAGGGGCAGCACCAGGTCCACTATTAGACGAAGGCGCAGCAGTAGTCGATACTACTGATCCACTTCCTCCTCCTCCTGTTGTTGTTGCAACTGCTACTGCTGCTGTGGTGGTTGCATTGGATGAACCCTCCACGACGACCATTGATGGGGCACTGCTGCTGCTGTTACTCTCTGAGGCATTATTGTTAGGAGATGCAATACTGCTACTGCTACTACTATTACTAGCGGCGGCATTATTACTCGCGTTGCTATTCGCAGTATTATTATTATTTAAAGAATTCCCACTGTATTTCTTATGAGAAGGATTATTGGGTCCTCCATCCCAGCTACGGGATGAGCTACCATTATTGGCATTGCTGTTGTTTCCTCCATTGTTCCTTCCGTAGTGTGAATTGCTTGAATAATTATATCCGCTTGTGTATCCGCTATCATCCATGCTATTACTACTACCACTATTATTATTGTTGTTGTAGTATCCCCAATATTTGTGTTGCTGCTCAACCCTGTTGTCAGCTCCAAGGGATGCCCCTCGACCCCGCCGTGGCTTTCCATAGCTGCCTCGTCCTGAGGGCATGTTGTTGGGCATTCCGCCCTTGTTGTTGGGTGGGTTTGCTGCAGAGGGTGCATTCGCCTGGTGTGGGTGGTTGTATGAGTGTTGGAAGACGCCTCCGCCTTCTTGAAAGAGGGGTGCTGCTGCAGCAGCGTGGTTAGGGAAGACGGGGTTCGCCGTGTACCATGGGAGATTGATCCCATGTGAGTAATATGAGGGCACAGAGTAAATGGCGATGGGGCTCCCATTGTAAGTGGGCCCCTGGGTGAGTATGCTAGAGCTGTTTGCTGAGGGGTTTGGGAAAGGGTAAGAAGGGGTCTGTTGATGTGGGGGGAGTTGGACAGTGGAGGAGACGACTTGAGGCTGCCCTTGTTGTTGTCCTTGCTGCTGAGATGCGCCGCCCTGTGTGTATTGATGAGGGCTTTGCTGTATTTGTGGTGCGAGGGGTCGGTAGTTGTTTCCCTTGAGGCTGGACGTGGTTGATGATGAGGGTGCTGAGGAAGTGGAAGTGGTGGAGGTATTCGTGGCTGCTGCTGCGACTGAAGAGGAAGATGAATTAGAGGAGGGAGTCCCTCCAGATGAGGACGAAGGAGGAATACGATTCATGGGCTTGGACTTGATACGGGCACAAATTGGGGTTCCCTAGAATACAAATAAGGAGGAATAAGAAAAAGGGATTAGATTAAAGAATTTCGCAAAATAAAAATGTCAACTATAAATCATTCTACAGTTAGGATTTTATCGTTCCCAGTTTGGACTAAAGGTCAATCATTGCCAATTTGGTGCATATTAAACATGAAATTTATAAGAAGGGCTAGCAAATGTTTCCTTTACTACTTAAAACATCAAATCCGGTCATTTTCATGGAAAAAGGACTTTATTTTACGATACAAAAATACTTAATTAAGAAATAGGAGTATCATAAATGTCATATCAAAATGTAGCTGGTATTATTCCTGTCTTTAGCTATGCATATATGTGTCATAGATACCAACACTATCAAAATAGGGAGCGGATTTAGCTCAATCTAAGTACAATTTAATACTGATTTTTATGTTCAAATGTTCCTCCTGGGAGGGAAGGGTGTTTTATTATATCACCATCACGGATTCATACTTTTCAGGCTACATGAATAATTTATTTGCTCACCTTAAACTCTTTGACGTCTTCTCGTAGATACTTGAAGGCCTCCTGAGCATCCGAGTCGCTCTCAAAGGTAACGTACCAGGAGTTATTATGTGCAAACTCACATGACACAAACTTGGGGCATTTATCCCCGTTGAAAATGACTTCCACCTCCTCATTCGTGGTGTTGTCCGGAACATCCCGGATTATCACAGTGCAGCGGGGCTGATTCGGACGGACCTTGAGTCCATCTGCATCCACTTGGACATTATTGGATTCTGTGAATAGAGAGAAGGTATTATTATGTTCATCATAAGAAAGGAGTGCACGTTCTCGTCTTACCCCTCAGAACCTGTGTGACGAGCTCAATGTCTGAAGTAAGCTTTTTGACTTGATTGAAGTTCGCCACGGTGGAGATGGATACAAATTGATCCGAGTCCATTTGTGAGACGAGATATTTATCGTGGGCGAGGTTTTCGCGGCTGAAGTAATACTCCAGTTGGTTCAGTAGGAGCTCCTTGAGCTTTTCCAGTGGGATGCTTGCCGGGGCATGAAGAGCGGCGGGTCCACCATTGTGGCTGGAGGAAGGCGGCGTTGCTGCCGATGTGGAGGAGACGGAGGCTTGCTGCTGCTGCTGTGCAGTGGTATCCTCTGGGACCGATGCCGTCATGAATATATGTTGTCCTCCGGGTGGGTTATTGGAGGAGGAGGAGGGTAGAACGACCATGGTGGTTGGGTCATAGGTCATGTAAGCCCCTCCGTGTGGAGGCGGATGAATGGGGGGAGGAGGTGGGTAGGCCGATGCGGGGCTGTAGCTCCCGTTGCTGGTATTGACGGATTGGGCCTGAGCCTGTGGGTTCCCCCCGTTGACGGCCGAGGTGTTGGTGTAATAGGGGGCCGCAGTCGATTGGTGATGTGCTCCACCGGGGTGGCTCCAGTTGTGATGTGGGCTGTTGGCAGCATGGGGATGAGGGGGTGGATGCTGCATGATCATCATTTCAATGTTCCCGGATCCTGCAGAAGAGCCCTGAACGGCTGCCGCGGAGGAGTAGTCCAAGGGAGTGAAGGTCACGTGGTGAGACATGCGTGCGCGGGGAAGGCTGGCAGGAGGAGGAGGAAGAGGGAGCAAGGCGGCGGCGGTGCTGCTGCTACTGCTGCTGCACACGGCAGGCGGGGCTGGGCTCGAGGAACTGTGCTCCTGGGGTAGGGCGAATTCCTCAGAGGAAGAGAAGACCTGTCGCGATGAGCTGGGCTTCTCGTTGGGGTCTACACTCGGAGAGCAGACGACAAAGGAAGACTCGCCATTCGATATCCGATCACCTAAAATGGAGACATGAAAATAGAGACATGCGTTCTGAGAGCAAGTCATGTGCTAGGTAGCTAGCTAGCTAGCTTAGGAATCACTTCTTCATCAAGTGACAAATGCAATGTACAAATGTGAAGCCATTCCGATGAAAATCATGAAAGGAGGCCCATTCCATTCCCACCCTCTCAACCCAACTCCTCTCTCCATCTCCATGGACGCAAGCCATGGATGAGCAGTACTTGAATCACTCGACTCGAAGCCTGTTGAAGGCAGATCAATGAGTTCACAGTAGTGCAAGCAAAGCAAAGCAAGGCATGGAGGAGATCTGGGATGACTGGGGAGACACCACTCAATACCTCTTTCTCTCACTCTCTCTCAGCATCATGACCTCCACATTATCCACTCAGGGCATTAACTTACTTACTCACTAACTCACTCACTCTTGAATCTGGCTCATGCAAGGCAGGTCTTTCTCTGCCTCACAAGTGGAATCCAAAGAGAGTCCAAAGAGGCAGACAGACAGACACCTAACTAACTAACTATCTCATACATCACCAATGACTAGCAGCGACTCACTTCATGGAGAGGGAGGGGGAGGACAAGACTCTCGACTCTCCTCGAGGAGTCTGATCGAGAGGGCAAGAAGACAATCACTCATTCATTCATTCACTCACTTACTTACTCACACGAGACTCCACACCAGAGACTAACGTATGAGCTTCCGTTTCGAGCTGAGAGGGACTTCTTTGGACTCAATGATCAAGGGATCAAGGATCAGGGATGGAGAAAAAGAAGGATGGGCAGAGACAGACTGACGGACAGACAGACAGGCAGGAGGAAGGAAGGAGGGATGAAGGTAGGTTGGTAGGTAGGAAGGAGAATTGTGATGGATGGGGGAAGTCCGGCGGCTCTATCGACGACTGCAGCTTCTTCTCCCGAATGACACACACCACAGGACACACGACACGGTGGATTGAAAGGGATCGACCGAGAAGCAAGCAAGTACAAGACACAGACCAGAAAAAAAAAGAAGAGAGAGAGAAAAAGAAGGAGAGAAAGAGAGAGAGAGAGAGAGAAAAAAAGGACGAAATTGGACTCAAGCACAGAGTGAAGAGGGTGTGAGGAGCTATGTGTGTAGCTGTAGGAAGAGAGGAAGAAGAAGAAGGAGAAGATAGTGTAGATGCCCACACTGTATCAACAACTTTTAATAGAGTCACACAGGCAAGAGACGCAAGAAAAAGAAGAAAAGAAAGAAAGAGAGAGAAAAAGAGACAGAGCACAAAGGAGAAAGAGGCCGTGAGAGAGAAGAACAGCCGACACGCCCGGAGTGGAACACACAGGCACAGATAGACAAAGAGAGAACAAAGTGTAGTATTCATAGAAGGAGAAGGGGATACACACACACATATATATACATACAGTGAGAGAGAGAGAGAGCTTTCTCAATGGCGGCTGGCCCGCTTCATAATAAGAAACTCCTTCTATAAAAATATATATATTTATACTACAAAATGGTGGACTTTATATTAAGTATCCTATTTTCCGCCCTTTCTTTTTAACCTCTCTTCATATAATATATATATATTACATTGACTTCATAATAATAACAATAATAGAGTAGGAAAGAAGGAGTTTTGAATACCTACACTTCTAAAGATAGAGTTGTGTGTTTACTATTATTGAAGATCACAAACAGAGTCACTAACGCTTTCCTCATAAGCACAGGGGACGACGACGCACTGCTGTGTACTGCTGCAGTTTGCAGGAGGCATGGTAAAGACACGTTTTGGATTCAGCTCAAGACGAATTTGTTAACTGCATGGAGAGGGGGGGGGGGGGGGGGCAGAGAGAGAGAGAAAGAAAGAATATCTGCTTTTTCGTTCTGCTTCAAATGCCAATAATAGGCATGATGATGACGGGCACGCTGTTTATCCTGCTTATACAAAAAATAATTCAGAGGGAATACTAACTATGTCTACCGGAAGAAGCATGATGAGTTTGATTGAGAACAGGGGAATTATTAGACGGAAGGCTAGAAGAAAAAGTGGTGGACAGAGCAAAAGGAGGTCATGACCAGCTTCATATAGTTATATAGCTTATTGAAATGATGTTTAAATTGTATATGTATGTAAGTTATTAATTTGTATATTTTAATATATATCTTTACAAAATGGCGACCATTTTAATTTATACATTTTTACGAATAAATACATTAATTTGTATGGTATTATTACTAATCCAAGTAATATTAGTCAAATATGACATCAAATCGTAATAATTAGTTTATTCTAGGGAGACAAAAAATTGATTCCATTATTGAATTATTTGTCTTGAAATAAAATTGTATTTTAACAACTCATTAATAATAATCATTATTTTTTTTCTTTGGAGAATACTGTTATGAATTTATTTTTCTCAAAGAAAATATGCTATAACTAGAAGGACAACGCGTCTGTCGAAGGAGGGAAGAACCATAAAGACATGGAGAGCTTATTGAATTATTCAGAGAAATACGGCATTGTGCCCAGTATACACAAATTTTTCTATCTCTATGATGAACTTACGATGACGTAGCTAAAATTACTTTGTTTATATTGGGCACAGAATACAACTGAACGATGTTATCTGCTATTGAAGGTAAAGCGTTAAAGTAAAGTGGCGCATGCAAGGAATAAGTAAACAAAAAAAATTGGCCAAAGTTTTGGTAATTTCCTTTAACGTTAGATGTCGTTGTCCATGAAATTACGTCACAATCCTTTTTAAAACCGGTTTAAAGGGATTAAATTTGATGATTTGAAATATATCAAATCACTACAAGATAAAAAACGTCTCCAAATATAAATAATAAATGGACTTTGTTATTATTTTCAAAGAGCTCTAGTATAAAAGCGCCCCTTATGGACTAAAGAAGAAATAAATCTTTTGGCCAATTCCTTTTGGGAAAAAGGAAGAATTTTATGTTTTACATGCGCTACTATACTTTAACGCTTTAATTGAAGGGAATAAGCTCTCTATATCTTTATATCTCTATGAGAAGAACAGATAGAGTAGATAATTTATAGAGATAGAGAAAAGGTTTTGAAACCTGATTGGTTGAAAGAAAAGGGAAAAAGAAGTTCGCATTTTGAAACAAAGTATAAATTCACTTGCGAAATTTGAGGAGTCAAAATTAACTGAATGAAAAGAATATCAAACTTGCAATTGCTGATTTTCTCATGAGCCTCGGTTCATGACAACGTCGAATCCTTGGAGGGGGCCTCTCCTATTACACATTTTAATATATATTGAATAGAGCAAGTGCTCATACTCAGGAAAAAAATAATGTTTACTTTTTTGCTCATACATGTCAATATATGGATCATGCCTATAGAGATATAGAGAGTGCATTCCCTTCAATAGCAGATAAACATCGTTCAGCTGTCACCTATGCCCAATGTAAACAAAGCAATTTGTATTACGTCATCGTAAGCTGATCATAGAGATGGAAATATTTGTTTATATTGGGCACAATGGCACATTTCTCTGAAGAATCCAATAAGCTCTCTATGTTCCTTTATCGGACGTAGAAAAAGAGAGAAACAGTAAAACCAAATGAGAAAATCATCTTCGTGATGAGTTTGAGAGAATCAACCTTTTCTCAATCCCTAGAAATATATCACCTTAAGTTAGTAGTGAAGCTATTTAATAAAATGTATGTTGAACGATTCATATTAATTACTAATTCCGCTATCTGTGGTGGTCATTGGTTTAATTATATTTTTATTAAGATGTACACATAAAGCAGACATGCCATCATCAGTTTATACATTTATGAATTTTATTGTTTGTATTATTTAACTCATTGAAACTATAATCAAAGTCATAATATTTGTCCAAGAAATAAATCTTTTTGTATCTCTCTGGAATCTCTTTTATTATGTGTAGTATCAAATTAACCACAAACCTCTCCCTTTTTTCTATTATTCATAAGCTGTTGCTATAATTACCTCCGCCGAAGGAGTATTGTTTCACTGCGTTTGTTGGTTGGTTGGAGGTTTGTTGGTTTGTTGGTTTGTCAGCAGGATAACTCAAAAAGTACTGAAACGGATTTGGATGGAAATTTGTGGAGTTGGAAGTGCGAAAGGAAGAAGTGATTAAATTTGGCATCTCTGAGTGCAAGAATAAGGCACCAAATGAGCTAAATACTACTAAATTTGCCAAGTTAGCGCTACTATGCCAATAGATGTCGTTTTGCTGTGAATTGGTGCGGGAGGGAGTTCTTCCTCTCGGAATTCCGTCTAGGGGAACTCCCCCGCCTCTCTACGCCTCCCCATGTCGTGAAAAAATCCGCCTCGGAAGCTCATGACGGCGGAGGTTTGCACTCTCTGAGGTATATATGCCTCTAGTTATTTTTGCGGCACATCATAACAGCTTGAGTTTTTCTATTCTTGAGGAGGAACCCTGATATGAAGAAGGGAAGGACTCAAGCTGTTTATTAAACGCAATAATAATTAAAAACAACCGCTCTTGGTTTATTTCTTTAAAAATGTTATTAATAATTTAAAAAGGACATATTTGTTCCTCTCGTCCGCGAGTCCTATGGAATAAGTAGTAACTCCGGACATAGGAGGGAACTCCGTATCAAAGTTCCTCCTCCAGAATACAAAAAATTAAGCTGTTTAATATAATGAAATAATAATAACATCAACAGCGTAGTAATAATAGAAAAAGGCCAAGGAGAATATAAATAAGGTGAGTCAAATAGGAGATCTTTGACTTATGCTCTTGTTCAAAAGGGAGATTTTTTTGACGTCACGAATGCTACAATAAAAAAACATTATTTTAGTGCTATGATATAGAAATTAGTTCTCAACGTTATCTCTCAATTTAAAATATTTAATTACAATATTGCTCTGTACAAGTGTATAGAACCCATGTTACATGAAAATTGGTTATGTAAGTGATTTATCATTAGTATGTGGAGTTCTTTTTCAATGAGGTTCTAATTAAAGTTTCCTTAAAGTTTGGTGAGCTAAGTTGAGGCACAAGTTTGTAGCAGGATATCTTCAATTTCGTGAGTGAAAGTTCTTCAAACCTTCTCACTAGTCAACTCACAATTTTTTTCGTTCACGGGCTTCTTGACGAACCTTTCTGAAGGACTTGGACACACTTGAGGAGGGTGATCCAGGGATGAAGAGTGAAGGAACAGCTTGAAACTTAAGCTTCTTCCTAGCAAAGCTACCAAGAAGCTCAGCCTCAAGATTCCTTTGGAAGTTATCTGGAGTAAAATGACGATCGTAGATCTTCACATTCTGTAGGCCAGTCCTGTCGGATCTTCTGCATCGTGCAATCCATAGACGTTGGATATTAGGATCCTTCGTCGGAAGTACAAAATATTGTGCATCTCGATGATTAGAGCAAGAGATGGCATGGAAACAAACACGATTACTTTCTCGAGAATATGGCATTTTCGCTTTACAATACGAACTGAACTAGAATTCAAGCGTAGCAATTGTGACGTCACAACAAAAAAGTCAGCTGTTCGCCCTGCGATTGCCTACGTCGAT
Source organism: Caligus rogercresseyi (assembly GCA_013387185.1). NCBI lineage: Eukaryota > Metazoa > Arthropoda > Copepoda > Siphonostomatoida > Caligidae > Caligus > Caligus rogercresseyi. The sequence continues at coordinate 10,886,831 of CP045901.1, read as the reverse complement.
TCCCATTGCCTCCCTTATTTATATTCTCCTTGGAAAAAGGGAGAGGTTTTTGATATATGTATTGATACTATAATCGGAAAGATGCCAGAGAGATGCAATAAAGATGAATCTATGTATTCTAATCGACAGCATTTTTTTCTCTTTCTATGTCATGTCGGGTATAAAGTAATCCCTTGCCTATACTGGGGTTTGAAAACCCACCTTCAATGGGCTCTCAGTTTCTGCAGATTACACCAATGGGGTATATTGGAGTTTTAAATCCACCTCCACGAGCCCTTGGGTTCCATGATCAAATCTATGATATATTGGGGTGTTAAGCCCACCGTTAATGTGCCCTCGGTTTTCAGCTATTACAATTATGGCCTAATGGTGTTTGAAAACCCATCGCCAATGAAGGTGATTCATTTTTATCAGGCTTGTGAGCGATCAGGAAAAAATAGCGATCCGATCAAAAATAGCGATCATAAATTCTTTGCGATATAGCGATATAACGATCAGGGATTTTCCGATCAGCGATCCGATCAATTTAATTGCGATCAACAAAAAAATTACCTATGTTATACTAATTCTAAGTAAAAATTTAAATGTATACAGAGTTAAACCCTTAAAGTATTCAACTGTATATGGCAATGAAATGATTGTTTCCCATAGCCTATGAGCTCCAAAATAGCGACTTCTCCATAGGCGCCTGTCTGTATATTTATGAAAAAAATATCAAAATGATTGTTTCTCATAGCCTATGACAATGGTTCCCAAACTTTTTCTCCTGGGTACATAAGAAATTTTTGCGCCCCCCTCCCAAAAAAAAAAAGGACATACACACATTTGGTTTCAGAGTCCATTGCAGTTTATTTCATTCAATGTAATATTACAAAACTCAATCTTTTTTTGTTTTTTGTCCAATTTCTAGCATTGATATTAGTCTACAGTATTTATATTTTTATTCATCCGTTTTTCCCGCCCCCCCCCCCCCTGCAATTGCTCTGCGCCCCCCCCCCCTAGGGGGCGCACCCCCACTTTGGGAACCACTGGCCTATGAGCTCCAACACTCTAGCTCCACAATTGACATATGTCTGCATATTTTAAGACAGGAGATGCCACAATAAATGTTTCCGATAGCCTATGAGCTCCAAAACAATGACTTCTACATAGTCGCGTGTCTGTATATTTTAGGACAAAAAATATATCAGGATAGCACACACTGGCTTTTTCCATTAGTATTAGTCTGTATTTTGTGTTTTCAAAACAAATATTAGTTATAAAAAAGGATTTGGTTAATGTGACAGCTAGTTAAGTTTAAGAACTGTAGGGGTTGTATCAAAAATCCTTATTACAAACATTTTTTATTTTTTAGTTATTTTATACAAATTGATCGGATCGCTTTTTTTAGTGATTTTCTTACGATCAAAAGATATAAAGATCAGGACCTTTTGCGATACTGCGATCAGCGATCAAATATCGCTATATCGCTATTGATCGCCGATCAGAAAAAACTCCGATCAACAAGCTGATTTTATACATTGATTTTAAGAATGATATATTCTAAAATAAAGTGAGATTTTTTCATCAATCAAGAAAAATTCCAAGTACGTAAGCCTCTAAGCAAGAGAAACTATGCCAATCCTCCTGTGCGGGCTGAGTTGCTCTTCTAGTTCTATTATATTTTCTTTGTCGGATATTCATTTATCAACAGATAGACGAAGTAAATGAAAATAATTCATGTTTTTCTTAACCTTCTATTGTGATAGGGTCAAAATTGACCCGGTTTCTAGTTTGAATGTGTAAAAATTACTATTTGCTTTTTTGCTCTGGAATGAGGCTTCATCCATCCTCAGACACACCCGATTGAATGCAGAAATATCATTTTCACCATTTTAGTAAATTATAAAGGTCTCTAAAAAAAAAGTTCCATCTGTGGTGTTACGGGTCAAAAATGACCCGGCAGAGAATACTGGCTGTTTTATGCATCACCTAAAAGCTATGGGTTGCTCTGAGGATCAATTGTGGCCCAATTATGCCCAGTTATGGCCACACACACAACAGGCTTCTTCACATGCACAGACAGACACATATAGAAAAAGCGCATTCAGGCACACACACAATTTTACACGAGTGGTACATTTTAAAACACTGGTCTGTGGAGCCAACTAAAGAAATTCCCACACTGGTTCCATTTATATGAATGTATACTAAGCCAACAATGACTTGAAAAACAATATTGGAAGAAAACTGGTGATTTTTAAGCATTTTAAAGCATCTTCAAATCACGGGTCAAAATTGACCCGCGAACACCACAGGTGTAAACAGCTTTCTAACACAATATAAGGGTGAAGTAGGAGTAGTTG
>CP045901.1:10871502-10884386 GCA_013387185.1 Caligus rogercresseyi | reverse complement strand
TATGCCGTCAAAATAAACAAAGGAGTCAACATGCAAAGAATAATAGTAATTGCAAATATTGTTTTACGCAATATTTGTTTGGGAATATTGAACGGACTATATATAGATTAATATATAGATAACAGGTATAATTAGCTTTTGATGGAGGGTAATCGTTATTTGGTTTCATAGCAATTGGGTATATATTATATATAGCTATATCTTTAGTTATATCTCTAATGTGAATAAGGAAATTGTCTATTCATTAACTATAACTAAAAACTTATAGCTTTATATTTAGACAATCGAAAGTTAAGTTGTCAAAATTATTACTTTACTCAATTGACGTGTAAGTAAAATAGACACTATTCATTAAGTATGTTCAAACATTCTATGATTGTTATCAAAAATAATATACCTACATATATCAAGGACAATTATTTTTTTTGTTTATAAAGGAATCACATTCCTAAAAAGATATCAGTTTTTTCAACCTCCTGGGTTAAGTACTCCATCACCATATGTACATATGGTGATTAATTTATGTATCATTGTCTGCTTCAAAATGGCGGAGATGTCAATATAATACTACACCCATGACCCTTGACCAGTCCATCATAATTTACTGGTCGATCATACGCTAGTTTTAAACCAATCACAAGAGATTCAATTAAGTTAAAAAATAAAAAAATTGAAGGACAAATATATACTCTAATTGTTCTTATTCTGTCTGGTAGTTTCAACAATTATGATGTAGAAACTGCGTGAGTACCTGGTTTGTCTAAGTGTCCAGTAACGTTTTGAGCTGCCCCGTTTGGCCCTGCATCAACCAAAATCCCGGGCAGCTTTAACCATAACGACACGGTGTTTTTTTTCTTATTTTAAAAATATAATGATGCTAAATGACCCTAAATTGACCCAGCTGGAAAAATTGTTGTACTGACCGTTTCTATGATATGGATGTTAATTTGAAAATATATTTAGTCTTGCCTCAACTAAATCACCGGGCAGCTTTAACCATAACGACACGGTATTTATTTTTCTTATTTTAAAATATAATAATGCTAAATGACCCTAATTTGCCCCAGTTGGCAAAATTGTGCCCTGACCGTTCTATGATATGGATGTTATTTGAAAGTATATTCGAAGAAGGTTGAACACCCTTGACGTTGATCCTTTCAAAGGGTGTTACAATAGAGAATATAGTCTACGAAGTGATGACTGGTAGCGCTGAATATCGGGGTATTTTCAAGCTCTCTAGATAAAAAGTGGAACTAAAAAAAAAATACTTTTCTCTATTTGATAATAAAAATATTAAGTCTCATTATCTCTTGTGTTCTCTCTGTCACTGACTTTCCTTCAAAAATTGAGAGCTAGCACATACCCCAAATTTCAGCACTGCCAATAATTTATTTGGCACTCTATATTCTCTAAGGGTCCTACGCTTCTTATATTCTTCTTTTAGAGATGAACTATTGTAATGGATAATATCGGTAATGATAATAATAATAGCAATGAACGAAGAAAGAGCTTCTTTTAAGTATCTTCTGCGTCAGGTAGCCTTAAGCCCATCCCCCTCACCTTTCTGTTCCTATGTACCGAAACTGAAGCATTTGTAGACTCCCTGGTAGACTTTATTATACATCATCCTTATAAACATATTTCCTTTTTTTCCTTGCAAAAAGAAACAAAAAAGGTGATCTTCAGCAATACCTACAACTATACCATTACTGCGTATAATAATAACTTGTATGGGAAACTTTTTTCTCTCTTCTTTTCTTCCCGTCTGGCTTAACCACAAGGCAAAGAAGAAATGCAAGAAAGATAAACATATATATATATATATATATATATATATATATATATATATATATATATATATATATTAGATATATATTTGCAGGTAACTACTCATGGATGAAGGAGGGAGAAATATCTACGCAAAAATGATTCTTTGACGATGATTATTTTACTCCCTTTTAGTTCTTCCTTCCTCTCATTGAAAGAAAGAGAAAGAAGATATTAATACTACTCTCCCAAGAGGATTCTTTCATTTCTTTTTGCATCACAACCTTAAAGTGAAGGGAAAGTGATATTCAAGTTCAGGGTATTTGCATAAATAGTATAAAGTGCCGAAGTAATGTTCGGGGTATTTATTTTAAGTGCCGAAGTATCTAAAGGTAGTGCTAATGTTTCGGGTATTTGTTGACAGAATCCCTATTTCATGTAGAGAAACATTATATCAATATCTATCTATCTATCTATATATCTATCTATATATAATATATATATATCTCTTTCGGTACCGCCGATTTCGGTAGATTAATTATATATCGACCGAAAAATCGATCGGTGCGGTAGATAAGAAAGAAAGATAAATTTATTTATGCATCTACTCTGTGACTTCTTCATATGCATTTAGTATCGGATAATTTATAACAGAAGACAATAAGGTAAATAATTTGTTATAATTTTTAGAGATTATTTGAAATTTAATACATGTTATTTTTATATAAATCAATATACACTCGAACTTGGAAGGCAATAGCAAACAAATTATTTCCTTAACTATTTTTTGTTTAAGTTGTCGATATTAAATATCTTTCAGGTCCGGAGTGTTATTTATTTTACAAAGTTCAAATTGTCCACACCAGGTAACACATCCAGTTCTAAATACTGATTTGTATTCGGAGTCGCAGCTCTGATGCATATATATATATATTTTTTCTTTTTTTTTTCTCGCCAACATGAATATTGAAAGAAAAAAAGAGTGTTTGTTTAAAAAACAGTTGTTATTTTGCAATCCATAATCACTATTTACTTTTGTGATGCAAACACCAATACCATCCTTTTAAATGTTAATGGCTTCTCATTATGGGCTTCGATTCATTCGAATCCTTTTAAACAAAAATAAACATTTATTGTTTTTTTTGAGTGGTAAGATTTGCTTTGTTGAGAAGGATATATTATTTCCTTGGATGAGTGAGCTCTTCCCCGAGCTTGAGAAATGGCTTAATTGTATGAATAGGCAATATTGTGAAGGTTTATTCAGGGATTCGAGTATCCCATTGATCGATGATAAAGCTCACAAATTATTCTTCAGGATGATATTCATATATCTGAGATGATGTTCACACCTAAAATGTTATGAAGGAATTGGGACTACAATACAAAATACTTTTAAACTCTCTTACTTTCCACCAAAAAGATCTCAGAGAGGTATCCTTTAGCAAAAAATTTTTGTAAATAAAAAAACCCTGGCTTGAATCAAATTATAACACCTAACTTTGGCAAATAAGGGATTCATTCACAATAACATGCAACAATGAAAATAAAATCACAGCATTTCTTTAAAATTAAATATGTAGGTGTATTCTTGAAGCTACTTGAGTTCTTCTCTGTTGATCAAAGGATCTATTTTATAATACCACTCCCAATATTTGACAATCAAATATGGCTTATATTATTATTTGGCATTCAATATATTTTTATTTGTATATTTATAATTGGTATATATATTTATACGTTAGTAGGAGGTCGATTGCATATATCTAAAATGAAAAAATCCATTTTTATTTATTTGAAAAGAAAAATAACATCCATTGGATTGGATTTGCAATTTCGCAAAGAAGGTCTACCAAATAGTTTTGAGATAATACATACGTAAAAGTGGAACTGAATTGTGAATTTCCTAGACGACTTCATTGATATTGTAATTATATTTTTGTGATATTGTTTATTATTTTTTATTAACCAGCGGATGCGTCAGGGCGTTGCACGGGAATGTCCAATATGATCTAATATTTCCTTGGCACCTTTAAACTTATTCATAAAAAGTTAATCAATATAACTAAGTGAGTATAATACAGAGGATGAACATACAATATTTTTTGTAAATTATTAGTATCTATTTTTCCGGCCACCAAATTAGTTCTTAGCAGTCCAAATCCTCCACAATTTTTTTGCGAAGAAATCGTAGAAAATAGTTTTTTTCTTATTTAAAAAATATGAAATTTGGATTTCCTTTAATAATAGATAATCAAAGCAATGCTTAACACTCAAGCCATCCAAGAAAATTGGGTCCATATCTAACTTGGCCATTTTAAGTAATCGCCAAAAAAACCATTTTGCCAAATAAAATATAATTTTCGAGAGTATCCCCAACTACCAAAAAATCCTTGAGCCCTGAAAATGTCGTTAAAATCTAATGATAATTAGGTGAATAAGGTAAACGAGCAAAGCAATGAGTATTTAATTTAGTTGTATATATTTTACAAAATAATGTAAAAAGAGACACGAAAAATAGATATTTTGTCAAGATGAAATATTTTTTTGTACATGCTGTACCAGTAGTTGTATTTTATATCACGGCGAGTCACTCATCTTTAATAAGAGGGTAGATAGGTCCCTCTTAAAGCGGATCGTTTAAGTCGTCCTACGACGTGAAAAAAGAGTCCATTTCATTGAGTATTTAATTATATACTGTTTTTTATCAAATAAACATTTAACTTAGAAAAACGACAGCAACACAATCTAAAACCAAGTTAACTGATAACGTGCCCCAAACCTAATTACAGATCATGGGAAAAGTTCCTCGATTCATGGGAGAGGATATTTAATAATATTATTGCCAAAAAGGGCAAAGATCATCTAGAAATAACATGTATTGCCAGATACACTACCATATATATATCCTATAAATTTTTCACTGGAATCCTAACCGAAAGGTTTGTCAAAATTCTTCCAAACATTATCGGACTCTCCCAAAAAAGGATTCATTAAAGAGACATTCCATGCTTAATCCAGGAGAGGATCGACCTTTTAGTGACGGATGGTAGTGAGTAATCGGCGTTGTTTGGATTAAGAGCTTTAATTGTGAGTTGCTTTCTGCCAATTGTGAAAATCATCCCATTAAAAATCTACATAAAAATCTTTCTCAAATAGATTAATTCTAAGTCCACTCAAATACTAAAATGTTTATTTATGCTACTGTAAGCTCAAATTTCCTTTTTTATGCATATAATATTGCAAACGTTTATGTACTATTTGTATAAGATAAGTATGACTTACCTTTGTCCTATTATACAATTCATTGTTAAGTATATATGTCAAAAAGATAAAAATATAGTTGTATTGACCTAAGTTGTCCTTGAAAATGCAGTTCTTGAGTACATGAGAACTAAGCAGTAGATAGTAGGAAAATATAATACTGATTTTAAAAAGGAACAGGTTTTTTTAAAAAACAGAGATCCTTCCACGACTCTGAACATACGAAATGAACATATTCCATGTTTGTTTAACGTGAACAAACTAGTTTTGGACAAAAGAATAGGGATAAGAAGAGAAAAATGAGTAAGATCCACCGACCTAACTGGATACAAAACTAAGAAAAAACATTCAACCAACTCTATGACGTCATAACTGTAATTAAAATGGCTGTCACTCCAGGTAAACTGTTTTTTATTTACAATCTTCCTTGTATCCACTCTATAAGGCAGAGTATTTAGACTTTGTCTGTTCAAGGGATAATAAGTATTCCTTCCATCTCTTCTTTGCTTCATAAAGCAGTTCACTTGTAGCTGATGAGATGCGAACATCAACTCAGGGATAAGGATAACTTATTTAAGAACAACAAGTGTCCCTTCTCATGGACCTCCATTATCTGAACAACAATTATTATGTACCCAAATCACGAGATGGACACGAAATGGGTTGGCAAGAAGTTTGTATCTTTTCTTCACCGCATTCATCTACTCACTAATAAATTGTATTATTTTCCTGATATGACTCATGCGCCTTAATTGCAGCTTCGATGGGTCCTCCCCAATTCGCTATTTACTCACGAAAAGTCAATAAACTACAACATCCATTCTGGTGGAAATCATACACATATGCAAAGGCTGGACAGAATGAACTGTAGGGGACAGAAAAAAATGATTGGAGACAATAATAAATTTTTCTTTAGTTATCAACTACGTGCCTGGATAAACTGAAATGACAATATAAGATGAAAGTTATATATATATATATATATATATATATATATATATATATATATATATATATATATATATATATATATATATATATATATATATATATATATATATATATATATATATATATATATATATATATATATATATATATATGAATGCGGAGGTACTCTATTTTGGATCTCATACTGTTTGAGTCAAATGAAACAAACGATGGCAATTTAATCTAGATGGGGATATGAAAAAGTAGTTCTTGCAAACTGATAAACAAACAAGAAACAGAATGAGAAGACGGTATTGTCTTATTTCTATGTACTTTTTATGTATTTATTGCAGTTTAAGTAGAGCTTGCTCCAAGGCCTTTGTATTTTTTTAATAAGGGCAATATAAATGGGAGCTAGCAAACTAAATACTTTATGTTTATTTTACTTGATTTATTTTTGATACATTTTACCCAAAAGAAATTGGAAGCATTTAATAAAAAATAATGTACATTAGAATGGGGTTGTTCATCCGAAAATACAACGGGTACGAAATTTCAATATTGGATTCTAACCACTGATACCCTTTAAATAAAAGCCTCCATGGCTGACATCAGAAAATACTTTATAATGTGTCTATTAAAATCTATTTGAAGAGTCCCAAAGAGAAGCATAAGATATCAAGATAGTGGCTACTCCTACGAACTCTGTAGATGTAGGACAAGTTCTTCCAAGGAAGGAGAGAATATGTGGCGCTTCTGCAAACGAATATTTAGAAACTACAGATCACATCTTCAGGAGTTGCACTTTGCTGCAGGAAATTTTTAATTTTGTGTCAGTAACTCTTAAGGAATAATAATATGAATCAGAAATCGAAAGAGAACAGCGAGGAACTAAAAGTCAACGCCCTTATTTAACAAGTTCAGAAAATGATATATGCGAAGAGATCGTCAGAGGACTATGACGTCACGACGATTTTACTCATAATAATAAATTTTCACATCATACTCTTACACATTTTTTAATTTTTGTTATGCTCCGATTCTTTAATATATTTACTTATCTATTTCAAAGCTTGTTTTTTGCTTGAATCACCGATTTTCTACATTAAAAAAAGAATCCATTTATCGTCAGATATGATAAACACATTGATATGTTCTTTGAGTATGAAGATTTGCTTTATTTGATTTATAATATTAGTAATATGCCATATTGGAGGAGTCCTTCAAAGAATCCGTAAATGGCGATGATTGAGATCCATAACGAAATAGAATGAATGGTTTAAAGGATAAAATTATTATCCAGGTAATATTCAATATATTGTTTATTGACAGTATTTTCAAACCCACAATCAAAAGTTCCCTGAGTACTGCCCAATTACATTTATGGTGTATTTTGGATTATTGTGAAACCTACCGCAAATATAATCTAGAGTTCCAATATAAGGGGTTTATAGGGGGTTCCAGTCCATCATGAAAGGGCCTCAGGCTTCCAACAGTGGTATATATGTCGAAGAAGGGAGGGGGTTTTAAAAGCCAATGAACTCTTGGCTGCCATAATCATAGTGCATTCAGATCACAAATCAGCTGCCATTATGAAATGCATAAAAACATCATCTCCATTTATAGAATTTCCATTTATTTTCACATCTTTTCTCTGACAGATTTTCCTTCTAATTAACTTTAATTGGCCGCTTCTTTCTTTTATGTATAAGAATCCTCAGATCCTCAGATTAATGAATTGTCTATTATTTCTCCACTATGGGTCAAGTAACTCTCGGATTGAGTGGAAAGATTAAAACAGGCACTCAAGCTACTATACTTATAATTCACTTAAGAAGAGAGAAGAGAGAAAAAACAACAACTCTGTAAATAAAAAATGTAATACCTACACCTTCAAATATACGTTCTTCTGCTTTTTTTTTGCATCAGGGGCATTGAGAAGGGGGCTTCCATTGTTGCCAAAAATAAATATCTCTGAGGAGGGAAGTAGTGGGATTTGCAGCCATTCAGAGTACAAAAAATATATATATAGTGATTCCAATCTCTATTGTAACATATTTTAGTATGAAGATATGGTTAGTGGTTTGTGTATTTTAAAGATGATTATAGCATAATGGTAGGGCGAAAGGTAGGGCGTACATGTCATAGGTGGCGCTGTAATCGTAAATGTAAAATAGAAGTGGGCGCAAAGAATATCAAGGTTATTTCTTGATGTCGCTGTTGACGATGGAGAGCTAAAACCAAACTTACTTACTGGACGATACATTACTTTGACACTCTATATTCTCTATGGGTGAATATCTGCGTAAATTCATAAAAACAACATTTATTGGCAGAGGTGGGATTCAGTACCGCCGATTTGGTATTCGGTAGATCTTATTATATATCTATCGAATATCGATCGGTGCGGTAGATAAGAAAGAAAGATAAATTTATTTATGTATCTGCTCTGTGACTTCTTCGTTATGCATTTAGTATCGGACAATTTGTAACAAAAGACAATTAAGTACATAATTTCTTGTAATTTGTTTAGAGATTATTTGAAATTTAATACATGTTATTTTATATAAATCATAATTGCACTTGGATTTTGAAGGAAATGGAAGGCCATAGTAAACAAATTATTTCTTAAACTGTCTTTTGTTAGTCATTGTCCGATATTAAATGCGCTTTCAGCTCCGGTGCTGTTTATTTATTTTGCAAAGTTCAACTTCTTGACACAAGGTAACAACGCTTCCAGTTCTAAATACCGATTTACATTCGGTAGTCACAACAGCTCTGTTTATTAGTTGACAAATTCTATGTAATGCCATTTGAAGGTTCTTTTTGGTTGAAATAGAAGCTTATCCATAAAGTGCTGTTTTTATTATAATAATAAGTTGCTGTCATTATGCATACATATATCACTCCACTCGCCGTTGTTGAGGAGGGAACATCAATTCAAAGAGCATCCTTAATACTCTTAAAAGCACTAATTGTCTCTACTTCATGGCCCTACATCCATGACGTCATTGTCAAATCTTTTGACTGGACTCCTCCGATACACATATTATTATTAGAATAAAGTAATTTTAAAATATTTATTTATTTCATCACCGATCTAACTAATGTTGACTGCATGCACAATGGAATGAATAAGAGTAAGGAAGAACAATCTTAAAGCTACTGATGAAACAAAGAAGAGAAGGAATAAAGACTTGTACAGTCCAAGCCTAAAGCACTATAGAGTAGATAAATAGAAAATATATAAATAAAAACAGGTACGCAATGATAATGATATAAATATTTTTTTCTAAAGAATCAACAACGCCTACATCACTGGTATTTTTAACATAGTTTCCCTATATCCTATTATTATATTACAATGGTGATACTTTTTCATTGTTTATCTCTCCTGGCAGCCCTTTTATCTACATTTATGACGTCTACAAGTTGGTTGAATGCTTCTTTTGAGTATCCAATTGTGAGATTCATCACGCACCTCGATAAATGAACCATTACTTAGAAAAATGATATCAAACGAGTATAAGTTATATTTATTGATGAGTTTGCAAAAACAACTTTCTTCATATCTTACGTATGTAAAGCGTTAAAGTAAAGTAGCACATGCAAGGAAAAAGTAAACCAAAAAAATTGGCCAAAATTTTGGTTATTTTCTTTAACGTTAGATGTCGCTAGTCCATGAAATTATGTCACAATCCTATTTAAAACCGGCTTAAAGGGATTATGTTCGATGATTTGAAATATATTAACTCACTACAACATTGTGCGAGATTCCATTCCAAATAATAAAAGGACTTGGTTATTATTTTCAAAGAGCTCTAACATCAAAGAAGTGCCCCTTACGGACTAAAGAAGAACTAAATTTTGGCCAATTCCTTTTGGGAAAAAGGAAGAATTTTATGTTATGCATGCGCTACTTTACTTTAACGCTTTATACGTATGAAGGTAGATAGTAATAAATGACGTCATTATGCTATTACAAAGCTGCACCAGGATAAATATTCCTTTAATAGATTCATATAAGGAACGCTCGAGTTTTCTTCTTCATATATGGATTCACTATTGCGTAGTTTGCTATTGCACTCCTTATCATCATGACCTATCACCTTTCTCTCTCTCTCTCTTCATTTTTATAAATTTGAAACTTGTTTTTTTTATAAGTCTTCCTTCTTCATAGAAAGACCCTCCGAAACCGACTTCATTAATTAAATATCTAGTTTCAAAGACTCTGTCTCTTTCTTCTTTTAGTCTGTAATTTATGTATATAAAAGGGATTATTTTTAAAATTATTTTTATTTTCTATTATAGAAACACAAATGAATGGAATATATATTCTTGTTTTAATAACAACCGAGAAGTTATCAAGGAGTTCATCGAGAATCGTCGGAATCCTTTCAAAGTTAAAAAGGCTTAAGAGCTCCAAGAATAATTCATTTTTGTTTGTTTTGAAATACTATTTATGTTTTATCCGTTTAGTATAATTTTATGTTTTGTTTGCTTTATTATAGTCTTTATTTGATTTAATGTTGCATCTTTTCGGTCTTAAAGCGAATAATATTCTTATTCTACACTTATTTATATTGATTTAGAATACATCACAGTTTTCTTTATTTCAATTTTATTGCTATTTATATTGTCTATATGAAAGAATAAATGAAGACTCTTCGGGTTCATATTTGCTTAACCTAAAAGACATTAGCTAAGACAACGGGACATAATGCTCAAAGAAACAATTGATTTCTTAGGTATCTTATGGATATTTGAATTAATGACACTTCCATTTAATATTCTTTGAAAGAGAGAGCCGACGCTATTATAACAAAATAACTTGATTACGTAATCGTTGCTATGAATATTTAATGAAGTACAAGAAAAAATATTTTTTTTATAAATGATGTTGGTTAGTTGAGGATAATAAAAAAAATGTTATGTCTTCTTATTGCTAACAAATTTGGTTATTTGTATTTTTTTTGTTATTTCCTACAATGCCCTTATTCTTCCTAGAATTAATAATTTTATATTTCAACGTTTATATACAGGGTGGTAAGATCAAATCCGGCGTTTTTCTTCTCTCAACTTAAAACACACATAAAATCGTTAATTTCTGTTCAATTTTATTTATTTAGACATTAAAATGCTCTTACAGATGTGTAAATTCTGCTTATTTAATCCATCTGCCTTCTGCGTCGATGACGCGCTGGATCCAGGCGCGGAAGGAGGAGCAGGCCTTGGCCACCAGGGCCCTGTCCAACTTCCTGGCCTGCTTGATTATGGAGTTGATCAGGGCGGCCTTGGTGTTGTGAGTCAGTCGGTTGGTGTGTCGCTCAAGGTAGCCCCAGACAAAATAGTCCATAGGATTCTAATCGGGGAGCTAGGGGGCCAGTGGATCTTGGGGACGAGGTCGTATGTGTTTTACTGCCAACCAGTCCAGAGACTTCTTGGACACATGGGATGGCAAAGTTACGTGAGCAACGTCCAGCAAAGAATCTGGATATTGGCACACCTGCGTTCTTGCTCGTTCCAGATAACAGCTGTAGATCTCCATATGCGGCCATGACGATGATAAAATTTAACTGAAATGATCTCTCATATGTTGGCTGTCTGCTAAAAAATCAGCTGCGCGGATCGGATGACGTCATCTTTGTTAAAGGATGTCCTGAAAACCCGCCGAATTTGATCTTACCACCTGTTTGTTTTGTTTTTGTGTAATTATTTCAGAATATAGAATTTAAAAAAATCAATCTTTATGGCAAAATGTATCAATACTACTCATTTGAGTAGGAAGCAATATAAATTGTAATGTTCTTAACTATCTATGAAATATATATATTATTTTATGAGGAAGAAAGGCACGGAAAATATTCTTTACATGGAAGATTTCTCACTATGTCCCAACTGCAACCTTCGATCAATCATCGTAGAACTAAGACATATAAAATGGTTTGAAAACACATATTTAGTTAGTTAGTTAAGAATTTATTGCTCTCTCACCATAGTACATACAAATATTACAATAATACATTGATAAAAGTAAATACATACATAAAGCAAAAAAACACGACTACACAAAGGGGTATATGTGCTACAAGAGCAAAAATGGATATTGAGTATTACATTATAGATATTATTTTATAGTCTAGTTATTAAGCAGTTAAATAAAGTTAGAATCAATAACTTGTTGCATCCTTTTACATTTAATAAATTTAATAATACGGAGATCTTCATCCTCTTCTTGTATGACTTGTATCTCTCATATGAGAGCGATGGGCAACTGTTGATTAGGTGATCAGCGGTTGGGACTCCTCCATGCATATATTGCAAATGGCATTTGTGTTTTTCCACGTGCTCAGATGGGCCAGAAATACATATTTAAAACAGTATACTTTTCATTTGTATCGCTTGACTGTTTTTAGAACTGTCATTCATTTTGGATTGTCCACTTACAAGACATAAGATATGGGAACTCGAAGGATTTGATTATCGTTCTTGGAATGATAATACAAAGGGATAACAAAATATAGTAGTAGTAGTAAATATATGTTGATGCACAACTTCAATTATGCATAGAGCCTATTTTCAACTTATTTTATATGTAGACTCTCAAGTGCAATTATAGTAGTATCTCCTTCCACCATTATCTAATTGAAGTACCTATCCATTATCTCTCCTCAAATACATACGGTTTGAAGGAGTCCATATAATTGATCTATTCAATTATATCCCCTCCGTTGCGGTTGCGTTTTATTTGCCCTAGGAAATCCTGAAATAATTCATTAACTTAATTGCCACATATATGCATGAATTAAATGAATATGCGGGAAAATAAAAAAAAAGGGAGGGAAAGAAGAAAGAAAGAAGGGGTTCTATTTACCAACTGTGGGCATTTCCATTATACCAGAAAAAGGGGTAGTAATACACACAAC
>CP045901.1:10808194-10871402 GCA_013387185.1 Caligus rogercresseyi | reverse complement strand
AAGTCAAGATACATAGAGATAAGGTATATCAGAGAGAAGAGTTCAGCTTGCTAGGACAGAATGGGGAATGTGACGTCACTAATATCTCTTATGTTATAAATTGATGACGTTACTCAATAAAGTCATATTTTTTTAATTATATTTGTTTTGAAAAACATAATATAAAAACATAGATCCTTCATAAATTATCACTAATATACTCCATGATTTGGATTATTTATCGAGCTTGCGTTGAGGTTTTGTCAATTCCTGCCCTCTAATTAAGTAATTCGTTAGATAAAATATGTTTTCATAATAAGGTCTTAATTTTCTGCGATCCATTATCCATATTGATGTTTTCAAAACAAATATTTAATTAAAAATAGACTTTATTTAGTAACTTTTATCAAAATTTATAACATAAGAGGATATTAGTGACGTCACACTCCCCATTTGTCCTAGCAGGTTGAACTCCTTCTCTCTCATATACCTTATCTCTATGTATCTTGCCACAAGCATTCTCTGTGCTCTGTATAAAAAAGAAGAGAAAGACTTTACTTGCTTTTAAGCCGTCTATAAGTAGATGAAAAAAACTGAGATCTTTTTCTCTAACATAATTGGTTGAAAGAAAAGGAAGGACAATATAAAAACAGTTGGCATTGTAAAAATAAGGTATTAACTCCAATCGGGACTGTTGAACATCAATTAAGGCTAAGAATATCATCCTAACACCACTAGATGTCCATTCTCATGGATCCATCTCATTACCTTCCAAGTGGTGTCCAGAAAAAATGGACCAGGAAAATACGGCCTAGGAAGAAATGACCCAAGAAGAAATGGACCAGGAAGGAATGAACCAACATAGAAAAGAAAAATGATGCATGAAAATATGGCCCAATAAATGTATACCTCGTGTGATAATTGCCAACAGGTAAATCCTTTATCTATAATTGCAAAAAATTAAATTGTTCTTTGACATTATTCTCTCAATATATATGATATTTAGTATTTGATCATAATTAGTTGCATTCCACTCAAATACTTGCCTTATTTGAGCCATTTTTCCATGAGTCGTCTTTTTCCTTTTCGATCTTGGGTCATTTCTTCCTAGGTCGTATTTTTTCTGGTCCATTTTTTCTGAACACTATTTGTAATAAGTGTTAACACAGGACCTTTAATACTAATTTGTGGCGGGAAGCGATATTGTACTCCACGGCTGCTATATAAAAAACTACTAAAATATATTTCCTTCTTTCAGCCTGTTACTTCCATCCCTAGAGATATAAAGATAAATAGAGAGCTTATTCCCTTCAACAGCAGAGACATATCGTTCAGCTGTTGCCTGTGCCCAATGTAATAAAGTAATTTGTACTACGTCATGGTAAGTTCATCATAGATATAGAAATATTTGTTTATATTGGACACAAAAACATATTCCTCTGAAGAATCCAATAAGCTCTCTATGTCTTTATATCTAATGGTTCTTCCTTCCTTCGACAGACGCGTTGTCCTTGTAGCATAAATACTAAATAAAAATCGTTGAAAAAAATAGTCCCCTAATAATCCCTAATAATGATTTTTGTCTCCTAAATTTGATTGGCAGAAGGAAAAGTAATCCAATAATAAATATTTATTTCGGCCATTTTTTTCCATGCACCATTAATTTTTTTTTCTATATTGACCATTGCCTCCTGGTCCAATTTTGTTTGGGTCATTTTCTTCATGGGCCGTATTTTCCTTGGCCATTTCTTCCTAATACCATAGGCCGGTGATCCAGTAGGTTATCCATTAGTCATTAGTTAGTTTGTTTGTTTATATTTGGAAATGAGGTCACGACATGTGGGCTTACAATATTTATTATTCACTCAGATCTAATATAAAAAATATCTTGGTAAAACTAAATTTAGAGATAATAGGGATATACATATATTTAGTGTTGAGTCGGTCCCAATTTATTTGGTCAAGTCCAGTCTTAAGACCGGTCCTTAGGACCGTCAGTGCTTGGGATCGGTCTTAAGATTGTGTTTTGTTAATCATTTAATTTTCCATAAAATGTAGAAAACTTATATATTTAATAATTATAACTGCTATTATTATATGTATATATTATATTACAACTGGGTGTTAATTCAACAGCAACAAAAGGGTTTAACAATACTTATATTAGAAAAATTCGGAAACATTTTCCTCCACAATATAGGCTTTTCAGTATACGATCGTCGGTCATTACTCATCAATGTGTCTGTAAAAAATCATTCACAACCCTTACATTTCAACCGCTATAGGCTAATTTTTAGGTATTATTATTAGTAAGCATCGACGATTTATTGTTGTAATAATAATCAATATTTAATATTTATTAATAACATAAGTAAATATATTATATTTGTCATCCGTTCATTGAAGATGTTAATTTCCTCATATAAAGGATTTTTCCTTTTCATAGCATTAAGAGATGTTGACTACATGACGTAGGCTATGACGTCATAAGGAAACATTTTTTCCTTCTTTAAGGACCTACAAAAAGGACTAGACAGAACCGGACTGGACTGCAGTCCTCTGTTCTAGATAAGGACCGATGCAACACTACATATATTTGGCCTTGTTTGTATGAGAGAGAGAGAGAGAGAGAGAGACGGAGAGGAAGGGAAAGAGATATAACTGAGTAGATATACTCTTGATAATAATAATAAGAGCAACAAAAGGAGGATTGGAAAATCGATTTTTAAAACATTTGTATCAGATATCACAATAATGGAGCAAGAAAAGATCCCTTAAAATGCATTAGGAAGAAGACAGAAGGAACACGTCTCAACTAAAGTTCATTGATTTTTTTTAAATAATTGAAGACTGTTTGATGGGACTCTGTTATAGCCTTAGACAAAACCACACTGAAATAGTTATTGGACTTTAAAAACTCCTTTTTAATTTTACATAGTTTTAAGAGTGTTGGTCTTTAAAGTCAACTAAAAAATATATGCAAAGGACACGTAATATTTAATTATAACCCACCAACATTGTTAAACGTTTTACTAATTATCAAGAGTAATTCACAGATATGTACGTTGTTGAAAATCGACAGATTTGCTGACATGATGAAAGATCATTTGTGTGAAGATAAGTAAATAAAAATATAGGAATAACATATAACAATTATGTACATCTATTAATGGTCCAATGATATCAAATCTATCTATGATAGTTAAACATAGTGTTGTGTCGGTCCTTATCTAGGACCGAGGACTGCAGTCCAGACCGGTCCAGTCCAGTTCTTAAAAAAGGAAAAAAAAAAGTTTCTTTATGACGTCATAACCCACGCCATGTTGTCAACATCTCTTAAAATATGAAAAATTATTTATATGAGGAAAGTAAATTTTTCAATGATTCATTACAAAACAGACCATGGATAATTATTACAACAATAATCGTCAATGCTTAATGACAATATCTAAAAATCAGTTATAGATGTTTAAACGCAAGGGCTGTGCTGAATTATTTTTACAGAAACATTAATGAGTAATGACCGACGATCGTTTACTGAAAAGTCTATCCTATGAGAGAAAAATGTTTCCAAAATGTATAATATATATATAATTAACCCTTTTATTGACATTGAATTAACGTCAATTTCTAATATATATATATATATATAATATTAGAACGTATTAAATAAATACTCTTTCAACATTTTATGGAAAATTAAAGAACTGATACAAGACAATCTCCATGACCGATGGTCCCAAGGATTGACAGTCTTAACGACCGAAAGGACCGGTCCTAAGACTGGTCTGGACCGGACCAAATACTTGTGTAAGACCGACACAACACCAGTTAAACAATCCCATAGGTAGGGATGTGTATTAGTTGCATATTATTTGGTATCTTATCTCACATGGAAAGAAGTTGGTGAAAAAGGTAAAAGAGGAAGTCGGGATTTACATTCCATCTTGGCGTTAAATTTCATTATATCAAGCAATGAGTGATGTCTGAAAGAAAGCAAAATGATCGGAGGGCAGAACTGAAAATTGCGGGAACGCATTGGGAAAAAGGGAACCAAGTCTCCATCCCTAACTATATAGGATTAAGTGTCGCTTATTAAAATGATTTTGTATCTTTATAGCCTGAATATAAGAAAAATAAAATAAATTAGCGTATTACCAGTTTTCTTAGGAAGATACATCTTTTAAATGTTTATATGATTTTGCACTAAAGATATAATGACTTAACAAGTATTTATTAACTATCACTTCTCCTCTTTAACGATCCATGCCTTCCATTACGAACTATTATTTCATTCTTTGTCATATCTAAAAGTTCCATATATTCATACATAGGTGTCAACTGCCACGGAACAGTCTCAACCGAGAACTAATTATTAATATTGTTATTTACACTTATATATATATTTTGTCTTGAAATCTTATCTTAGATGAATAAATTAAATGAAGTAAGGCTATAGGAAGATGTGAGTTTATATATATATATTATATATATATATATATATATATATATATATATATATATATATATATATATATATATATATATATATATAATTAGGGTGATTCTTATTTCACGTTTTTCGGATTTGAGAGTCGGGCTCCCCCTAGGATTTTACTTTAATGCATAGAGATCATCTTGTGAAAGTTTGAACGAAATCGAATAATTGGAAGTACCCGCTCAACGGGCCCAAAAGTTATGTAGTAAACTTATGTAGTAATTATTTTTGTCGCTATTCGATTGCCCCTATTGCCCCTTAATTTCAACGCTATTTTCAAACAATTTGCCGCAAAATGTAGGTATGCTTGCATGGATTCTAAATCAGTTTTTATTTTTAATGTACATCCAAAATTCAACGAGAAAATTAAGTTTTGAAATAGTCATTTTTATGGAAAATACCCCAAAAATGAACATTTTGAAACTTTATTATTTGAAATTGTTTGAAAATAGCGTTGAAATTAAGGACATTAGGGGCAATCGAATAGCGAACAAAAATTACTACATAAGTTTACTACATAACTTTTGGGCCCGTTGAGCGGGTACTTCAATTATTCGATTTAGTTCAAACTTTCACAAGATGATCTCTATGCACTAAAGTAAAATCCTAGGGGGAGCCCGACTCTCAAATCCGAAAAACGTGAAATAAGAATCACCCTAATATATATATATGATTCGTTTATTGATTTATTTGATTTTATGGGCATACGGTAGAAGTGTGTTGACATAAAGTTTTTTTTATTTGGGTTAAATGATCTTTGCATGTCTTGTTAAATTAACAACCTGCAAATACTCAATGATTGTGTCAAATCTCAGTCATTCTGAGCTTTTATCCTGAACTTTGGTAAGATCTCGTGTCCATGTAAATGTGTAAATTGAATTATTACACGATTTTGGTTCACCTTATATCACATAATCTTATTTAAAGGGACACAAGTTTTTATTTGAATTTAATCTATATCAGGTAAAAATATATTTAAAAACAAAATATGATAAGTATTTTTAAAACGATGATCAATTTTTTGCTGACACTTTTTCCAACCACATATTTTGGATTAACATATTGTCAGTTATATATATATATATATATATATATATATATATATATATATATATAAATAGTTTTTAAATAATAGGGACTATTGGGATTGGTTTTACTTGTTCAAGTAATGTACAAAAACTATTTAAAGACACTACAAATTGCAGTCTATTTCTAGTATTTCCACTCTTCATAACGACTTTCCATTATTTCACTCACAGAACTCCCCCACTATCCATTCGTCTGGACAACATAATATGATGTTTTTATCTACTATTTCACAAATCAAATGTCCAATTAAAATAAAAAGAGTTCTTTTTCGCACCCACTTTTGTGGACTATAACTTTTTGATAAATAAATACAAACAGCCGCACCTAGTTGTTAATCAGTTGTTTAATAAATAAATTCGTATGATAATTGATATATTTATAGACAACAAGCATGAACATAAAAAACTGTTCATACATAATTTTTTTTAAAATAAATTTAAAAAAGTATCAAGATATGCTTCATTTTTTATATGACATATAATGTGTTTTTTCTTTTGAAAATTTAATAATAATTTATCAGTTATTAAGTACATTTACTATATTAAAGGATAAAATAATATAAAATGTTGTTTTGACATTTTTTTCTTTAACTTTGAAAACATTACTTTCTCCAAAAAAAATTTTGGGCAAAGAATGTTTATGAAGATAAATGGTAGGTATATTTTGGATTAAAATAAACTTCATGTCTAAATAGGCTTCTTCCTCTGGTAGAATGTCCAAATACAATACGAATAAACTGTATTGCTAGCACCAAATCCGGAAGAAGCATATTTCATTTTACTATGTCACTTAAAACATTTTAGAAATTTAAGAGATTTGATGCAAGAGCACGTAGACTAAAATGTGACAAATTGGCCTTATTCGAAGTTTTGAGGAATATAGTTAGATAAATTGATGAAAGATTAGTCCCTTATCAAGGAAAAGGGCCATTTACTAATAATGTGGAAAATAGGTACAAAGTTTGTGATTTGTTTATAGGTTATGGAGAAAAATTAAGGAATTAGACTGACTTAAGCTATAAGAGGACATAACGTAACCTGCAACTTGGGTTTTACAAGTTGTGAACTAGCAGAGAAACAATTAAAAAAATGGAACGCTCAGTAACGGTCGAAAATAAACCCGAAGCGCTAATTGATTTCTGAAATTCATTGGTTTTAGTCTTCTCTAGTTTCATACTGTCTGAGGAAATATTCTTCTGCCTTCCACTTTACATCATCAACCCAAGAGAAGATAAAAACCCACGAATTATATGTACTAAACTATTATAATAAGGAAGAAAGGTATTTCCGTTTTGATAAACTTACTGCATCGTATTCATGTAATGGAATGGCGAAAAATTGCCATTTATTTCTTATGCAATATGGCATTCAATTCCTTTGATTTTTGGATGTAATTAGATGAAACATGGAATTTTTTGTGAGAATAGAAAAACTCTCAATTATACTACATGTCAATATTCTCTATAGAAATCAAATCTGCGAATCTTTGTTCTGAATTCAATTTTTTGGTGGTAAGAAGCATAAAAGTGCTTGTGTTTTTTCAAACATTAAAAAATAATATTATCTCTATCAATAAAAAGTATTTCTTTATTACCTATTAAATATCCATATGTTCGATAAACGATGTGTTTATTATAGCATATATGTACTGACATAAAATTTATTTCTCAAATGAATATCTGATAAAAATTTGGAACAATCAAAAAATATTTATGTAATAAAAAAACTGTTAAATACATAGTGCTTCAAAAATGATCCACTAACATCATAAGCGTCGAAATAAATTCACATCTTAGAAAGGTTAAAATCGATACTTTGCTTCCTTTAACACCAAATTATACCTACACTTAGTTATAATAAATTTAATTAAACATAAAAACGAGTAACATCTTGGGAGCCAAGCTATGCTAAAACACTTTAAAAAAGTGGTTTGGCCATCATCCTGCAATACTAATTGCAACATACATTTATTTGACTAAAAGTATACATATATTTGCATAGCAATACAATCGCAGACCTTATTTTTATTATTTATGTCACTGTTTTCTTTCTTTTCTTCTGTATGATAGTCAGAGTGATGATTCATCTATCACCATATATGAGACAACAAATAAAACATAATTTTCCTGTGTTTATTACACATATTTCACATGTGTAATATATTGGACGTGTGACGTCATTGACTTAAGATTACTTTACTGATAAGGAATAATGTACGACCAATATCATATATATATATATATATATATATATATATATATTATATATAGCATATTATATTATTTTATATTTAGGGCACAGAAAAGGTATTTTCAAATTTGTTATTAATATTAATGGATTGCGTTTTTCTAATACTTAGGGCTTTGAGGCTTTATAAACAAATTAAAGTACAGGGGACGCACTAGCTCAGTGAAAGCGTGCTCGACTCTCCATATTAAGAGTGCACTCCTGAAAGGGAAGTAAATTTTAGTCAATCACATGGAAAAATATTGGGCTCAAAAGCCAGAGGTACGATAGATTATTTTAATGCTTATTAATAACCAAACAAATGCAATAACATTGAACCAAAATTAGCAAAAAAAAAAGTATTTCATTGAAGAAATACTCTTTGACAAACTTTTTGTGCTTTTACCTTAAGTGCAGGTGTGCTTTCATGGTCTCTGCTGATTAGGGGTCTTCCTACTACTATTGTGATCAATAATGATGACAATGATAATATCCAGAATGAAACTTCTTCCTGGCATTATCCATATAATGTAAGGTAAAATGAATGATGTCAAGCGCAGCTTATCCCCTATGAAAAAGTATATTGATGTATACCTATAGCATAATTACAGAGCTGGGACCGATTGATAATCAGTAGATTGTTAGATGGTACTACCGATGGTAGATTTTTTATACCTACCACTACTGATTGAAATTTAAAAAATACCGAATATCGCTACCGATTTCATCATTTTTGTCAATCAGTAGGTAGCTGTATATATGTTTTTGAAAATGGATTGCATCGCAGGTTCGAATCCAGAGAAGGGAAGGCCAATTTGGGCCATCCTCATTGATTCTATATTCAATAGACTTATTTACATGCTGTAACGTTTATTTATATTCACATGCAATTCTATCGAACCAAATAGGCAAAAAATCGCTACTGCCTGAATAGTTTACTCTGTTTTCTGTTTATTTATTTTAGAGTATTTTATTTTTACACTGTATGATTTTCTCACATTACTGAATAAAATGTTTATAACAGAAAAAAGTTCCATGGAGCTCTTCTTGGATTTTAAGTCTTAGAACCAAGGCACAAAAACTGTATTTTTCTTCTCGAACGATATTGTTGATTGAAATGAAGGATGTATAATAAAAATGTCCGCTATCATTAGGAAATAAACAGAAGTTGACCTACCGATTGATAATAATCTTTATTTCGGTAAATCGTTAGTACCAGCGGTAGATTTTTTTCAAAAATCTGGGGGATTTATCTGACACTTTTTAAAAAATCACATATTTTCAAGCCTGATTCTGCGGGTAAAACTATCCGTCATGATCCTGCCCAACAAATCAAATATTAGCCTTCAAGGTGGTAATGCAGATATCATAACAGGACATTTTTTTCTCGAACATGATTGGCTTAAGGAGAAGGATAGATAATACTTGTTATAAATTCAGTTGGCCTTATGAAATACAACGTCACTTCACTTGCAATCGTTGAGGTGTGCACATCTGTTCAGGGATAAGAATAGACTGCTCAAAACATAAATTACCTCTTATCATGAGCCTCGATTCCTGTAATGACCGAATCCTTTAAATAGACTCCTCCAAATCTCCACCATCCACTAAAATTAATCAAATAGATAAAGCACTGCTTTTTCTATAAGAGCAACTTGGAGACTCCAAAGCCTTTCATTTTAGAGTGCACTCAGGTAATCATTTTTTTGATTATCTGAGGTCACTTTTTAACCAATTTTGAAATCTACAGCTTATTCGGAAAGATTTAGTTTATTTTTATGTTACACACCATCAAGACACCATTACTTTTATTACCAACAAAACACAATTTTAAATTTATAAATTATGTACAGAAATTTTCCTAGGATTGTGGACAATATGGTAAAAAATGTCTCTTTAAACAAATGAATTGACCAATTTTAATATTTTGTTAAATTGTATATGAAATTCTCTATATGTCTTTTAATGTTTTTTTAATAGTTGTTTTAACATAAATGAATAAATGTTCGTCTTTTTGGCGTAAAAAATAAATAAAGCAACTTTTAGAAAAAACATTAATGTTTGTTTATATTATTTTATTATTTCATAATATATATAGATCATTATACTGAGGTTAAGACTTAGTAAAGTAAATTGAGTCACTTGTTGGAAAATATATTTGTTGGTGAGTTTGGTAGAACTACCATAATGACACCCTTACTTATGACGTAATAAATAGGTTAAGATCATCACATCGTTCCTTTTAGAAGTTTAGAAATAGTTCTCCCTTTCGTGTTAGAGGATTTCTTGAGGAACTACGGGGTTACACTTATGATGTTTACATCTATGTACGGTGTGACGTAAGAGATGAAGTAGATTCTCTAATAAATACCTTGATAGATAACTTTCCATACTTTTTACTTAATAGTCCATGAAGGAACTGAAGTACCACCAACTATTAAAACACATAATGGATGACTCGACCCCAAACCTTGATTGATGAACATGCTTAACCAATTAGCTAACACCCTGATGGAGTTATTATTCATAGCAATCACATAAAAATATCTGTTTCATTTACTTTGAAAAGTTTCCTTTTTTTAAATAAATATCTATTCCATCAAGAATCTTCTCTTGTCTCATAATATGTTAATTTTAAATATACAATTTATTCATTTTTTTATGAAGAATACATTATTCATGAAAAAATGTCAAAGGTAATATTCATGCAGCCTTATATGCAGCCTAATAGATACATTTTTAAGCTTTAAAGAAGTCAACTAACCATTTTTTGTGTACAAATTTGATGGGTCTAAGAATAATTTGGTAGT
Source organism: Caligus rogercresseyi (assembly GCA_013387185.1). NCBI lineage: Eukaryota > Metazoa > Arthropoda > Copepoda > Siphonostomatoida > Caligidae > Caligus > Caligus rogercresseyi. The sequence continues at coordinate 10,860,801 of CP045901.1, read as the reverse complement.
ATTTTGTAAAAAAAAAATGTTTTTCTTTCTTATAGCCCCACAATGGCAACAAGCATAACAAAATGACTTCCAAAAACCATTATAAGCTTAGTTTGATAATAATTACCATCAAAAATAGTCAAATTATCATTGAAAACTTTAAAATGTTATCTTAAAATATTAAGTCTTCTAATATATAAATACTTAACGAGTGTTTTGAGAAAACCAAATAAAATATTTCTATTTAAAAAAGTTGATATTTAAGATCTTAAGAATTAAAAATTAGTTTTATATTTTTTGTATACATAAAAGACACGAGATAATTCACCCATTTAATTTGTCGTTTTTGAGAGTACCGAAAAATGCCTAATTTAAAAATTACCATTTGCACATAATTATTCAAAAAATATATTGAGGACTTGAAAGGAGATTGAATTGCGAAAAAAAAATTACATAATTTATAACATAACATTTAGCATGATTCGATTTCGTAAAAGTTTTCACACGGTAAAATCGTAGAGAATGTCCGACTCTCAAATCCGAAAAACAAAAAATAGGAATCAGCTTAATATATATTAAATATGATTATTTCCTCATAGTTTCATTCATTGCCCAGCTTTGTTGATAAGGGACATTTCCTTGGATATATATATATATACAATATTTCAAAAGCATAAATTATATCAAAACATAATCGTGACATTTATACTTTCATAGGTACATTATATCGTTTCCCAATATTTCATTAACTTTTTATTTGTAGACTCCAATCACCTTTGGAAAAAGTTCAGATTTCAATGCCTTGTTCATACGCACATATATGCATTTTTAATATTTCATTTTCAAATTAAGATCACACTTTTTCATATATATTTTGTTAATCGAGTCCAAGAATAAGGTGCAACTTTTTCTCTATACATGCTCTATCTATATTCAGTATTTTGAGGCATTAATACTGAAATGCAGTTCTTTAAAAGTAAAAATATATATAGATAGTAGGGTTTTTTAATGTCTAACTGCATAAAAACACTAGACATTGATTGTTGCTAAGTTCCTTATTTTCCCCTATTGTGTCCCTATTCTATACACAGAAAAAAAGAAAAACAAGCGAATATATACAATCGCTATGCCTACGAGAGGCCCAGGTTATAAATGGAAATATCAAGACTGCGACACTCTAAACTATTATATGTATAAAAATCCTGTCAAATATTATTGCATCTTTATTTTTGAAAAAATTAATCAACAGTTATGTTATCGTATGCACTATCAATGCTCATAAATTCATATATAATATTCTTAGAATCGCAGCAATTAGAAATACATTAATAGTGTTATGGAGAGTAAGGAAATAAAATATACTGAAACTATTTTAATTACAATGAAGAAAAAAATACAATTCATTAGAATTTTTGAAGAAAAATACAATAACGATTTTTTTTATTACGATTATCAAAGGTGAACTGTTATGCTTTGAGGTCATAAAATACATGATTATGGAGTTCATATCCAGTGGTTGCTAGGGCATTTTCTGTTTAAATCAATGATAAATTTGCAGGGCATTTAAGCACCTTAGATTAGTAAGTTGGAACTGTCAAAGATAACAATTTAATACTATTATTCCTACATTTCAATGGCACTCATTTTGCAACAACAAAAAAACAACGTTAAGATCTACACGCCGCCTGTGTTTGAATGAGCAGCGCCTTGTTTGAGTACTATGACACCCCAAAAAGAAAAGGAGCTGCGATAGCCGTGTGCGTTAAGGTGTGTTCAACTCTCAAAAGGTTCGAAGCCTGAGAGGGGATGGCCATATTTGGTCTACCTCCTTGATAAGATCCTAGGATGGAGTGACTATAATGCTTATTTATATCAAATTGGATGCAATTCTATCGAGCCGTATAGGCACAAAAAAGAAAGATCAGTTTTGGTCCACCTCATTGATAAGATCCTAGGTTCAAGTGACTAATTTAATGCTATTATGCTTATTTATATCCAGTTGGATGCAATTCTATTGAACCATATAAGTACAAAAAAGGAGCTTATTTTTAGTCCATTTGATTAAATAAATGTATTTTCTGAGTAAAATAACATATATTTGTAAGCCCTGAAGTATCAAAAATATCATTTTAAGTATATGTTTGAAAATATAAAATATCTATCTATCGGTGCCTCAATTTACCGATACCGATAGTTTGAAAAATGTAATATTGTTGAAGATATATACATATATATTCATCGAGTGAAGTGAAATATAATGTAAAGAACAAATGATAGCCACTGCCTGACTATTTATTTGTGACAATATAGTCAAAGGATATTATTTAGAAATTGCATTTTTATTCTTATGATCTTAAAACTGACTTATGTATTATTATTATGGGACAGTTTAATGATTTTATAGCTTCTCAATGAATATGTTTAATATTGTCAGAAACTAATTTTTTAAGTTAAAAAGCAATAAATCTAATTGAAATTGAGGATATTAAAATAAATAACTACATTTGCTTAAAAATGTATCATTCAAACGACTTTTGCAATTGCATGTGGCTGCACGTATATCATATATTAATTACAAATGCATTGCTATAGACTATTAACTTTTTTTTACCACTCTACATACATAGACATATAATACTTCTATAATGGTAGCGTGCCATGTATTTTGTTCATGTTGTTAGCATATTTTTTGTTTTTTCCGATTCCACGCTTCCTCATATTACCTATATAATTTTTGAGCAAGTTATTCGGGAGATTCCAAAAGCAATGCTCGTACTCATCATCCAAAAATGTATGCAACAAATGGCCCATTAAAAGTCAAGTTACGGTATAAGATAACCTGCCTTATGGCAGATGAGGGTATTAGTTTTTCAATTTGATTTCTTTGATATCCATTATTTTGTTATATGACTAGTATTTTCATTTTAGCGGTATTTTTTAAAACTATAATGATTATTTGTTTTTATTTACATATTTACCGAGGACATAATGCTATTTTAATTTATATGACATTTTTACGTATATTCTTAAACTATAATGCATATAAATTTCGGTATGTACTTTAATTTTAATGCTTATCATGTTACGTGATTGTGTTTTAGAGACTCTAAAATTAAAAAATAACAAATAACCTTATGCATTTCCTTTGTTTACTATTTGGATTATATCTTGTGGTATATATATAAATATATATATGTATATATATATATATATATATATATATATATATATATATTATATATATATATATATATATATATATATATATATATATATATATATATATATATATATATATATATATATATATATATATATTATATATATAAGACGGGCATTCTTTTCAAGAGATAATTTGAATGGATTTTTCTCTCGATGAATAACAAAGTTTTTACCATAGTTTTATATTCATGGGTTTTATTTCAACTTTCCTAAAAACACTCATTTGAATCACCCTTTATGTTGTGTTTTCTTAGGCTTATGGATTTCAAAAATATAATATATTATTTGTTGTTTCATGTAATAAAATGTTTGTTATAAATGGTTACGATGAGTATTTATTACATTGTATATATAAATTTTCACGTGGGAGCAACTTATTTTTTTATTAATAATCTTTGATAGGAATCTTTCATTCCCAATTCTTCGTTCATTGACAAAAAAAAGTAGCTACAAATCGGCATTCCACTCTGGCACAGGGGTTTTCCCATAAATCAGCTCAATATTTTCCTTTTTTGTATTTTTATGACCTGTCCTCATAAACATATTCTATTGTGTCCTTAATTCTCTTCATTGTTGACGTAAAATATTTTGCTTTTATTGTTTAATTATAAACAAGTTTATGTTTTATAAGGAATAATATTCGAATAATTGTTGAGTCAAGGAATAAATTAGACTCTTCTATGTCTTAAAGCAGCTCCAAATAATGTCCTTTGCCAACCTTCAGATAATTTCTTATTTATATTAGGATCCTGCTCCTTGTAATTAAAATGTTTTATTTTTATACTAGATATGAATTTGGAAAAAGTTGTCCAAAAATATGACCCAATTCATATTTTACTTTTGGTTAATTATCTTTATTTATTTTGATATTGATATTTGATATATATATATATATAATATATATATATATATATATATATATATATATATATATATATATATATATATATATATATGTATATATATATATATATATATATATATATAACCCAAAAGTTATGTAGTAAACTTATCAAGTATTTTTTCCCGCCATTCGATCGCCTCAAATTTTCAAACAATTTGGTGCAAAATGATTGCAAAAAATCCAAATTAGGCTTTATTTTTTTGTTCATCTAAAATTAAACGACATTTTAAAGTTTTGAAATAGTAAATTTTGAGGTATTTTTTATAAAAATAATATCTACATTTTACACCAAATTGTTTGAAATTTTTTTATATTGAAGACATTGGAAACGATCGAATGGAGAAAATAAAATACTTCATAAGTTTACTACATAATTTTTGGGCATATATATATTGATATAAAAAATATCAAAATAAATATAAGATTTGGAGATATCATTTTTTGTAAGTTTGCGCCAACTGATCTCCCTCATCGTACTAAATATAATATATGGATATTTCTTCCAAATGAAAAAAATGTAACACTCTGCCTTATCAATTGTCAGGAAATTGCCTTTTCTCATCAATACCTAAAGCCCTCTAAGATATCATAATCATACAATATAATAGAAAGGATAAACGACCATTTTTGAGCTTATTATTGTTATTATAAAATGGATGCCAAGAAATAAGGCATCTCATTCTTATTTTTCGCTCGTACTTTGTTATTTCTCCTTTGTGAATTCGTCGATGGATCCTTAAAAACTATTACATCAAAGCCAAATATGATTTGTCTAACGATCGAGTACGGTTGAATAGCTGCAGTTAATGTAATACATCTATGTTACTATGAAGTACTTACAATATGGTTAATTATAATATAGCCGAGCTCACCAACAAAATGATTCACATATTGTTCGTGCTTTAAACTGCAGTTCTGTAAATATATTCAAGTTATATAAGTAATTTTTCTTTGACTTTTCTCTTAAGTGACTAGATGGTATCATCACTTTTAACTCGAATCAAAATTGACTTTCATCTGTAAAGCAATTATTGATACTAACCGTCTTTGCGCAATTAGTTTTAATATTTCTGTGTTATCAGCCTTGACATTTTTATTTATTTTATTAGTATATGTATTTCGTGACACTCATTTAAAAATATTCATTGACAATGATGTAATATACGAGTTAGAAAGGAGTTAACAATAAAATAATGGTGGGGGTATTAATAGATTCTTTAAAAGAAACAGGTAAGTGCAGTAATATTATAAAAATATATATTCGACAGTTAATATAAAAAACAGGAATTTCTTAAAACAGGAATTAATTCAATTCTAACAGTGTTAATATCAATAATAAATATTTGAAATAAATTAAAAAAGACCGGAAAAGAAGATCGGATAAGGCTTTAAAAGAGATGATCAAGTTGATTTGATTAAGAAGGGGAGGGGAGGAGCCTTGACATTTTTATTGGTAAAAGAAAACTGTTTCACAAAAAGTGATTATTTTAAATTACTTATATAAAATACAGGGGTTCGCAAAAAATTACCGAGGTATTTAGAATGCCAGGTATAGTTATTACATGTTTTCATGTATATTGAACCTCTTTATTAATATTATTTGCCACTCATCAAAAAGTCTATTGAAGCAATATATCTTTGATGACGTAAGCGTGAAGAAGCACAAGCTTAATATTATTCTCTCCGGGTGTAACGTCAATTCACCGGCAAGCGAGAAGTCAGCACTCTAAGCAATATGAACGTATCAAATTTTAGGCTACTCCGGGGTATCTTCAACTACAGAATTATTAACTCTAAGATCTCCTCCAAAGCGAGTCTGGGCTCTTTTATGAAAAAATATAATCTGTATACGTAATTTGAGAAGCTTTATTAAGCATTAATGCATCCTAGCACAATTTACATACTTCAAAAGGTCTTAAAGTAGTGGAGTTTGTCGTGATTATATTATACATGTTATATGTATATATTCTTTGGATAAAAGGAATATCCATCCATTGGCGTCTATCAATTTAGCATCTTTCTAAGGTGTCATGAGGCAACAACATTGTTACAGTGGTATTATGCATTACTAGGGGAGGGTCCCTAGTACACACAAAAGCTACAAAGGGCTTTGAGGAATTCAACTATAATGCAATCGAATTTTTGTCTTGGAACTTATAAAAATTAAAAGCTTGATGGTTTTCTTTTTTACTCTCCTATTTGTATGTACATATATGTATTTGTATGGCTTATAAAAAACCTCTCTTCTCCAACATAATATATATATAAAGTTAGATCATGTATATGATACTATAGAAATATAATATGCAATCAATGCCATCAATGCCCTCAAATATGATATTAAAAAGTGGAAAAATAATGAAAGGTTTTGTTGATGACATTGCCACCAGAACTTAATCTGGTATCAACCGGTAGAAGTCTAAGAGTAATTAGCTTTATTAGTAAATAACTGATATTTGCAAAAAAGTAATATATTTTATCAGTTGGTATTGTAATAAAGTTATCAACAATACTTGTAAATAAGAGGATTGAAATTTGTATGAGTAAAACTGTCCTTTTGCTGTTATAAACCTACTTTTATTTTGATAGGGATCATAGTTATATAACGATATAGAGAGCTAATTCCCTTCAATAGCCGAGAAACATCGGTCAGTTGTATTCTGTGCCCAAATAAACAAAGTTATTTGTGCTACGTCATATGTAAGCTGGTCATAGAGGTGGAAAGATTTGTTTATATTGGGCAATATGAAGTATGCCTCTGAAGAACCCAATAAGCTCTTTATGTCTTTATATCTCTGTGATATATATACCCACATAAAAGAAAACAAATTCACTCGGTTTCAATACTAAATACAAATCATTGTAAAAGATAGTCCCCTATAATCCGGAATACATACAAACATTCGATCAAGAAGTGTCTTATATTTGCCATATATTTTTACTTTTTGGGTACATTATTTTGAATAAGAATCATAGGCTTTTTATGCGTGTACATAAAAGTTCTCCTGAAGTTATTAACAAAAAATATATACTTGATGAGTAAGGATACCACTTAATGATTTTTTCTCCTAAATTTGAAGGAAAGTAATGTAAATAATAAAAAAATAGTTGGTATTATGAAATAAGACATTACTTTTCGTTCGGCACTTGATGTGCGAACATCAACTCAGAACTATGAGGTTATCCTTTAAAACATCTTTAGGAGTATTTTCTTAAAGTCATGTCATTTAGGAATCTTGTGAATAAGTATTTAAATAATACTTATTTTTAATTAGGTAGGAGGTGCATTTGGGAGAAAGACTATTAGATCATCCTTGTTTACATGCATGTCTATCTTTATTCCATAAATCATCATATCGATTTTAGTCTATGCATATGAAGAACACTATAATATTATGATCTTATGCTATCTACAAATTCTTGACAATTTAATTCTATCCCATTTTAAAATAATTATTTATTATTTATGTGATTGAACAAAATAATGTTTTTATGACACAACATTTATATGAAAAAGTATATTGATCCTAAGAATTTATTTCTGTCCATTAGAGGAGTTAAAAAAAGCACGTGTCTGCATAAATACATATATAAGCACTCTTGGCGGAAGGACCTTGATAAGAGACAGACATCATTCAATAGCAAAAAAATGAGTCAATAATTAATCATAAGGTGGAGTTGTGCTGCTGTATCGTTGCAGTAATTGGAAGCCTTATACGCAACTCCTAATTTATATATATATATATAGGCCTAGGAGACAGGGGGGCAACTGCCCCCTCAAAATCGGGTGAGTTATCAATTCGGGCAAATTGGTTGGGATATTCGGGCATTTAAGTTGAAGAAAAAAATATGAAATTATCATACAACCGGATTTTGAATTATAACCAAATACATATAATGTAATGAATAGTATGTTATTACTATTCAGAAAATATAATCTACATAGCTTTCTTCATTCGATAATTTTTCACCGATTTAACAGTTTCTTAATAAAATTCGGACAAATTGAATGTTGCCAAACATCTCCCCTGCTTATATATATATATATATATATATATATATATATATATATATATATATATATATATATATATATATATAGTAAGCCTTATCTAAGAAGCCGGACAATGAATGGAATTCAGAGGAAATAATCTTATTTTGTCGGTATTCGGTCGGTATCTACATGATAAACATATTCTAATCACAATATTTAAGACTTTCAATCCCATTGAATGACTATTTTACGTCACATCAGTAGTGACCTAGTTTGTTATTGTTGTAGTATTTTTAAAGCAAATGGTTACCCTAATATGACAAAATACTCAACAGGTTCATTTACCTGTAAAGATAGTTAATAAGTCACTTTGTACCAGCTCAAGAGGAGCAAGGATAAGAGATACTGAGGATCAAGAATAGTCGACTTAGTCATATTTCAATAAGTATACGAGGAGTCTTAGTGTCAATTAAACATTGACCTTTAAAAGCGACCACAATAACCTAGATCACATATGACTCATAACAAATGTAAATGGCAAATATATTCAATTATATTATTTTTTATTTTTAACAAGTGAAACTGTATTTGAATTAAATGGCTTTCACAGATTATATATCATATATGCATGGAACTCAAAAATACCTGGAACGCGCACGCACTTAAAAAAGAATCTTTGCTGGATACGTCTGAGAAAATTCTTATTTCTTGTTGTTATTTTTTTAATCAACAGCGTATTTATTGCTTAATCAATTAATAATAACACGTGTGTTTACGAGAGTTATCTGATTTAATTAATATATTTAAATTAATTTTGTGAATTGTATGTCATTTTGTGGTTTTCCGTCTCTTTTACGATCTACTTTTAAGCAAAGTATTTAAAACACCCCTTTATTCTTTCGGATATTGTAATAATAACTTTTATATTTCTGATTATTGCTAATAAAAACGTTGTCCATAGGAACCCTCCGGATAGGATTGAAAACCTTGCAAAGTTGTCTCTACATAATTTTCCACTGAATGCATCCTAAAAATTGACTGGCTTAGAGCCATTCCACGGGACAGCTATAGGCGCCTTCTATATATTGAAGGGTTTGTTTTCTTCATTTTCACGAGGATGACATTGTATGTGAGAGCTCAGACATTATTGATTTGAAGATAATGAACTCCAAAAACGTTATTTAAAAGCCTCAATCCACGAAATGTCTAATATTTTCCCTAATCTCTCGAAATACTTATCCACCAGAAGTCAACAGCCTACATTGAGAGCTACACCATCCGTCAGGACTTCTAAGGAAAATGAAGCTTTAGTAGAATGCTCATTATTCCTGCGATGCTGTATAATATTTTATGATGTTGCGAAGAATGCAAAATCTTGTTCATATGGTTTTAATATTTTTTACGTTTCCTTCCTCATTTATAATGTGTTTGTTAATGTTTTTATGCTAGTAATAATTTATCTTAGATGTATAAAGCAATGGTGTTGTAAATAATTCTTGAAATGTATTAAAAACAGTAAATAAAAACTTTATTTCTCATTATTTTCTTAATTGAGATTCATCTTTTTAATATACGTATGTGTTAGCCTCATGCATCAAAGAACAAAAAGGCGTGAGCGTTCCATATATTATAGACTTCCATGCAAAATGTTAGCCTTTTTCCAACCATGTTCATTTGTTATAGAACTCTAAAACAAGATAAGTACAGAAACCCATAAAAGTACTAAGCTGATCATTTTTATTCTTTTATTCACTACTGAGGGATTTTTCTCCGTAATGTATTAAGTTTGATGTAACAGCAATTGAGACCCATTCATGATGTGCTTATAAAACATACTTCATCCCATTTGTGCTTTTAAAATAAATATTGTAAAATATTTTTCACCCTATCACAGATACGAAATACAATTTGGTACATATTTCTATTTCTTGTTTTTTTTTGTCCGTTATCTAATAGAAAGCTACAGTTCATTCTCTGGAAATATCTATATCTATCTATTTTCTATCTATCTATCTATCTATCTATCTATCTATATCTATCTATCTATCTATCTATCTATCTATCTATCTATCTATCTATCTATCTATCTATCTATCTATCTATCTATCTATCTATCTATCTATCTATCTATCTATCTATCTATCTGTATCAACAGGAATAGAGAAAAGGTGCTCTTTTTTCAAAGTGATTGCTTGAAAGAAAAGATGAGGGAACAATAAAAAAACAGTTGACGTTATGCAATAAAGTATCACTTCGCGTCTGTAAAGGATGAGCATCAAAATTCGAAGAGAAGAATGCCTCCCATCAATGTCATTTAGAAATCCTTGAATAAAAAAGACTATCTATTTGTTGGCTGCTTATATCAATAGATAAGTGAATCACCAGTCTAACTTATATACCTATAAGAATAAAGAAAACAGACTTTTAAGATGAAAAAATAATGGTTTATTTGTGTATTTGAAGGAAAACCTTTTTATAGTCTCTGTTTATCGATAAACTGATCATACTATGAGTATTAGTCGTAAAAAACAATAAAATCGAGTAACTCTCTGAATAAATGACAGGAAGAAAACTAGAATTATGTTATCCTTCGGATATATGTATATATATATACAGGGTTAGGCAGAATTAGTGAAACATGGAAATAAGGCAATAGCTCTCAAAATACGCAATTTAGAAAATATATTATTTTGTAAATTTGGTTGACAACAAACTACTTCAAAATATTTATTACAAAATTATTCCACATGTTCATCAATTGCACGAACATAAAGCCCTAAGTTTATTGGTCACACTATTGCAGCTGTTACACACAATCTTCTCGGGAATCTAGTTCCAGGCAGCCTCGGCTATCAGCTGGTCCTTGTTGGCCCTTGCTTCAGTATTGGCCTCCCTCTTCACCATCCCCTACTTGGCAAAGTCAAGGTAGTTGCAATCAGGGGATGAGGAAGGTCAAAGCTCTTTGCTCCAAAAGTTGTGAAAATTGGCTGCACGTCAGTCCTGCACAATCTTTGCAGTATGGACCGGAGCTCCGTCTTGCTGGAAGCAGACAGGGACTCCTCCAAACTCTTCATGGATCCACGGGAATACTTTGGTCTTCAAAAAGTCCAAGTACACGATCTCGTTGATTTTAACACCGTCTGGAATCTGGAGCAAGGGTGATTTTTTACCATTGGAGGCCACTGCCCCCCAGACCATCACAGATGCCGGCTTATGCATCCGGTAAATGTTTCTGGTGTTCTCTGGGATCTTGGAGGCATCCCTACACAATATACGATCATTCTGAGGATTGAATTTATTTGTGGTCTCGAGAAGTTTATCATCATAGAAGATCACAACGACACTTGGGTTGTCTGCGTACCATTTGAGCAGTAACTTTGATCTTGCCTTCCTCTTGACCCTGGTAGCCTCGTTTAGTAGATGCATCTTCTTGTACTTGAACGGCTTCATGACCAAGTCAGCTTTAACCACCCTTTTGAATGTCCTCGCAGATACATGGGACTCCTGAACCATCTTTTCTACGGGCTACGAAGTATCTTGCCGCCGATGGCCTTGGTCAGCCTTGGTGTCTTCACTGATCGCTTCTTTCCTTGTCCAGGCCTCCTTGTGGGTTTGCCTGTATCTTAGATAACTTTTTTGGTACGCCAGATGAATGTACGGCTTACCCCAAGCATGTTTATGATAGTCTTGTGGGACTGGACAGAGTCCAACAACTTGAAGACGGCCGTTCGCTTGTTTTACAGGTCCATTTCGTCGTTGTTTTTCAACAAAAAGTTGTGAAAACAACAGAGCAAATGTAAAAAGGTCCGTATCACATAATTTTATATATTAACAAAACCTCTCAGAGTTATATTAAGAAATATATTGCACTTACCATCCGATGTTTCACTAATTCGGCCTAACCCTGTATATATATATATATATATATATATATATATGTATATCAGGCTTGTGAACGAAACGCAACTTTTTTTTGAACGCTGAACGTTGAACGCAAAAAAAGAATTTGCGTTCAGCGTTCAATTTTTCCAAACATTTCTTGGACTTTTTCGGAGATTCTTTTCTAAAAAAAACGTCATCACTTTTTTGTAAATCTTTTCTAAAAAAGTCAATCACAAAAAAAACGTCATCACTTTTTTCTGAAATTCTTTTTAAAAAAAAACGTCATCACTTTTTTTGGAAATTCTTTTCTAAAACCTCTTATGTTGTGAATATAGACGTTCTGCGGACCCCGGGGTTAGATCCATTCAACAAATTTATATCATTTGAAAATCGGTTCGGGCTCATTTTTTAAAAATAAAACCCTAAATAGATTCAAAATTACACAATCTTATTTTTTAAAATATTTGAACGCTGAACGCTAACGGAACGCTGAACGCAAAAACATGAACGGATTGCTAATTTTTTTTTAACGTTGAACGCAAAAAAAGCTGAACCCTCACAAGCCTGATATATATATATATATATATATATATATATATATATATATATCTTACAATTCGACTTTACAGATGCTTGCCCTTGGAACACAGCTGTGACGTCATAGACATATATATTCTGATTATATCATTATCTCTCCCTTAATATCCCACAATCTGCCACATGTAATAGCCACAATAGATAAATTTATAGACAGAAAAAGATTGGGATCTGGTTCTGAAATCGATCAAATAATAAAAAATCTTCATTTAAAGATAATGAAATAGCAAAAAGACTTATTTTAATCAAACTTTCTCCCTTTTGAATAAAGAAAATGATAAATGATCTTTGAGACATCACTTGAATTAAATATTTATTGTGATTTATTAATCCACAGTTGCTAACAGTTTGGAATATAATGAAAGAGAAGTATATGTGTTAATTTTGTAGAAAAAGGAGCTGATAATTTTGAGAAAAACGAGGAAATATAAAGCTATATCACGTATAAATGGATACAATTTGTAAATATCTGAGGAAGGACTCATATTTTGGATTCTATATATATATATATATATATATATATATATGCCTTGTAAAAAGTAAATTAAAGAGGGAGGAAAATGTTGGTTCCCGAGCAAAAAATTGAATTATTATTATTGTGTAATTATAAGCTATATATCTGTTAAATAGATGTTGATAAGGTAGACACAATGAGGGAGTCTCTCTTTTTTTAAGTGATAGTGAGCCAGCAACAAGTTCATTGTGTGCTCTCTGTGACTGCTGTTGTGGCTGATAAGGGTGGTAGATTGTTAGTTAGTGAGATAGGGAAGAATGCAGAAGGTAATAGGATCCCCGGGGATATTAAGGGGGATATATATCAGTTTACATAATTAAACAAAAAACAACAAGACAACGACGCTGATGAACATAGAATAAGAAAGCAATCGTCATAGGAGTAAACACCTAGTTGCCAAAAGATAAAAAACAGTCATCAATAAAGCTTCACTATAGATTTTAATCTGAAGTGTAATTTCGAACCCATTTGTTTATTGATGTTTTAAAGAAATTGTTTATTTATCATTTTTTACTTTATGTTTATTATTATTATTTTTAAACCGATTCCAATTATATGATATAGGCACCATCAGTATGCTACTAGTTAGGATGATTTTGAACGTTGTCCACATCAAAACTATCTAGTTTTGATGTTATGAATCTTGCTTGTATTTTTATTATTATTCATATTTACTCATTTATTTGATTCGAGAATATTGACACTTTCACGTCTTTCATTGATACTTTAAAGTAACTTTTAGAATTTGATTGTTTTTATATCATTGGTATATTATTAATGTTTATATTATTATGTAACAATGTATTTGATTTTAGGATAATTGCAGCTTCATAAGAAATGCAATTCTTTAGGTTAATTGATTGTCTTGCGAAACGGTTCTTTTGTTTTTATGATATATGTATATTTAAGTGTGTTTAAAATAATTTTATAATGCATTCATTTTTCGATAGCCTCATACTGTTTATATGTAATTGTGTAATTTGAACCATAATGTTCATAGATGTATTAACAAACTGTTATAATTTTATATTATCTATATTTTTGTGTGAATAAATAATTATTTTAAATTGAAATTGAACTTACAATAATTCATTAGGAATATTATTCTTATGTGCAATTTTGAACTAAAACATTCTTTGATACTTTATGATGCTGTCCATATGGAGTTATTTTATATTATCTATTATATTTTCATTGTCTTACTCTTAGAATGAGGGTTTTTATCAACAAGGAGTTTTTTATAAAAAAATGAAATATCATTATTTTCCTAAAAATGTGTTTGTTATATCGAATTATAATTTGTTAAATGGAAATTCACCGATTAATTAATTTTTTAAGCTGCTTAAAATATTTCAACCATTCAGTTAACTAGAAAAGGACCTATTGTGGTCGATTGAAGTGCCTCTGAGGTACATACAGAATAGGATAAGGCGTAGTTGAAGGGATAGAGATGCAAAAATAGATACAAGAATATATATATTCAGGGTTTGAGCTCATGCTTTATTGATTAAATTACCGATCCTAAAATAATATTATATATTACCTCTCACCTCTGTCTCTCTAAGTCAGGGGTGAAAGTGGGTCGGAATGTTTTGGAACGTCGTACCAACTGAAGCGTTTATAAAAATGCCCTAAGCAAAATACAAACTTTAAAGATGCCGAGATAGAGGAATGAATTTTAATCATCTTCGCCCTCCTGGCATTCTAGACTGTCTCTTAAAGAGACTAGTGGCGTTGCACAACTTGGCGACGTATTAGCTAGTACTTCTGCCCACTCCAATGTCTGTAGGCGTTGTACGCCGGCACGTCTATAGCCTCTCAGAACGCACAATGACATTCTTCACTACTTTCTACATGATCCTATGGCTTCAGAATGAAATGGTGTGAAAAAAGTCAAACCACACAATTTATGCTTACAATATTGTACAATTTTGTAGTATTAAAAGTACTGTTTGAGACATATCGGACGGTAGCGTGTCCCCCCCCCCCCCCTCTAAAATGTGTTGCAGGAATTTATGTGTATTGAAACAATATACAAGATGAAGTGAAATGTGTACTTACAAAGTACTATTTAAAAAAATAAATGCAGCGAGCTTAACACTCATTATCAACAGAAAAATTCAATGAAAACTATTTATTCTTTTCAACGTAGATATATAAAATGTTATTGCAATATTTTTAGTTTTAAAGGAAGAATATGTAAATTATATTATACATATCTTTTTGTATATATACTTCTTCAGCATTATGTAGTAATTATTATTTATTTCATCGTTTATTTTTCCGCAAATAGTTGGTGTGTATAAATAAATATACATTTAAATATAGATAACTAAATGCAGAGAGATAAATTACCACCAATTAGGATCCAAATAAATGTTGATATTGCGGTCAGAGCTTTGACATTTATAATTCATTGGCAGATATAAGTTGTGTCAAGAGAGTGCCGATTTTCTGCTTGAATTCGTGTAATATTATTTTTATAACATATTCTCATTTATCTCAATCTAAAGATTCAAAATTGCATTCGCAAAAATACAGAAATTGCTTCGTATAAGAAAACAACGCCTCTCATTGATCAAGCGTCTTCAATTTATTGTTGTTTAAAAATTAATACTAAAGGAAATTATATAAAAATAAAAAACCTCTAACGTCATCCAATTCATAAATTAATAATAATACTGCAAAAATTATTTCAAAATCAATGTAATAGGATTTTACATATTTCCTTAAACTTTATTAGGTTGACGGAAGGAATCTTATAGGGTCTATATAAACCTTTTCAAGGGAGTGCGATAGCCGTGTGCGTTAAGGCGTGTTCAACTCTCAATGTTGGGGGCGCAGGTTCGAATTCCGAGAGGGGATGGTCATTTTTGGTCTACCTCATTCGTAAGATCCTAGGTTCGATGGACTAATTTTAATGCTATAAGACTTATTTGTATCCTGTCGGATGCAATTCTATGGAACCATATAGGCAAAAAAACATTTCAACTGTGATTCTTTATCATGGGCTGCTATTATTAATGGACTCCTTGATGAGTTTTTTACAAAATATTTATGCCATAAATGATTAAATATGAGCATTTTGTTTCATTGTATGCAAATATGTCATTGATGATCAAAAATTATTTTAATACTTTATTTATTTACAAATATAAAATTTAAGCTTAAAAAATAAGCCAATCAAAGATGTTTCCTTAAAAACATTTATTGAGTAACTACAATCTCATGTTATTGGTAAAAAGTTGGATCGAACATACGATTCTTATTTGTTGATAATTTTACTGAACAACTAATATGATTGCAAAAAAAAATACGTCTATCGAAAAACATCCAAAATCATTCAGTGGATGAAACCAACTATGACTTAGGGAATAAGTCTATTTGAAGTATTTCTTATTTGAGTCCCAGCTGTTGTGAAAATCATAAAAAGTGTATTTTGTAGGAATATGTTGATAATTTCTATTGTATGATTTTATCATTTGACTTAATCGTGTCCTTGCCATTTTTTTTCTGCAAACAGAATCGAAGATGCAACGACGAATCATGCATAAAAATATATATCTTAATTTTAATATTGGTAAAGGTGATTTTAATACTTACAAAAAGGTAAACATTAACACAGTGTATTAATGTCATATTATATGAAATGTGATGTAATAATTTTGTTATTATGGTCGGTCTTTCAACTCGAAAAACCCTCTTTTAATACGTTGTTTATTTACATTTTTCATAGTAATTTTTTTGATATTTTCAATATTAAATGCACAAAATATGTATGATTTAATTTGTATGGATGACTATATAGATAAAAGTGACACTAAAGGAATATTTATCGAGTTTTTAATAATAAATTTACTTCACGAATTATAATTATGTTTTTATTAATTTTATGGACAAGTCGTAAATATCAATGTGATGTCAAATAAATATTCCTGTCCATTGAAATAAAAGGCATTATAAATCTCTTTAGAATGACGGGGCACTTTTGTAATTGCCATATCCTATTTCTTGGCAAAACTTTAGTTTACTTTGGGAGCCAAAGTATGATTACGATGACGTTTCGGTCAATGCATCTTGTTTCTTTGTTTCAGAGTAGGATCCACTGACTACTATAATAACTGTGACCTCAACGGGGAAGAATAATTAAGTCCACATAAAGAGCTCATTGAATACTAAAATGGCGTATCCACTTGGTGTCAAAACAATAGTCATGGGAATGGAAATAAAGATATTCGGAAATAAATGTGCAATGATATCGTCGTCTATGGCATGCTTCAGCGAAAAGTATTCCCTTAAACTTAAGTCACTGAGTATACCTTTTATCATTTCTTTTTTTCTATTCCCTCAGACTTGGACTTTAGACTTTGACTGCCGATAATAATATTAAGTTTCCTTCCTTCTCATCTTGTATCATATCTTGCTGATGACTCGGAAGTGGCTCTAGGCTTTTTTTATTAAGTCTATTGTGCAATGTGCATCTAGCTAATTAGTTTTGTCGTTGGAAGCAAAGTATAAAGAATACCAGGCATGTTAATTTATCATGATTTAATGTTGTGAAGAACCTCAGTAATCTTTGTATTATTATTTTAAACTATCATTTTCAATGACGTCACACCGACAAGCGGATAAAATATTATTACCTCCGCCGAAGGAGGTATTGTTTTCACTGGCGTTGGTTTGTTGGTTGGTTGGTTTGTTTGTCAGTAGGATAACTCAAAAAGTACGGAACGGATTCGGATGAAACTTTGTGGAGTTGTTGGAAATGCCAAAAGAAACAAGTGATTAAATTTTGGCATCTCTGAGTGCTTATTTAAGATGCAAAATGAGCTAAATACTAATGAATATTTCAAGTTAGCCTACTCTGCCAATAGATGTCGCTGTGCTGTGAAATCGGGTGCCGGGAGCGTCTTCCTCTCGGAATTTCCGTCGAGGGGAACCCTCCCCCGTCCCTCTACGCCACCCCAGTCGTGAAAAATCCGCCTCGGAAGGCTCATAAGGACCCCGTGACGGCGGAGGTTTGCACTCTCTGAGTGTATATATGCCTCTAGTTTATTAATGTTATCCTTCTCACAAGTCAGCTCTCTTGTTAATACGGACGTAGTGGTAGTATTAAACAGTAATATGAATTTATTGCGAGTCTATAAAAACCTCAAGTTTTCATGTAATATTTATAACAATTATATTATTATTTGTATTTAGAGCAGAGTAATATCAGGTTCCTCAGTTATGAAGTTCATCGTAGTGTTAAAAATGGTTAGTTCAACATGTGAAACAATATGCACAAAAAATGGGATTACTTTGGTATTTTATTACAATTTGTTATCTATTGAAAACAATAAAAGAAATAAAAATGCAATAAATAATTTGGATAAGATAAAGAGGGATTTTATGATGGCTAATTTTATAGGACACTTTTTTCAAACAAAAAGTCAAAAGCAGGATCTATTGTGCAATTATAGGAAAAATTCTAACAACGAAATATTTCCAAAATGAACATAATGTATCATTCAGTATTATATATATAATATATATATATATATATATATATATATATATATATATATATATATATGTAATAATAATAATAAAATACTAGCGAGGACCCGTCACACAGTGACGCTTTGTGTTTTTTAACAGCATAATTTAAAATAATAATGTTATTTTATTCCAATGAGAAAATATTATTATATAGATAGTGGCATGCATTTTTTCTTCTCCCTTTTTTATTTAAAGTTTGATCGCTCTTAAAAATAGAGTTTTTGAAGATACATACCAACATGTAAATATCAAAATTCTTAGAAAGAGTACCTCTTTGAAATATTTGAAATGAAAAAAATACATTTGTTTATCAAACCTGGAAATCCAACTTTCAATTGGCCTTTTCTAGCCCATTGTGGCCATAAAGACAATTATTTTTGACCAATATATCTCCAGATCGAAAAACATCTCTGTGCCAAATTTCAACTCGATCCATCAAGTGGCTGTAGCATGCAAAATTGTCGCGTTTTTTTTCCTAGAGTATTATTATATAGATAGAAATTTATATATATATATATAAGAAGATTTGAGTTAAACTAACATATATATAGATATAAATATATATATATATATATAAATATTTAGTTAAATTAACAGTGTGTAATGTTCAATAGAAAGGTTTAATTTTTGACTGATATTATATTACATTGTATCTCCTATCTAATACTTTTTCTTAGTGACATTGTGTTCTACTAACTGGAATTTACCAATGACGTCATCAATAATAATAATTGCTTCATCAGAGTGCCTGAAAATTTTAATAGACTTTTAAAGAAATTATTCAGCATTAATCTTTTATTAATAGTCATTGTTACGTGGCATGAGTACTTTTTGCAAAGCTCGAGCTGATCCTATGTACTTACCTATCCTTCAATAAATATTAATCAAAGCAGTATTGATTGAGCACAAATTACAATATTATTCCTAGTATTTTATGTTGCCTTGTATAAGGTATTACACCTCATTCATTGCCTTAGACTTATTGTGTAATAATGTTTTATAAGACAAAAGCCTATTAATCATTCAAAGATTTTAATCATTTTATTACGAAAAATACTATAAATTTTCAAAAGTTAAAGTACTTTGTGTAGTGGAAAGGGCCTAAAAAATATTCTGGCATACTTACGAGCAAAACGTGATGTCTTAACGTTGTTGTCTAAAATAAATTCCATTTTTATGAACAACTTTTTGATGTTCCAATTATATATTTTTTGTTCAATCTATTAGAGCGGGAAAAATGTAAAATATTTGCATTATAAAAAAATTGTTCCCTTTACTTCAGTGTGTAGTTAAGAATACAGATATCTAAATATTTAAAAAACAATTAAGAAACTATTTAAACCATATGATTAATTCACTTAATCGTATAAAATGTATTATGAATATAAATTTTATACTTTATATTATATTTATTATCATATAATAATATATATATATATATATATTATGCATATATAAATATAATTATATATATATATATATATATAAATTATATGTATATATGTAAATAAATATGTATATATACACTCACTTATATAAATAAATAAATTTATATATATATTCTTTATTGATTTAATTACATTATAAAATCTATTTTTTTGCATTTTAATTTTGTCAAAGATTTGTCAATCTTAAGAAAAGGCGTTCATATCATATTAGTAATCCCTGTGATATATTTGGTATTATAAATAAAATATGTATGGGGCTGAAAGTATTCGAGCCCAGTGGCCTTAGAAATTAATTAAATATTCTTGAATATCTTCAAATTGTAAGGTTTTTTACGACTTGAAAATAATAAGTATATTTCATTACTTACAAGTTTTCCTAATGGTCTTGGATAACTTAGATAGTTCCCATGCTTGTCGAATGGTGTTTTACGAAAAGTTAACATCTATTACTTTAAGATGTATTAACTATTGATATCATATCATAATGTCCATCATATGATTTTTCTATATAATCTAAAAAATGTGCAACGAATGGATCTCCCGAGTTGTTTTCTTATTTTGCAAAGTTAATGTTCTTCAACCAGGGAGCACTTCCAGCTATACCTTTAGTCGCATCTTATTAATTTTGTAAATTAAAATCAATGTTCATTTTTCAATATTCAAAAATTAGGATATATTATCTGAAAACTGAAATGGGTTCAGGGCCAAATTGTTCTGGACAATTTCCTGTACTGCAGTGGATTTGTCAACTCTGAACATTTTAAATTTGTTTTTAATTGCTTGGGACCTGCCACCTACGATATAAGATATAAGCCAAACAGTATGAGCATTAAAGATAAGTTTATATTAACATTGATTAAACTACGACAGGCAAAGGAATTAGTTGAGCTTTCATTGTTTCGTAACAATGCAATCATGTTTTTTCAATCAAATACCATGAAATTTTTTGTTGGAAATAGTCCCAAGGTCCTTGTCACTTTCATATCTGAAACGTATGGGGGCTCCGTAAGTGACAGAGAAATTACAGAGCGTAGAAAACTTTTAGACGAAAGGAAAACGAAAGTTGACGACTCAATAATGGTCGACAGAGGATTTGTCGTACAAGATTTGTTCTTACAAAAAATATACATTGAAATGTTCCACTAAGTATGCATGGAATAAACCAGGTAGCAATTGAGGACCTTTGAGTTTGACTCACATAGTATTAAAGTCTTTTGATGAGATCGTCTTTTCGACCGAATAGCTTGACATTAAAATGTTGAAGACATTGTTTTAATTTACAAATTGTCAAATTGCCATAATTAATCCAAGACAATGCAGAAAATGGAAATATATTTGGATGATATTCACGTTTTGTTTTTCTAAGGACGAATATACAACTGGAAGCGCTCCCTGGTGTGAAGAATATGGACTTTACAAAATAAGTAAATAATTCGAGAGTTCCACATAGAGATAAAAAGATAAAGAGAGCTTATTCCGTCATCTGTATTATTTGTTCAATATAAACAAAGTAATTTGTACTACGTCATCGTAAGCTGATCATAGATCTATCTATCCTATACAAAATATAGCTGAACAATGTTTCTCTGCTATAGAAGGGAATAAGCTCTATATATCTTTATATATGTATGGAGTTCCATAGGAACTATGTTAACATTTATTATGACTTTCGTCACACCAATTTATAGTACATTGAATTAAATTTTCACTTAATAAATTTCCACGAATTTTATTGAATATTGTGTTCTATCATGTGATTCCTATAAAACACATTAATACATATATACAAGCTTTTATATTTATTTAATTGGCATACATACCTTCATCTATGCTTAATAAATGTCGCTTGCTTGGTTTATGACATATGAATGACGTAATGCCATATAATAATGTATATTCTTATGATAATCCACAGTATTAATTTTCTATGGAAAATTTGGACGATTTTTTCTTTAAATTAAATTATTAACATTTATGAGTCAACTTTATATGATTGCATATTATTCTGAATGACACAATTCCATATAAGATTTATGGAACGTTTTGATGATATATCTTACAAGGGACGAGGAGTCATTTTTTCAAAGCTGAGGGACTCAAGAAATCACTGATTTACATAACTATTTAAGTATTATTTCAGTTTGATGGTGTTTTTAAATGATTTGATTTATCTACATATTTTGATATTTTAAGATTTAAATAGAAGTAAGTAAATTTAAACAAAGTTGCTTATTTTTACAATTTTCTTTTTTATTATTAAATTATTGTATCAATTTTTAAAATTGAGATATAATGTTCCTGACCTTTGCTTTAGGTCTTTTTTTTTTAAACTAGACCTCATTGAACTATAACTGAATACCCAAAGTTTATGTTATTTTTATCATATAGGTACTAATAGTATTTTATTGATCTATAACTTTTGATATTTAGTTCTACAAAACAGTTCTAGAATTAAAAAAGTTATCTCTAATTTGAGGAGATTTTTCATAAAACAATGTATTTATATTATAAAAAAGTCAATATGTTTTATTCATGTCTTTAGTATTTTCTTTACAGAAAATCGTCGGCTTATATATATTTATGTAGGTATTGCTTTTCTCTTTGTATGTACATATTGTATTTGATAAATATTTGAAAGAACAAAAAAAATATGTCATGACTAATGGATTTTTTATGATAAAATTATTAGAAAGCCATACAGTATTTTGATAAATTTGCATTATAAACTTATACGTCTAACGTAGATTTATTTTTCTTGGCCTACACGCATTTATTGTTGTTTGTGACACGGCTCAAGTGATCCATCTCAATTCTTTTGATTTTAGTAAATGTTTGTAGCTCATATGACTATTTTTCTCTTCCTTTATAAATATATATGCTTTCTCATTGTACTGCTATTACTTTAATGCCACAATGAAAGCCTTTTGGATCTGGCAAAGTCACAAAATTGGATGTAATTCTTAAATATATATATATATATATATTTATATATATTTATAGGTTTGGCGGTGGGTTTCAACCCTAAATAAAAGCCCATAACGGCAGGCGGGACCCGAGGGCTTGGGGTGTATGCGATTGAAAGTAAGGACTCCTTTTATACCTAGCCAGAGTTGCGGTGGGTTTCAACCCTAAATAAAGCCCATAACGGCAGGCGGGACCCGAGGGCTTGGGGTGTATGCGATTGAAAGTAAGGACTCCTTTATACCTAGCCAGAGTTGGCGATGGGGTTCAACCCTAAATAAAATCCTATATCAGCAGGCGGGACCCGAGGGCTTGGGGTGTATGAGATTGAAAATAAGACTTCTCTTATACCTTCCCAGAGTTGGCGGTGGTTTCAACCCTAATAAAGCCATATCAGCAGGCGGGACCCGAGGGCTTGGGGTGTATAATATTGTAAATTAGGGTTCCTCTCATTCCTAATTGGGATTGGCGATGGGTTTCAATCCTAAAAGCCCCAATTGACATGCGGGCACGAGGGCTTTGAGGAACTTATTTTCTTTACGATAAAATCCTCCATAAATAACGAAAAGGTTGTTCTGTGTGTTTGGGTGTAATGGAATCCCCTGTCTTATATATCAATATTGATGTGCATTTTTAATTTTATTAATAAGCAGTATTATGTCCATTGGGTGACGTCACATACATTCACAGATCATAAATTTTCATCAAAAATTCCTGTCGAATATTTTTTTCACAAAAGTAATATGTAACTAGGATATTACATATTAGTTATTACTTGAAAGTAATATCTAATATGTTTGTTCTTTCTAGTTATTGCGCAGTAATATCACAAAGTAATATATTACTCGCACGCGCGTTAGGGAACAACACTGGATATATATATATATATGCTCACTTTATCAGCTGTAGTTTTAAAGAACATGATGAGCGTACTGACAGTATGATCAATTTTATCTTATAGTCTCAGTAGATCTACATACAAAATCATAATTATCTTGAAACAAATATATATTCCTTTTTTCCCTGTAAAAACCCAGTTAGTAAAGTACATGTAAGCTCTCCAATCCTTACTTCTTGATGTAAGCGAGCAAATATATAGACATAAATTCATTGGAATATCTCCTTTGTAATAAAATATTTCCTATTACAATATGGTCTCCGATAATCTTTATTTTCTTCCATTCTCTTCCTCTCAGCATGTTATGTTCATACGTTTAAAATACTATCCAATATAAGTAAATATTATATACAGAGCAGCTCATCTCGTATTGGAGTATTACAATACATTTTTGAGATGTATTCGCTACTTTTATATAGGTATTTCCATGGGGACACTCAGATTTATATTGATAAGTTTCGAGAACGACACATTATTAGGTATTGCTTCTTAGATCTGCTCGGAAATAATAATTGTAGCTTCATCATGGAGCAATAATCACTTTAATAACGCTGGCAAATTATTTAAATTACAAACCCTTGTTCGACCCTTGCCTAGACCAGGGATGGACAAACTTTTTGACTTACGGGCATAAATGTCAGCGCACCATCTATTGGTGAAACGCGGTATTGTATGGACAAGACGTAATGAACGATTTGTGAAGCATTATTATATTATTTACTGGACAAGCTCGGCGAGCCAGATTAAATTGTCTAACGGGTCGTATACGATCCGCAGGCCTTAGTTTGCCCATGTCTTCCCTAGACTCTATGAAACTTTTATACCTTCACGAATACTTTGACTCACGAGATTCCGAGTGAGGTTTTTTGTTATACAAATGTACATGAATAATAGCTGAAAATTGTACGTTTTGTGTTAAGCATTTGTTAGAAAGTGTTGGAATGCATTTACCGTATTTTCACAATAAGGTGCACCAAGAAGCCTTCATGTTTTTTCTGATCGTGCAACTTATATATGGATTAATATTGGTCTCAACAGATCTTAAAATTACGGTTAACATCTGCCTAATCTATTTCCCCCCGTAGAACAAGTATCTGACTGTTTTGCTGATATTTCCATAGAGGTATAAAGACATAGAGGGATTATTGGATTCTTTAGAGGCATATTGTCCAATATAAACAAATCTTTCTATCTCTATGATCAACTTACAATGACGTAGAACAAATTACTTTGTTTAGTTTGGGTACAGGCGACAGCTGAATGACGATGTTTCTCTGCTATTAAAGGGAATAAGCTATCCATATCTTTATATCTCTATGCAATTAAGTCATAGAGATATAAATACATATAAATCTTATTGGATTCCTTAGAGAAATACGTCATATTGCCCAATATCAACAAATCTTTATATCTCTATGATCAACTTACAATGACGTAGTACAAATTACTTTGTTTATATTGGACACGTGCGACAGCTGAACGATGTTTCTCTGCTATTGAAGGGAAAATAGCATCTCTACATCTTTATATATCTATAATTCTTGCCTGCAGCTATATAAGCAGCAGGCAAGAGACAAATAAACACACTCTTTCACAACAACCACTTGAGTCGTCGCTTCTCCTTCGCGCTGCAATCTATAAATTTAATTCCCTCCATTCTGTCCTTCCTTTTTTCCTCTGTAGCATCATCTAGTCACTAGTGGATGCATTATGTAACCCCAACGTCTACACGCCTTTTATATGGAAAAAGTTTTAAAATGTATCATTCGTTGAAGGTGGTCCTTATGGTGCATAAAATTCGGTACACTTTTTGACTTATTGGGTTATGTGGATCTACTTAGAACTTCTCTTTCCTGTCATGTTTATTCAGCATCTATCAGAGTATTTTAGGTTTCTATTGTTTGATATAATATATAAGGTCCATATAGTCGGGATTGAGCAAGGATTATTATTCTTCACCCTCCTCTCTCTCTCTCTCTGAGGAAGCCATATTGTTGTACACGCATATGCATTACACACATCCATATGCTTGTTACACAGCCAAAAAATCCAATAATGATTTAGAACATAATCCGCAAATCATCTCCTTATTAAATATCGTATATAATAGTGACAGATAGCTAAATATGAAGTCCCTAGAGGGGAGGTTGCGTGTTTGATGTTATACAATCCATAGTAAGTTCCTGACCATGTTGTGTGATAGGGAAAATTGATGGAGATCAAATCGATATTATCTTCGATCAATCCGGAATATCCCTCTCTCTTTCTTTTTTCTTTCTCTACTCTTTATGTTTTTCAATACTTTTTTGAAGTGGAGATATTACATATACAAATATAACATTATAGATGCAAATTTATCTCCTATAACATATATTCACAATTTTAAAGCAACACATTTAAAACACAATAGTTTCAACAAGTATGGATAAAACAGTGAGTTAAAGTATTTAAAAAAATATGTTGACAATTATAAATATTTGAAGTAAAAGTGTTCACATTGTTGTTTTGATATTTTTATAAGTCAGTAAGATTCGATGAAGAAATTGTGGATGCCCATTGAAACTGGAGGGCTAAAAATGCATTAGATTCTCCGCATACTGTCAAAGAACGTTGTCAGTTCCAGGAATTTTCATTTAGAAAGCAAGCATTGAAGCGCTGCTACAATAATTATTTAATGGCTTCTTTAGTAATAGCTTAATTGTCAGTCGTTCCTTCTTGGAAGATAAGGAGACAGAATAATGTATTGAGCTCTAATTTTGATGGTGCCTTTTGGGGATTCATTGATGGTCCGAACAAAAGCATGGGCGTGATTCTTCTACCGTTAACTCCTTTCACGCTTATCCGTACAAACTCCCTCAGGATGTTGAGTTTATTTTTTTCTCATTCCACATAGCCAATAACACTATGAAATAATTAATACAAGTGGATAAAAAATAAGATGGATGTCATTTACCTTTTTGCAATCAATAAACAAGCTTTGTCATTTTGAAGACGACTCCTTTTAAATCATAGATGAACCTTTTCACAACCATGAAATATACATAGTTTCACATATTTTTTAATTCATTTTGAAATCGATCAACCCAAGTGCAAATCAGGAATATATTTGCTCACATTACTTTAACATTAAGATAGGAACATTTAATCAAATAATAAAGGTGATTGAGATCACATAAATCTATTGAACAAGCCTAACTTTTTTATTTCTTATTTGATTTTTTTATTCCACAGTCCATAAGAAAATATACACGAACAAAAAAGACAGTGTCTATTAAATGATGTTAATGCGTAAAAACATAATTGGACATCTAAGTTTAAACAATTTAACATCAAATTTGAACAAAAACTAAAATATAATGAAATAACTCGTCAGAATAAATAACATAAATAAACATCGACTTTTCTTTTTTAAATACTTGAATTTACGTAAAAGTTTTTTTAATAATTTTTCCATGTGAGATGGAACACGAGGGGAAGTAACGAATTTGGTCGGCTGGCCAACTCCATTTTCATTGATGACAGAGAGGATATTAATGTCAAACGTCGCGTATCTAGCCAACGCTCTTAGGATAATTGCTACCTACGAATTGATAGGAGAGTGATATGCTAAACTCTTAGCTATAAGATCATTGGCATTCAAAAGAGTACTTGCTCTAGATCTTGCAGAGGGGATCTGTTAAAACCAAAAAGGAAGATAGCTTTGCAAACATTATTTGCATCTGAAGTTTGAAGGCTTCTAACATTCAAACTGATGAGTAGTTTAAGGATGGCTACTATATGACAATCTACAAAGGCGTCTAAAGTAGAGTCATAAAGTTTTCCACAGTATTTGCATGTATGTATACAGCATGTTTAGATCTACGGATATCTGCCACTATACCGTACATTTTGTGCCATCAGAAATTCTTTTAAGAGATCTCAGAATTCTCGTTTTCCAACACACTTGTAGCTTGAGGAGTTCAATAAATTTTTGTCATATTTTCAAGCTTTCTTCACTACCGGAACGAATGGAGGAAGTAATTTTAAGATCCCAGTAGATCCACTAATATCTAATATCTTTCTAATGAGATACAATTATCCCATTATAATTGCATGTAAGGCGCTTATTTGATTGCTGATTTGAATGCATAAAATATCACTCTAAATGCTTTCCTATTTATATAAATTGAGTATATGACTTACTTTTTAATTACTCGATGACGAGGGTTTGGAATGAGCCTCGTTGTTGGAGGTATTCCTTTTCCTTTCACCACCCTTTCGAAGGGAGTCCCTCACAAACACTTTCTTAGGGTTGAACTTAGGAGGTGTCGCCTTGGAGGCTCGATTACACTCTGGGCCCTTGGACACTGGATGAAAGCTAACGCTTTTGGTTGTCGTCCGACTGGAGGGCCTTCCCAGGGGAGAGTAGCTAATGTAGAGATCCTTTCGATGGGTAGGGAGATATGTTCCCTCGGGGAGAATCTGTGTGAGTGGCTTAATCCTTGAGCAAGTCTCTGAAGAAGGTGGAGGAAGAATTGGCGGGGAGTGTTGAAGCTTCCGCTGAAGAGCGAGGAGGATGAGAGGAGGAAATATGCTTCTGCTTTTGAGCTGAGAGACAGCAATGACAGGGAGCACCTTTGGCCCCGTTGTTGTTGTTGTTGTAGGAGGCTTGCTTGAGGGAATGGGGCTGGTGAAGGGAGATGTGCCTAAGGATGCTGAGTGCCGGTAAAAGGTGCAAAGGTCCTCATTCGACTCCCATACAATGGAGTCGGAGTTTACAAAGATGCGAGCCTTGGTTTCTAGGGGGGAGTTCTCTTCACGAAGTGAAGAGTCCAGAGATCCCAACTGAAAATATGAATTATATTTGATTTAACTTTTTTTATAGCGCTAATGTTTAAAATATTATTTTATTTTATTTTAATAGCAATACAAACACATAAAAATAAAATTGTAGACATAGATGTAAATAAGAATAATACACAAGCAAACAGTATAGTTCTATTATGATATTACTATGATAAATACATAGATTATGTATTAGATTATAGATTAAAATACATTTTGAATGATATTCTTGCTTAACTAATTAAGGGATAATTAAATTTATCAAGAAATTAAAAACCATTGATTCCATTTCTGGCTATATAAATAGTTATATTATTCATATATTATGATGGATATATTTAGGTGTTATTCATCATATGAATTTTGAAAGATTTTTTAGCTGAACTGCTTAGAGGATATCGTTTTTATTGCCTATATGAACCATATAGAATTGCATCCGATTGGATATAAATGAGCATTATAGCAATAAAATTAGTCTATCGAACCTAGGATCTTATCAATGAGGTAGACCAAAAATGACCATCCCCTCACGGGATTCAAACCTGCGTCCCCAACATTGAGAGTTGAACACGCCTTAATGCACAAGGCTATCGCACTCCCAATATTTAATTTTAACTATGACGAAACCATAAATATCTTGTAGATTTCTATCGAAGTCTCTGCTACGGTAAAAATAAGTTATTTTTTGGATGAATTTCTGTTGGCACTTTTTCCTTCTAACTTCTTTAAGGTTTCAAGTCTTAGAAATATATAAAAAGACAATGTATATATTTTCCCAGTATTTGATAGTTTTTTTGGCATTGTGATGACGTTGGATAAAGGGAAAAGCTTTTGGAATAAAATGCATTTTATAAACTATGTTTATAATCAATATAATCTGATGATTAATAAAAATATTTAATACTTATGTATTTTTTGGGATATCATTAGTTATCATACGTTGTGAATGGAAACAAGGATCTTCTTTATGTGAATAGGAAATATCATTTTTGGTGTCAATCAACATCCTTAAAACTGATAGTGTTTTTAAGTTAAATGGTTTAAATGGTTCATTCTTAGGTAGCATAAAGTAGATTTAAAAAAATCCCAAATCGATTACCATTCAGATTTGTCGATTTTATTAAAGGAAAAGTATTAAAAAGACATCAATCTACGATTACTGAATGTCTACAGTCTCTGACGAAATTTACATATCATTTAAGCGAAATTCAACACATGCTAATAAAACCAATAATTATCTTGAGCATTTTTTTTGTCTAATCACACTTTTAACAAGATTTATGTTTAAATGTCTATATATTTCTTTTAAACAAGCTCATACCTATTTTTGGGAACGATACATTCAGCGTCACAAAAACTTGAATTACGCATTAAATAAAAAAATTGTAAAATAAAACACCTTCAATTATTTTTTTAGAAAAGTAAAATTGAATTGGTTTTCCCTTTTTAAAATATATGTTTTTCATTTATTCGTCCCTTTCGACTCCTGAAATTTAAGTTGTTTAATTTATCCGTTTCATATTTTATAATTCAGGAAATAACATTGTGGAAAGTAGAATGTAACACACACTGTCACGAGTATTGTTAACTTCAATTCAATTAATAAATATTAACCTAATTACTTGAGTAACAAGATAAAAAGTAAAATGATTAGGTAGTTTTTTTAAAACAGTTATGTGGTCATAATGTAACGGGTGAAAATATCCATTCACTATTGTTTGAAAAAGGCAGAATTGCAAGAAATACCGATAAAGTAATTATAAAATAAATGTATGGATCAACTAATCTATTTCAAGCTCGAAAGCTTTCAAAATATATTTAGCGAGAATGAGAGTGAACCCGAATGGTCTGGAAAGCCGTACTGGCAAAAGATTCAAAGAATTACAGTGTTTCATTAAAAGAAGAGTACTTTATTCAAACATATATTATATTATTCATATATATATATATATATATATATATATTGTACATTAGGGCTTTATTATATATAATTTATAAATTTTTGAAATCTTAGCCACTAAGTTCGTTTTCTGTTTTTTTTGTGATAAAAAGGTCACATGAATTTGTTTAACAAAATCAAATTACGTTAAGAGCCTTGAACCACATTCAATCCGGATATTTAGATTGTGAAAACACCTTACCCACATTTCTTACGATGTAGCATTTATTGGTGTTGACTCTTATAAAAGTCTGTGCTTATAATTGCTTTATTTTTTCAAGTATTCTACTTGACCTGTACGTTAAAATTGGTTCATGTTTCATATTTTTAGTTTTAAATAAAGATAAATGTTGCTAAATAAGTAAGGTTTGAACCAAAAATTATTTCAGGTGTTCGGGTCATTTCACAATATTGTTTTTAACAGTGTCTTGTTAAATAATTGGAACAATAAAGAAATATTGTTATTATTAATAACTAGCGTATGTTACCCGGCGCTGCCCGGGATTTTCCAACTTGACAATAGTCTGGACTGAAAAAAAAATCACACGAATAATTCTAGTGATGTCATCGCATGTGTTTTTTCATATTAAATAAGTTCCTTAAAAAGTTATAATTGAGTCTTCATTGCCATTTTTTCGTTTTGCATTTCTTAAGGCTGGGTATTTTAAACATCGTAAAAAGAAAATCACACGAATAATTTCAGTGATGTCATCGCATGTGACTTTTCATATTAAAATCAGTTCCTTCAATAGTTGTCATTGGGTCTTCTTTTCCATTTTTTTCCGTTTTTTGTTCCTTAAGGCTGGTTATTTAAACTTCATAAAAAGAAGTTATTTTAAGTCATTTCATAGAGTGCCTATGTTATTTGCTTATGAAAAGTAGTTCCTTAAAAAGTCGTCATTGCCATTTTTTCCGTTTTCTATTCCTTAAGGTTGGATATTAACATCACTCTCCATCTCTTGGCATTATTAAAATTTTAATAGCGCCATGTTACATTTTAAAAAAGTCGTTATTTTCCACAAAACCTAAATTTGGGGGAAAGACAGGGATAAAAAAACTTCTTTTTAAGTAACCATGTAGAAAACGAATTTTCCAGTTAACACCCAATAAATAAAAAACACGTCGTACTACCTTATACTCATCCACGGAAAATTTGGTCAAAATCTAACTTGCCAATTTTAAAAATCGTCAAAAAACGTTTTGGTGAATAAAATAAGCATGTCGATGACGAATTTTCCGCGAGTTAACAACCCCGCTAAAACACTCCCTGAGCTTTCAAAACTATTCACTGAAAATTTTGTCAGGATCTAATGAACCGTTCGGAAGATACAGGGAAACGAACGAACGAACAAACGAACGAACGGAATTCTTTTTTTTAGTATAGATAATAATATTATTTAACCTCATAATAAAGATTTTTTAAATAAAGAATTAAGAAAATATGTTATATGGGCGTACATAATTGTTAAAGTTCTGTGTCTTTTATTTCTTTCTAGTTTTGTAAGCTATTTTAATATACCTTTATTTTATAATTTATTCCCTTTCGATTTTATAATAGAAAACTTAAGTCCTTAGTTATGCACTTGTTTGATAAACATCATTTTATATGCATTCACTATATTTCATTCCTTATGTGCTTTATTTGAATAATAATAGAGAAGTAAATTTAAAGTAATCGAATGTCAGATATTTTTCATTTTGTAGAATGCAACAAAATAAATGAAAGAAATATTAATAAACCTTTGATAATGATCTTACTCTTCTTATGATGTAGCTTCTATTGGCGTAGACTTGACATAGATATGTCCCTACTTCCTCAAGACAGTGATTGAGGGTCTCATTATGAAGTTGGCAGGCGTGTCCGAGCTTGAGGTCAGTGCTGAGAAGGTGAGGACCATTACTACTACTATTCTGGCTATTTTTGAGTATGGAGGGCGTGCATCGCTTGCCTCCAACCCATTTTTCAGTTGCCCCGGAACTGACTCGGCAAAGAGGCTCCTTTATTTCCAATCCACCAGGTAAATGGGAATACGGAGACGACATGGGTTAGAGCTGGAAAGAGGGTGCTTAGGTCGTCTTCCATCTCATACTTTGAGAACACCAGAGCCAGGACACACTCCCTTATAAATACGGTTCTGGAAGAAAGGAGAAAAAAAAGTACATAATTAAAAATAAAAGCTGCTAAAACGATGAATACATTGATGTACATTCTTTTAATACTATGTAACATATTTCTATTCTATACAATACGATATGATTGATATATTCTTAGTGATAAACTATCGGTCTTTAACGGATACATAACTGAAACGGTTTTCTAGGAATGTAGGAGTATCAAATACGTTTAATTGCAAAAAATTACTTGGAAATACACCTTAAATTACCAAAATACGGGGTACAAAATAGTTCATAAACTGGGTATAACAATTTAAGATTATTTGAATGCCTTGTTTTCAATATATTAACATGCCTTCAAAAATGAGATAATACTTCAAATAACAAATAAAATGCTCTTTGAATGCATAAAGTTAAAATGGGGGCTCCACCTGGTGATGCAAATATTTAGTTGTTTTGGGAAAAGAAAAAAAGGGAATGCTCAATGATGAAGTGTTATGTTTCAAAAAAAAATGTCCATTAAAATGACATCATTGGATATAACTAATGTCATTTCCCCTTTTTTATATCTTTAAGACTTTGACTACTCAAGAGATAAGAAGTTTTTTTTTCGTTCTCTTCTTTGTTTCAACAGTTGCTGACCCGGGCATTGATCTTCTCTTTCTTTAATTCAGTCTACTGTGCATACAGTTATTAGTTAGCCCTGGATCTATGGCATTTAAGGATCCATGGAATGTATTTCTTAAATACTCCTTAGTATTATGAATAATCCAGCAACTCATCAACTAAATATAAGAAAAAATGTTTGCTTTTACTATATTTTCACTGACAATTAATGGATCATCATAAATGATAATACATACAAAAATAAGACTTCCAGCTTACGAATAAGAAGGTCATTGCTGGGTGTCCTAATGGGAACTTCCTCCATTTCCCTATTTTTACGGAGGTAGTTAAACTTTGACATAAAAAGAAGGGAGTTCCTTTTCCAGATTATAGTATTCCCTGACAATAATATAATCCTAAAGAAAAGGGAACTCACTCATTTTCCTTTTCTTTTTTTACGAAGGTAGTTTTACATACAAAAGGAGGGAGTTCCTATTCCAGGTGTTATAGTATTCCCTGGCTAAACCTATAATAAAAGCATTGTTTAATGTAAATAAATATGATTGTAAATAAAAGAGGGAGTGTTATATGTTGTATATTGACATATATATGTTTTATAAATAACTCGAATGCCTTTCTTATTACTACGTGACATCAAAACACATTCCTTTATTTCCTCTTACAAAGAAAATACAAAGGAGATGAATTATGTACTCTATGTGTACTTTTTACTATACTTACATATGTACACCAGTCGCTTAACATATTTGTAGAGGTCTCTAAAGACATAACAAATGATACCGATTGTGTAGCCAATTCTCTCTAGATATGATAAATTTTATATTGAGTGAGCGTATTTTCTTCTTCATAAAAAGTAATATTTTTTTGTTAACTTTTTATATCAAAACAATTCAGTATGTGAGGCTCAAATTAAAGCTGATTGCAGGGGATAACTTAATAATTTATAAATTATATTTGAGACCCTAATTGATTACAAATTGAAAACGCTTTAAAAGAGGATGAATTTCAATATTTCCCTTCTACTTCTCCTCATCACACCAAATCCCTGGAAATAATCATCAGACAATTCAAGAAGTTCAAGAACAACCAATGATAGTTTATTCATATACTTATATTATTCTCTGTTTTTATGGGGTTTTAAATATTTTCACACAAGAATTTTAGGTTAAAAAATTAGTGGATATTTACGTTTGTATTTGTTAGACACTATATCGTAAGAATTTTATTTAAAGAATTTAGTTGATATATACATACGTTTGTGTTTTAAGATTTCTATTAGAAAAATAATTTTAAACTATAATGTTTATTCGTGTTTTGTATTGAACACAATTTTCCTTTTATAACTATTATATACGTATATATTTTATATACGTGATAATAATAAAAACAATGCTGATGGATATTTTTTTTTTCGACAAACAGTGCTAATTAGGGCAGTGTTTTTCAACTGCTTTGCCGCGATATATTGTCAGGTGTTGTTCCTAGGGATGTTATCAATTCGTGTGTCTCTGGAGTCTAGCG
Organism: Caligus rogercresseyi; assembly: GCA_013387185.1. Classification (NCBI taxonomy): domain Eukaryota; kingdom Metazoa; phylum Arthropoda; class Copepoda; order Siphonostomatoida; family Caligidae; genus Caligus; species Caligus rogercresseyi. The sequence goes on along the minus strand of CP045901.1, from coordinate 10,825,835 downwards.
CCTGGCAGAGTGATAATGTAGTAGGAGCCTACTACTCATGTCAGTGGTTGGCAAAAGGATGTAGTTCATTGCCTTGCCAACAAGATAATTAGTTAGGAATGTATGCAGCGGCGTTAACAGGGGCATGGTGGATAGCAGGGCGCGTATGAAAGACGGTGTTGATGTATTGGTATACCGTGGAATTTTTTAACTGCGTGCCTTGAAACACTGAATTAGGACATTAAATATATTAGCCGCCATTACAATATATAAAAGTTAATAGAGAAAAGTTTCTTTAAAAGTCTACTTTCTTCAGAAATTTTATTTGCTCAATCTAATATTTATTATTAGGCTTATTTTTATGATGATGTCCTATTTAAAAAAATATATGCATTACAGTTCTGAAATAATAGTTAAATGTCATATTTTGTTATAATACTATTTTTTCATGTAAATCATGTAAAGACTAAAAAAATATGTCCAATAAGGGAGACAGTTCATGAACTGAAACGTTACTTTAGTTTTGCCATGAATACCTATTCTTTATCCCATTGCAGACCTATACAATAACTGAATACTCAACAGAGAAGAAAAATTATGTCAACTTAAAAAGCTCTTGAATTACAAAAATGGAGTCCCACTGGGTGAAAAAATTAGTTTTCTGGAGAATAGAAAAAAAGTCCAGTAAAGCCATCACATAATATATGTTTCACAAAAAAAACTAGTCAAATGACCTGACTGTCATTTCTCCTTTTTCTATTCCTTAATATTTTGTATTTAGACTTTGATTGCTCAAGGAATAATAATAATACCAACACCCCGCCGTTTCATAATGTATAAATTTAGGTTCCGAAATATTTTTCGTGTGACGTCACGTCTGCCAGAAAACATAAACAAATCACTTTACCATATATAATAAGCATTAATCCCTACTCAAATTATCATTAGTGTATCTTATTCTTACAAAAAATGGCTTCAATTAATTAAAAAGCAAAAAAGATTTTTTAGAGGCTATGAGGAAATGTCAACATTATTTTTTAAAATAGTAAATGGAAGGGTGGATAGGAACGACAACCTTGTAAAATGAGTTTTAAAACCAATGTCAAATGTACCGTCGGTTAATTGGAAGCTATTGATAAATTTGCTAAAATTTGTGTATTTCTCCAAATAAAATTTGAAAAAATCGCCTTCAAGAGCAAAAAGCTAGTCATAGAAAAAGTGTAAGAGAGAGGCGAAAAATTAAAAAGTGGATTAATTAAATGCTCCAATAATTATATACTTTTTTCTAAATATGTCTTTCTAATAATATTTATGCAATATATGATTATAAGCAGTTTTTTTTGTTATAATTTATGAATTATATACTTTTTCTAAATATGTCTTTGCAATAATATTTATGTAATATATGATTATGAACAGTATTTTTAATACTTTTTTCTAAATAAGTCTTTGTAATAATATTTGTGTAATATATGATTATAAACAGTATTTTTTATAATTATTTCGTTGTTTTTTATGTGTTTTATCATATAATGATTGAAGAGTTTGCTTTTTCATGAAATATTTTTGGATAGTTTCAGCAATTTAATCATCAAAAATTATGAGTACCACAATTTATTTTTCATTTTCTAATAGAACTGTGAATTAATTGTTCTATGATCAATTAAAGGCTAAATTCGATTATATTTAACATATTTTACTGATAAAATAGAATGCCAAAATATTTTGGCATATGTACGTCATGCTCATGAGTAGGTTGCGTGGTGGGTAGTTTTTTTACTAATAATATAATAATAATAACAATAAATCTTCCATTTCAAGGGAGAAAGAGAGAGAGAGAATATGTTCATATTACATAAGCTTCTTAAAATTTTATCATGGATTTTGGGAGATAAATAGGTTTTCTAAATGTCAAATGAGTTACAATAATTTTCTGTTTTGTACAAACATTCCTCATAAAAAGTTCGACTTTGTACAAAGAATATGTTTTAAGTCACATGAGATGTTTTTTTCTTTTTCTATTTTCCTCTCTTTACCTTGAAAAGTAGGTAGTAAAATCAGAAAAAGTATTTTTTCTGGTTCATATCTGGTCCCATAACTTTGCAAATAGTTTCATTAGGTCCGCCTTGACCCAAGAATTCCATAAGTACCTTCAAAGTTCAAATTTGACCATAAATGTGGGAGGAGATAGCGTGCGGACATACAGACGGAGGACAGAGATGGTGAATTATTATATAGATTAATAAGTACACGAATTCAATCTACTGAGTTTATTGATGCTTTCCATTAAAATAATTTACGATTTTCTTTAATGGTTTCTTTCATTATCATCTATACTCGGGAATACTGAGTGCTTTTTAAATCATCCTTGACGATAAATGTTGTAAACTCACACAATACGACATACTTACCAACTAAAAAAGGAATTTCATTTGTAAATTTGTCAGAATACATAACAACATACTTCCATTTAGTCAAAGGTGCAATGTATTTATATCAAAAATGTTGCCGGACTCTTATTTATAATCACAGAAGCCCATATATTAAATATCATATTTCTACTACTAAAACATCATTTACTGATGAATTTTACTCTCATTGTCCCTACAATTAAGCAATTATCTACCAAATGAATGAAACCATGTCTATTTTCTGGTTACAATGCCAATTATTATTGATGTGATGTCTTTCTAAACTATTTTTACTCAAATATCAGTTATGTAAATACGTTGGTAAAACGGACATATAAATATTGAAAGAGCCTTTTATTGTCCTTTTCCATATAAGAAGTAATTATGCATCAATTGAACAGACTGGGAAGTTGTTCACGATCAGGATGATGTCTCTATAAGTTAAAAGATATAGGCATGGTGCATATTCAATTTTTGGGAGTTTTTATATATCATCATCAATAGTCAAATATGGGATTATGTGAAATCAACTTGTTCTGAGCTTTTGCTGAAGTCAAACAAGTCCCATGAAGCACCTTTTTTAAGTCTAAAAATTAAAATACGACTGTTTTTTTTAAATACAATGACAGTGCTTTTTTTTCTTCTTTTTTTTCCGATTAAACACATTTTATTCAGTTATCAGTTATTTATTCAGTTATTTATAAAGTGAAATAATAAAATACACTAAAATCATATACAGGAAACAGAGTAAAACTATTCAGTGCATTTGCAAAGATACATAAATGAACATTTTTTTTGCCTACATGGTTCCTTAAGAATCGCCTCCACTTGGATACAAATCTGCATCATAGCGTTTACATTAGTCTTTTTTGCCTATATGGTTCGATAGAATTGCATTCGAGCGGATATAAATCAGCAGCATAGCGTGTAAATTTGTCTATCGAATCTAGGATCTTATCAATGAGGTTGACCGAAACTGATCTTCCCCTCTCGGGATTCGAGCCTGCGCCCTCATATTGATGAACACGCCTTAACGCACTGAGCTATCGTACTCCCTTTCTTATTTTTGATATTTTTATATAATTGTTTTTGTTGTTTCTTATCATTGCTCTGATTCTTCTTCTTCAAAGTAATAAATTTGAACTACAATATTGTCAAATATGACAAATACTTTTTGTTTAATCATAGTATGAGCTTTCTTTGCTTTCTCAAAAGATTGTAGGGGTTCAATTAGTGGTTTTATGCCTATAGGAATATAATTAATTGGGGGAATAGAAACGGGATGTTCTCCTTTGAGAATGACTATTGGTATAATGCACTGTCTCATAGTAATTGACTTATCATTGAGGCTTTATGAATGACTCTTGGGGATTCTGTGAATCCTTTGAGTATAAAATGATAATCCCGATGGATGAAATACCTCTATATTACATTCGGATAAAAAGGAGATCTTCATAGTCTATTAATTGCACTAAAAACCATAAAGAAATAATTCTTTTTGATCATCTTAAAACTCAATTAGATATATTTTGATAAAACTGAAATTATGTTTTTTATTGCCCTTGTCTTGATGGTTGAATATTAAAAACACTTCAACAGCATTTTCAGAGCTTGAGAAGAATATAGACTATTCATTTGACACTTTTATAAAGTAACAGATAAACAGTTATAGGAAAATATATATGTTCAACCTTAGTTGACTTAAGTATTCTAAAGCTCCAGTGAATATACTTCAAAAAAATAATGAATAATGTATATTATACACACCTTCAAGAAAGTAAAATTGACTGATCTATTGGTAAGATTCGTAAAACCGTTAGACAACACTCATGGGATTTAAACTATAGTATCGATAAAACATATTTACAAATATTTATGCTCTCTGTTTAATAAAAATTTATTTTTGTTCTTTACATTATCTTACTTAATACTATCAATGTAGAAAAAGCCACTATATTATGTAATTAATGTATAATTTAGAGAAATACTTTGGAATATATTAAATGACTGTTTGCTATAGGAGTTATTTTACGATTTGTGTATGTAACTTAAGTATAAATATTATAATTCATGTTGTTTGTTCCTATTCAATGCTTTATTCTCATCATAAAACTAATGTACATCACTTTATAAATGAATTATCACGTATAAGGGAATTTGTAAAAACATAGAAACATACAAGGATTTCTTTGTTGAATTTTTTTCAAGAAGCATAAAATCAATGAATTGTGTCTCGCTTCAACTAATTTCCCCCTGAAGTTTAAGTCAGGGATTGTATGAGGTTTGCGTCAACAATTCAAGACAGATAAGTTGAAGAGGATGTATAGGAGCTTTTACATAAATTAGCAGAACCTTAGGTAAAGTACTCTTGGAGTGTCCATGTGATTTGATTGGATCATACAAGGAATACTAGATATCTAGTATTCCTTGGATTATATATACAGGACGAGTATAGTTATTTTAATTTTGAATCATTCTTTATCCTCCATAATCCTTCACGTAGTTCTATTCATTAAGGTAATTTGTTATACTTAGATTCATTCTATAATGGTTTTGCTGGACATCACGGTCTATATTGAGATTGGATTCATCGTCATTTTTTTTGTATTTTGTTATTTAACCTCCATTTCGGATACTACAATATTATAAATTAACTTCAAATAAAAGTTTCAATTCGTTTTTATTGAAAAAAATACTTTATATCCTAAAAAAATAAAGATTTCATCTAAAAAATGTACTTAAGATTTACCCCGAGGGGTTTTATCGCTATCGCTTATCACATATATGGTTTTTATTTTTTTAAATATTTATCGTTTATCGCAAATTGGAAAAAATTATCGTTTTATCGCTATCGAATGTCAAAAAAAGTTATTAAAACATTTTTCTTCTTTCCCCCGTTTGCAAACATATTTTATCCCCTGTTAACCATAGACAATATTACGTAGTCTCTGACGTCAATAAAGAAAGAAAAGAATCCTTTCGGATTAGTAAAAGGATTTAATGCAATGCAATTTTCCTATCGAAATGTTGTATATAAATGTAAAGACATTCATTTTTACCAATTTCAATTTGGATTTTTATAAACAAACACTTCATTGCATGGCTTTCTATCAACATTGTTTTCAGACATTGCAAAATAATGAAACTCTTTTTTTCTTCTTTTCTTCTTCTTCTATTTCGCATAGTCACTATCTCCTTAATAAGATTTTAATACTTATTTCTATCGGAGAATTAATTGAGAAGCTCAAAAAATGTGTTGGCTCCCTATAGAATTAATACAAATGAAAAAATGATCCTAAGTGTTTGTAAAACGTTGAAACACACATTTCTGTGGTCGACATTTTAAGATAAAAGTTTGACTTAAATAGTTCTTCTACAGTATTTTTTGGTTATGACATTTGTAAAATTATGAATAATGATCAAAAAGAATATCAATGAAAACTAATTTTTATTAACATTTTGGTTGATCTAAGCAATCCCATCATATACTATTTCATAAAGCTTCGATTTATTACAAAAAGACAATGGCTTTTAGAGTAAGTAATAATAAATGTCCTTATTTTTACCATCATAAAATCACCAGCATGTCCTATCATGATATATAATTCTTAATCTTTCAGATATTCTTCAAGATTCATAATATTATTTCATGAAAAATATATTTATTTAAATATCATATAAATACTCTATGTAATAAATAAATGTTTCATCGTATCCTTAAAGTAATATAAGATGACTTTATCATAGTCCTTGAAAACTCAACAATCAACAGCATCAATTTTGTTAGTTATTCGATTTCCTTTTTTAGCTTCTAATAGTCATTGAGCTGATTCATCTATCGTCAGATATGAGAAGAAAAAAATATATATATATCCATTGCACTTAGTTTATATTTTACGTTATATTAATTATACATGTGTCCATGCCATGGAAATGCCATGGCAACTACCGTAACAACGCATATTAATTTAAAAAGCTTTCATTTAAACCTTCTAAAAAACATCATTAAAATAGAAAAACACTATTTAAAAACAACCTCTCTGACCTCGTAACCTTCTTAAATAGAAAAAGGAGACATCCCATTTCTTTTGAAACTAAAATATACGACAATGAAGGGAATGAATGTTTGTTTGCATATATTAACTATAGTGTGTAATCCGTTATATTTCAGCACGAAGTAGCTGGTCTAAATAATAAATATAATTTAATTAAAATAAAACAAAACAATAATAAAACACAAACTAATTAATAAGCGTATATATATACATGAATATATAAAATATAAATAAAAAACCACATCGATTTTTTGGGGAAATCATGCCATGAGATCGGAGTAATCTATAGCGCCACTCCCTATAGTATAATTTGAAAGTGCTTTGAAAAATCGGTTGTAAATACATAGGTACTATTTTTAAACGGGCTTAAGGCAGCAGATAATACATTCAAATGTATTATTCAAATCATTCGATTAAGGTTGTTTTTGAGGGCTTTTTGTCGATTTGTTTCCATGAAATTTAATCTGTGTGGATATGAATAAGCATTATTGCATCAAAATTACTCAATCGAACCTTGGATCTTTTCAATGAAGTTCATCAATTTTTACCTATCAGGAGGTGTCGAACCTGCGCCCACAAAATTGAGAGTCAAACACACTTAGTTGAGGTTTTATTTTCATATATAAGCTTTTGTATAAGCCCCAGAGTTGAAAACTTCATTTTTTATTCCACATATTATTTAATCTTTTCTTACAAAAGAACATAAATAGAGTTAATAGAATATACTTTTTTGTTTTTAAAATTAACTTTTGATTATAAAAATATAATTAATCACCTACCATAGACTCTTCAATCTTTCTTTATATATGAAAAACGTTTTAATTTTACTTCTGTGAACCTTAGAGGGTTAAGTCTATATTTACATAATTGTAAAAAAAAATGGAATAGAAAATTCCATGTAAAAATTCAAGAAAAGTGTAAAATACATCTTTTTGTAAGATGAAGTCTAGTTTTTCATAGAATTCTTAAATAGAGTTCACTTATAAGGATATATGTTTATGGTCAGTGCCTTTATATAAAATACTGAATTAAATATATTTAAATACAAATTTGGCCATTTGATTCTCCAACTACATTAATGCCCTTATATATATAGGAACTCTACAGGTGGTTAAACATTTCTTAAAATTTAACGTTGGTGAAAATGAAGACGATTCCTCAAACATTTGAAAACTTATATTATCTTTGGTGTCTTAAATATTAAGCAGAAATCCCCCCCCAGTCACAAATCAATGAATCTGCAATACAAAAAAATAAATCTCCAACTGCACAAAAATTACAGCTAACAAGTACATTTTAGAAAAAGGACAAAAACCTATCCTCATTGGTGCCGCTTCCCGCCACTCTGCATTTGAGGTCAAATTCCTGATTTGGAAGTGTCAACATGGAAATGGATCGGAAACCTTATTAAATTTTATCCATACAGTTCAAAATTGTATTGGAACAACATCAAGAGATTTTAAGAATGCAGCACAGTTTTCTATTACCTACAAATTAGTTTTATCAATCGTTGTTTTTTATATGGGCAGTAATTTCATTGATGTTGTCCAGATTTGATTTGATTTTTTATGTTATCTGTATGTTTTTTGTGTATTTTATATTTTAAACAATATTTCATTGACCCGTAACAGTCTAAACTTATATTAACCAAAAAATGACCTTTTCCTCTCGGGAGTCGAACCAGCGCCCTCAAGTCAGAGAGTTGAACACACCTTTACAAACTGAGCTATCACATCCCCTATACATAAAATTGTATAACATTCTATAGAATATTTTATAATGAGCTTAATCAAGTAAAGTAATAAACATTATATAAATATAAATAATGTAACATATAATATTAAAGAGCCTCTGACATTTTTTTAAATTTATAATTAAATATTTACAAGAATTGAACTGAGCCAGATCATTTCTTGTAGGCAAGGGAACAAGTTTGATAGAGTACGGAAAGAATGCCATAATTAAGGATATTTATATGATAATTATCACAAATTCACAAATAAAATACTTTATTCAGTATGCACCACCAGTTTATTTCTTTTTTACGTCTAAATTCCTAAATTGATGGCTCATTTAAACAAAGTAAATACTCATTTCCTCCATGAGTATGAGCTGTATTTAATCAAAATTAATGATATGCAATATGGAAATAGTCCATTCAATATATGAGTAAATGACTTGGATTTTAGTTCATGATAAGAGTCAATTAATATATTTAAGGATTCTAACAACAAAAGAAATTTGAGCCCCATAACACGAATCTGCCCAGTCTGGAAGAGACAAGCGATGGGTATCCACGACTCTCCCAGTCAGTCTTATTATATATATATATATATATATATATATATATATAGATATATATATATATATATATATATATATATATATATATATTCCAGGAAACGACCGGGACACCTTTTTTGCACCGGGACCCGGGCCGGGACTTAATTTTTTCAAGCCGGGACTTAATATAAAAAAATTCCTTCGTCATTATGAAAGTGAAGACGTTTTTTCTAGAAAAGAATTCCTAAAATAAAAAAAATACCGAAGAAAGTGATGATATTTTTTTAGAAAATAATTTTTAAATAATTTTTCAAAATTGTAAAAATTCGTTTAAAAAAAAACGTCGACACTTTCAGAATGACGACAGAACGAAAATATTAAAGTCCTGGCCCGGTGATTTTAAAAACACCGGGCTGGGCTGTGTACTCGGTCGTTTCCTAATATATTCATATATAGATAATATAAACATATGTATATATATACATTAGACCTGCCACAAAAACCACTTTTTTTAGTTCTTTTACATATACCCAGCGATTCTGGCTCATTTTGGATGCTGAAAACGAAAATCTAATTTAAAAATTTCTAGCATCGTTAGAAATCGGACGTCACTGGGTTCAAAGGTTTCGTTAAGAAGCAAAACTTTTTTGTTATTACTTATTTATAAAAAAATAGTTATACCAAATTTAGCTATGATCAATTTATGACTTTGGATTTTTTTGCAAGTTTTCGTCAAAATAATATTAGTGCCAATAAATGAACATAACTGCTGACGCACCAACCATTTTTTAAATAACAGCTCCTACTAGGGTTCTTTATAGTTTCAAGAAGGAAAAAGAAAAAGAGGGTACTCATGTTGATGTTTTTAAGTTATAAATATACATTAGGGTTGTTCTTATTTTTCAAAGTTTAAATGTTAGCAACATTGTGGATTTTCTGTTACTTGGTGATAAAAGAAGACGACATACAAAGTTTGAACAAAATCGGTCAACATTACGAGGTCGCGCAACGAGGTCAAAGTTTTAAAAATTTAGTAAAAATATAGTTTTCCGCAAATTTCTTCAAAATGGTGGACATTACAGACTTCAATATTTTTATTAATTTAAAGGAAATCTAATTTACTACCAGACGTATGTTTGATGTTTTTTAATAAAACAAAGTTTTCAGTAAAAACAAAGAAAAAATGGAGTGTGTATTGTTAGCATATTTCATAGCTTTTTTGTATCAATTAACTTCACTCGCCTGTAGAAGATGACTTGTTCGCTTCAGAGTAAAATAGTACTTTTATGTTTAGTAAACCTTTGGATGATAAATCCAAAAATGACCTTGGTTGCATTCTATCAATTCAGAATTCAGTACAATCTGAGTTTACATCATATGATTCAGAGCCTGTATTGACCTATAAGAAATCGATTATTAATAAAATGAATAATAATGTGTTTTTTAGATTTGCGTCAAGGTATCCTCTCAAAATTTTACTTTGTCTCTGACGCATTTATAATCCATTATATGCGTCATTTTGTACGCAAGATATCCTTTTTTAATGTACATATAACTCTCTACTTATTAAATTGACATGATTAGTATACCAAAATATTAAAGCTGGATAACCAAGCTTTCATTTGATATGTTTGGTGTTCTAAAAATCGCTATACTTTAAGAGATATAAGCAAATACATTTTTGCACGAACTATCCCCAAAAATTGATCTTTTGATATGAGAATATACAATACCACTTGGTAACGGCTGTTAGTGTTACCTGGATAGAATGAGAAGGGAGAGAGTATTTTGCCTCACTTCTCTCCCTTCTTTTTTTCTTTCTATCCAGGTAACACTCTGCAGTTACCAAATGGTAATTGTATATTCTCATATCAAAGATCATTTTTTGGGGAGAGTACGTGCAAAAATGTATTTGCTTATATCTCTTAAAATATAGCGATTTTTAGAACACCAAACATATCAAATGAAAGCTTAGTTATCCAGCTTTAATATTTTGCGTCAGAGACAAAAGTAAAATTTTGAGAGGATACCTTGACGCAAATCTAAGAAACACATTATTATTTTTTTTTTCATAATCGATTTCTTATAGGTCAATACAGGCTCTGAATCATATGATGTAAACTCAGATTGTACTGAATTCTGAATTGATAGAATGCAAACATTGAAAAATAAGAACCACCCTAATATACATGTATATATAATTTCATAATTTACTGTTTCAAATAACGTTTAGTGGGATTTTTTTTCGCTAATCTTTAATACTTTTTCAATTTTATTTTAAGTTGGAAGTAAACTAATATATATTTCGGCTGAACAATTACACCTGCAGCTATGAAATAAATTGGATCCCACACCATTTATGTTTTCTTACAATTAAATAAAATATTCATTGAATATAAAACAATTCATAACATTGAATTAATTTCCATAATTTATCGTCAACTCTCCTTTTTTTAATAACAAGTGCAGAGTTAGCAATTAAAACCTTACAAAATAAAACATACTTGGGTTTTTTATTATGAGCATTGTATTTCTTTATCTATGAGACTGAATGAAAAAAATGTTAAAACATTTAATTTTATAGAATCCTTATCTCAGAAGTTTGTTAATATATTTTCTCTAATTGTATATATAACTTCAAAACCATTAGTTTATTTCATTATGTTTGCTTATTAAATTATTAGCAAGTTTTAATTACCAACTGCAATATACATAATGTATATGTAAATATGCAGCTTCAATAGGATAATAAAGTAATTATTGTATACTAACTTTTGTTCCAAACTTCTAACAAGTTTTTAATTTATATTTATTTTCAGTTGTAAAGTATACACAGAATTAAATAAAGTAGGGATATAATAAAATGTTTCGAGCTATGTACAAAGCATTAACTGAATATTTTAAAAATATATTTGTAGAAAACTATGTATTTTTTCTATTCTCGCCCACAGATTACATGGTAGTAAAGCTTCTAGAAATTATATTGGGAGCAAGAGTAAAAGTGCGTGAAAAAAATATTTTTCATTTTTTAAAAGCGCAAAATTATTTTTTCAAAAAGTCAATTTATGGTTTTAAGAACCAAAAGACCTTTCTTTATAGGGGAAAGAAGGACAGCAGCAGGTATTTTCTAGATTGCTTAGTCTCACGCTTCCATATAAGCCAAAAAAATTATACATAAAATAGCCACAAAAAAAGATTTTTATAGGTTTATAAGTTCTCTATATGTTTTTCTCTTACTTCAACCACATATCGCCAGAATCATATCTCATGTCAACCGATAGATGCTCATTGACGATCCTTTCTATATATAGAAATTTTAAAAAATTACATAATATTGTGATTTCAAAATATACGTCTTCCATGAGTCCACGGGTTCCACATGCTACAAGAATGGCATGACCAGGGGGGTCGTTTTCTTGCAATCCCTATTTACGTGTTCTTACTACAAAATTACTTTTTTGTATTCATTTTTAACTTTTTCATATCCCATTAACTATTATAAATATTAATTGTTTTTTATCTTTTTCGTCAATGAATGCGAGTAAGCCCCAAAGCTTAATATAATGCAGGGCAAAAAGTTTTTCACATGCAAATAAGTCCCTTAAAAAGTTTTATTCCTTTCTTGTGCATCATATATGTGAAGCTTAACTTAACTCAGTAACTAAGTGGGAAACATTCATTTGATTGGTTCATTCCTAGTCATTATACGAATCCATTTAAGGAATCATTTATTCATTATTACAAACGTATAAACTAAAGTACTATGAATATTATTCATTATAAAAGTTACAGAATCGTTGCCTTATATGTGTATTTATAAATCTAGAAATAGTCCCATCATATATATATATATATATATATATATATATACAGAGTGGTACAGCAAAAATTAGAAAATGACAAAGGCCAATTTGAAGGCTGAATAGTTTATTTTAGAGCCATTTTAATGGTAAATTCCTGAAACAAAATATGTTAAGGATACAGTAAGTTACAATTTTTATTCAATGTGTCCTCCATTATTCCTGATGATGGCTTCAATACGTGGACGAACGGAGGCACAGCTGGTCTTGATGAAGTCCTCCGACATGTTGTCCCACTCCTTGGTGATGGTGGCCTTCAGGGCCTCGACACTGGTGTGTGAGGTTTTGTTGGTCTTGCCCTCCAGGAAGCCCCAGACAGCAAAGTCTAGAGGGTTCACATCCGGCGATGAGGAGGGCCAGAAGTCCGCCGGCCAGAAGGAGGCCATGTTCCCCTTGCAGAACTCCTGAACCTTCTTGAACGTGTGAGCCGGGGCTCCGTCCTGGGTGAACACATAATTGTTCATTGGGAATGTGCTCTTTAGCTATGGCAAGACCTTGTACCTAAGGACCTTGTAGTAGACATCAGAGTTGACCTTCTCATTGGGCCTGAAGAAGTGTGGGGGCATCTTGTTGCCGTCGGAGGCCACGATACCCAGGACCATGACTTGGGCTGGATGTTTGGTCCTGTAATACCCCTCCACCTGACCTCTTGTTTCTGCCAAGAATCGATCATTTCTTCTGTTCAGCACTGCGTCCACTGTGAAGATCTTCTTGTCGGAGTAGATCTTGACCGTGTCGCCGTTGTGCTTGAAGAAGTTGAGGACTTTTTTGGCTCTCTCTAACCTTCTGGCCTTCATAGTGGCCGCCAACAGATGCCTTGGTGTCCTGACGAAGCTCTTGAGGCCCAAGACCTCGTGGACGGCCCTGGTGACGGTGATGAGAGCAACGTTTCTCTCGGCGGCCATCTTCCTCATGGACTTGGTGGGGTCCTTCTTGATGTTCTCCTGCAGGAGGTTCAGGAACTCACCACTTCGTTTTTTGTTGTGTCCCCCAGTCCCAGGCTTCCTGGAGATCGGATCCATGCCCTCCATGGCCTTCCTGATGTTGTAGACCGTGGCCAAGGATACCTTGATCTGGGTCGTGATCACCTTCGGGTCGACTTGGGCGCAGAGGAGATCAATCGCCCTTTGCCTTTTCATCTCTTGCTCAGACATTTTTGGTTATACAAAAACACAACAGATACCAGTTTGTAGGATTTTGTTTACTCTTTCGAATGGCACCAAGCTCAAGATCATACAACAAATAACAATGGAGCTAGGGCCTTTAAAAGTCCATTCTAATTTTTGCTGTACCACTCTGTATATATATATAATATATATATATATATATATTATATATATATATATATATAGAGAGAGAGAGATATTATATATATATATATAGAACCTCATTAAGTTTATTTTATTGATTTGATATTTGATTGATAAATTCAAGCAAGTATATATTTGTTGGCTTTGTGTACATTATTAGTACATAGTTATGAATACAAATAAAATTAAGTCTCTATAATGGCTATTTAATTACACAAAACATAAATCTGACAAAATATAAAAAGAAAAGTATGCATTTTTTATACTTATGAATAGTTCTACTTTTGTGTGGTTTGTAGTTGAGATGAAAATTATAATTTTGAGAGCTGTGACTTATACCCACATGTTTAGTTTCTTTTCAACTCAAAAATTAATTAACCGAGAAGTTGAAAAAAACGAAATAGATATAAAAATAAATAAACTGGAGTAGAAGTAGGAAAAGGAAATACGTGAATAACTTTTTTTAAATTTTTTAAAGTGCAAGCTACAAAAATATTTTATTTCAATAAACCATTGACACTCACATAAAATCATTGCAAATATTCAATCTATATATGAATACAAATATATATATATATATATATAATATATATATATATATATATATATATATTATATATATATATATATATATATATATATATATATATATATACAGGGTATAAGATCAAATCCGGTGGGATTATTTAACAAGGATGATGTCATCCGATACGTGCAGTTCATATGTGATGTTGAAAATTCAAACTAAAATGTTTAATTATGTTTTTTTACGCATTACCATCATTTTTATATACATTTACTTATTTGTGCATAGAGATTATTTTATGGACTGTGGAATAAATAATTATTTAAAAAACTTTTTTGCCTTATAATTTTTTTCGGAAATAACCAAATGGTCCAAAGCACACCTCGATACCTTGAAGTTATGAAAGCAAATTTTGGTCACTACCACTAAAAATATATAAATATCTATCTATACCTATCTCTCTTTATATATATATAAACGATTTATTAAGGATGGATTTGTTGTCTGCAGATAAAACAAATAATGTTATTTTAATTTTGGCAGAATTATTTTTGTTGACATAAAATATCGATGAGCGAAGGAACATAATAATAAATTTCAACATTGAGAAATAATTTTAATCTATTTTTAAGTTACATCTAATCATAATTTCAATAACAAATATATATCTTTTTGGTTCTCTACGTAAAAAGTTATCAATTTGTCGTTCTAATTTTCTAAAGGCACATAAAACATTACAGAGATCCGATTATAGAACTTCTTTTAGAAAGAAAAGAGTTTATAAAATTGTTTATAAAATAGTTGAAAGTATAAAAGTTATAGTTTCAACTTTTTAGATCTCCATCACAATTCCTTCGTTTCTGTATAACAATTAGACAACTCGTTTACCTATTTGGAGAAGTTGATTAAACATCCTTTAGTAATATTGTAAAAAGTTTTAAAATTATACAAAAATAGCCACTTTTCAATATTTTTTGACAAGTTGTAATTGTCTCAGTGGAAGCGTGCTCGACTCTCCATACGATGGTTCGAGTCCTATAAATTTTATTGATATCCACACTGTAATTCCATAGAACCAAGTGGATGAAAAAAACCCAAATGTTATTATAATGTGAACAACATTAAAAAACCGAGAAACTGTCATAATTAATCCCAATAATCTAAATTAAGTAGCACCAGGAAGGATATTCAATTGGAAAATTACTTCGTATATTTTTATCAATTTAATCATTCTTGATCAATTTTCTCATTATTTTTTATAACCAACTACATTCATCTTTAGAGAAATGCATGCAAACAAAAATATGACATAAGACCTATCCTCATAGGTGCTCCTGCGCGCGACTCTGCCATTTGAGGTCGAAATTCCTGATTTGGGATCGTCAAACGTGGAAATGGGCCGGACACCTCATGAAATTTTATTCAAACCGTTCAAAATTATTGGAACGACAGAAAAGGATTGAAGAATATATCGAGTTTTAATGAATGAAAAGAAATTTTTCTATAATTGTGGTTATATTTAGGTTTTAATTTGGACAGTAATTTTAACTATAAATTGAATGAGATGTTTTTTACGTAACTGTGACAGATTTTTTTTTTGCCTATGTGGTTCGGATAGAATTGCATCGACTGGATATAAATAAGCATTTTAAAATGAGGTTAAAACACAAAATGGACCATCCCATCTCGAGATTTCGAACCGGTGCCCCCAAAATTGAGAGTTGAACAGCCTTGCGCCACGGCTATCGCGCTCACTTAACCCCAGATTTGATTTCTTTTTGTACTCTATGTGTTTAGCATAATTTATTTTTTTATTTCTGTTTTAATCTTTTTTGTACAGAATAAATATATTCAACCTATTTAAAAAAAGAATAGATATATGACATAGGAGGAAACAACTTATAATACGATGCTACGGATTGGCCTTGTAGGTCCAGATAAATGTTTCTTGATGTATTAATATACAGTGCGTTTCAAAAAAACGCGGAAAAATTAAGGTCAAAATTGAAGGTGAAATATCTTGAGAAATAATTTATTAAAACACATAAAATTTTCTGAGGTTATAAATATAGACAATAGCTATTTATGTTCAAAATGTCCACCCTCTGCGGCCAACATACGCTCCAAACGGGGGCGGAAGGCGGCACAGACCCTGATGATAGTGGCCTCGGATGTAGCGGCCCACTGCTCGTTGACCGCATCCTTCATGGCTTCAACATTTGGATGGCGGATTCTGCATGCCCTCCACTCTAGATCGCCCTAAATTCCATAGTCCAGGGGGGCCAGGTCTTGGGAGGAGGGCGGCCACATTTGCCATGGCCAAAAATCTTTCAACTTGCCCTTACACCCCTCGTGAGTTTTCTTGGCTTTATGGGCAGGTGCGGAGTCCTGTTCCCATACATAATTGCCATCAGGGTAAGTAGAGTCCATACAGGGCTTGACAACATCCTTCATGACCTCCAGATACTGCTCTGTGCCAATTTTGAGGCCATTGGCCATAACTGTGGCCACAATCGCTGCCTTTTGCTCCATATTGGCAGGTCGTCCAGACCCAGACTTGCGGTTGAGGTCTCTTCCATTCTTTACAAGGGTATTTACCTTGTACACAAGGGTTTTGCCCACATTCTCAGCCTTACAGATGTCCTGGACTTTGTGTCCAGCGGCCAGGAGAGCTGCCACACGCTCTCGTTTAATTTCCATTTTGCTCAATATCTCAGCTCAAAATACTCTTATTTTGACTCAAAATAGCTCGTCTGATAGCTGTGTTTTAATTGGTTACTGTGATCACGGAATAATTTCAATTTTTCTCTATTCAACTTATCAAAAAACTTGTTTTAGAAAACAAGAAAAAAAGGATATTTTTGGCCTTAATGTCCTTGATGTCCATACTCATGGGACAATAATGGTGCAATCAATACTACCAATAGCTATCCATAATTGGCCAAACTTTCACTTTGATTGGTTAAAGCATGTTAGCACAGTATCCAATTTAATTTAGAAATTGTTAATAATCCAATATGAACTTCATCCTGACCTTCAAGGCCAACCTGAAGTCTCACATCAATTTAATGGGTATCATCTGAAAGTTCATTTAAAGTTCTTTTTAATGAAGTATAAATGAAGCTTGTAAACGTAAGAAAAGCGCTAGAAATAAGCCATTTTCACGAGCAAGAAAATTTTCCGCGTTTTTTTGAAACGCACTGTATAAGCAGGAATA
>CP045901.1:10782785-10800169 GCA_013387185.1 Caligus rogercresseyi | reverse complement strand
AAAATAAATAAACTGGAGTAGAAGTAGGAAAGGAAATACGTGAATAAACTTTTTTTAAAATTTTAAAGTGCAAGCTACAAAAATATTTTATTTCAATAAACCATTGACACTCACATAAAATCATTGCAAATATCAATCTATATATGTAAATACAAAAATATATATATATATTTATATATATATCTATATATATACATATATATATAGATATATATATTATATATACAGGGTATTAGATCAAATCCGGTGGGATTATTTAACAGGATGATGTCATCCGATACGTGCAGTTCATATGTGATGTTGAAAATTCAAACTAAAATGTTTAATTTATGTTTTTTACGCATTACCATCATTTATATACATTTACTTATTTGTGCATAGAGATTATTTTATGGACTGTGGAATAAATAATTATTAAAACTTTTTGCCTTATTTTTTTTCGGAAATAACCAAATGGTCCAAAGCACACCCTCGATACCTTGAAGTTATGAAAGCAAATTTTGGTCACTACCACTAAAATATATAAATATCTATCTATACCTATCTCTCTTTATATATATATAAACGATTTATTAAGGATGGATTTGTTGTCTGCAGATAAAACAAATAATGTTATTTTAATTTTTGGCAAATATTTTTGTTGACATAAAAAATACGAATATCGAAGGACATAATAATAAATTTCAACATTGAGAAATAATTTTAATCTATTTGTTAGTTTACATCTATCATAATTTCAATAACAAAATATATATCTTTTGGTTCTCTACGTAAAAAGTTATCAATTTGGTCGTTTCTATTTTCTAAAGGCACATAAAATTTACAGAGATCCGATTATAGAACTTCTTTTTAGAAGAAAGAGTTTATAAAATTGTTTATAAAATAGTTGAAAGTAATAAAAGTTATAGTTTCAACTTTTTAGATCTCCATCACAATTCCTTCGTTTCTGTATAACATTAGACAACTCGTTAACCTATTTGGAGAAGTTGATTAAACATCCTTTAGTAATATTGTAAAAAGTTTTTAAAATTATACAAAATAAGCCACTTTTTCAATATTTTTTTGACAAGTTGTACATTGTCTCAGTGAAGCGTGCTCGACTCTCCATACGATTGTTCGAGTCCTATAAATTTTATTGATTCCACACTGTAATTCCATAGAACCAAGTGGATAAAAAACCCAAATGCTATTATGATGTGAACAACATAAAAACCGAGAACTGTCCTAATTAATACCAATAAATCTAAATTAAGTAGCACCAAGGAAGGATAATTCAATTGGAAAATTACTTCGTATATTTTTATCATATTTAATATTCTTGATCAATTTTCTTCATTATTTTTTATAACAAACTACATTCATCTTTAGAGAATTGCATTGCAAAACAAAAATATGACATAAGACCTATCCTCATAGGTGCTCCTGCGCGCGACTCTGCATTTGAGGTCGAAATTCCTGATTTGGGATCGTCAACGTGGAAATGGGCCGGAAACCTCATGAAATTTTATTCAAACCGTTCAAAATTATATTGGAACGACATGAAAAGGATTTGAAGAATATATCGCCGTTTTTTATTGAATGAAAATACTTTTTCATAATTGTTGGTTAATATTTATGGTTTTATATTTGGACAGTAATTTTTAACTATAATGTTCATAGATGTTTTTACGTAACTGTCCAGATTTTTTTTTTGCCTATGTGGTTCGGATAGAATTGCATCCGACTGGATATAAATAAGCATTTTAAAATGAGGTAAAACCAAAATGACCATCCCTCTCGAGATTCGAACCTGTGCCCCCAACATTGAGAGTTGAACATGCCTTTGCGCACACGGCTATCGCGCTCCCTTAACCCAGATTTGATTTCTTTTGCTATCTCTATGTTTTTAGCATATATTTATTTTTTATTTTACACTGTTTTAATCTTTTTGTAACAGAATAAATTATTTCAACTATTTAAAAAAGAATATGATATATGACACAGGAGGAACAACTTTATAATACGATGTCGACGGATTGGCCTTGTAGTCCAGATTAATTTGTCTTGATTTAGTTAATATAGAAGTATCCAGAGATGTGACGAACGATTTATATTTGTTATTTCGGTTGATCGTAAATCGGTGGTGGATATTTGCTATCGATAACCAATTTTTTTTTACTTTTATAAAACTACTCATAGTGATGGCTACATGGCTGTAGATTTTTTCTACCGAATCCCATTCAGTATTGATCTAAGCTAAAAGATATAAATTTTGTGTGTTTGAAAACAATAGAAGTCACACACTACCATAAGATAAGACGTCTTATCACGCTACCGACAAAAACGACTGCTTTCAGGTGAGAGAGATTTGCTTGACAATATGCGGTAATATCCAAGAAAGGTATGATCAGTTATTATGTTATTATGGTGGATTGGAATACATCATGACTAATATAATTAATCGTCTCGACACATAAGAATTAGACTTTGAAAGTCAGTGTTCCATATGTCTACACAAACCTTATATTGACCCTCTTTATCCATGTCAGATAAAAAATAATCTGAAATAGGATCTTATCATGCTTATTCCGATGTATAAACAATGCAATCAAAGCCAATGGACAAAAAATATATGGCCAGGATTAATGGGTCAGGATCTAGCATACTCCATTCTCCATGTTGAGTGAGTAGGGTTGAGTTTAGCGAAGGGAAAGTCAATATTGATTGGAGTCATTCACGAGTTTCTAGGTTTGATAGGTACTAATTTCAATCCTATAAAACTTATTCAAACCCACACATGGATACTGCAATTCCATTCAAGAATATAAAAAAAATATATATTGTAGGTCCAATTAATTATTCGGGATCTAATCGATGAGCGAACAGGTTATTTCTTGATTTAAATTCTAGTTTAAGGGTTCAATACATTGATTACGATTAAATCAGCTTATGAGCTGTAGCAAGCCCTATAATCTGTCCGATTTATCAGTTTGGACCCATTCCATGAATAGGCGGAGATTCTTGATTGAAACTCCGATTTATGAGTTATTATATATTGTTTAAATTAAATCAGCGTATACTATAGCCGGTCCGATTTATCGGCCGGAATCTTGTCAAATAGAAAGTAGTGCCTTTCTTGATATATCAACTATGATTTATGAGTTTATCATAATATTATGTTTACGATCCAATCAGCTTATGGACAGTAGATATGGTAAATTTAACCAACGTCTACATCCTCTTCCCTTGGGTCGGAAGAGAAAGTCACATGATTGCAAGCGTAATGGGAAGGCTCAGAGCAACAACAAGTGATGAAATATGAGGCATTCTTCCCTTCCCCTCTTGTTTCCCCCCTTCCACACAGCTACAAACTCTGAGGAAGGGAAACCTGTTGAGCGAGATATAGGAAGAAAAAGAAGAGGAGTTGCGTGAGTCTTAGGACTAGAGATCCTCCTTCAAAACAAAACATATTTAGAAAAAGAAGTCCTTCTTACCCTCAAAATAAAAGTGCCTTGATGATCCTCTATGCTTTCCTTGGTGTCTTCTGAGTTCATTCAAGCACTCTTTTATTTTTCACACACCATATGGTTTTATTTATGTATTTTGTATATAGAAAGAAACTTCTTGTCACTCTGAATCCTTTTTCCCCTTTAAAACGACGTCCCTTCCACTTCTTTCTAAATAATCACACATACTTATGATGAAATCGTAGTAGAAGGTTTTTGTTTTCTTTTTCTCCGCCTCTTGGATTTTCTTATTCACTCTCTCTCACTCTGTCGAAGAAGAAAAAAACCGAGGAGCTTTCTATCTATAAAAACTCTCCTTTTTCTCCATGTGAGAGTATATAATGGTTCAATATATACAAGATATGGGCAGAAGAAGAGGCAAAAACATTTATAGAAACAGTAAAAGCAAGTGGTTGTGACGTCATAGGGGTAATAAGATAATATATTTTAATATACACGGACACATTCTTTTTTTCTTACTTGCTTTAATGGAATTGCATCCATGCGGATATGAATAAACATTACAGCGTTAAAATATGTATGTCAAACGTAGGATCTTAATAAGTTTTAATAGTTTTTTTATGAAACATATCATGACTTCACTCCAATTTATTGAAGGATTTATTTTTTTGGCCTATTTCCAAGACACCGTGTTCGCCCTGTGAGGCAGCTATTTTAAATTTCTGTATGTGATACCATAACTACATATCACTGGAAATTATTGAAGAATTTCAGCTTCTTTAATCAAGTGAGGCAACCATTTTTGGTAGATTTTACACGAGAACCCTGAATACAGATAATCTAGCTCAATTTCTCGGAAAATCCCTCCTTCAAATTGAAATTGTTAGCACTTTGAATGACGTCAAAGTTATATAATTAATATCAGTGACGTCATTAAAGATAATAATTAGATATTAAAAACAATTAAATTTACATCGAAATTAATTGCACACTTGTATAAAATTAGTTATAATATATATTGGTATTTTGAGGATATAATATGTTGAAAATATTTTCCCCAAATGACGTCATAATCCTCTACGGGTTTTTACTTTTTCCCTTTGCTCAGGCCGTTGTATGTTATTACTTATTTATGGGTTTTTGACATTTTACGGCGCATTTGGTTGAGGAAGAGAGAGAGAGAGAAGGATTCAATTTGGAAAGGGAGGAAAATAACATTATAGTAAAATATATTCTTGTTTTTTTTTACACGAGAATAATGGAGGAGAAGCAACAATTTGACAGAAGGAAATCTTTAAAGAAGCCACTGTCAACCCTGTAGGAAAAGGTTGCGTCCGATTTTACTTGTTTGGTCGGGGGGATGTGGTTCTTTCACGTGACATCATGGGTCCCATTTCATGAATAAGGGTAACACACAGGGGACTAGTTTCTAGAACGTGATTAATTGAAAGAAAAGGAACGCCAAAAAAACAGTTGGCATATGGAATAAGATATCATTTCACTCATGGCTGCTTAGGTGTGGACATCAACTCAGATATAAAAATATCATCCTTAGGTGTCTTTTAGTGGCATTTGCAAATAATTATAATGAGTTAGTACCTAACTATATATAGCTTATTATCACGTTATAAAAAAAGTATACAATTAACAAATACTTAATGATAAGGAAAAAAACAGTTGGCTTACATACAAAGAATCACTTCACTTACGATTGTTGAGGAGTGAAAATAATTTCAAAAGAAGAATCAAGTTATTGTCAAACCTTTTGACACGGTATGTCACATGACGATTTTGCAATATCACTTCACACACGTCATCATGTTCTCTGACACAATGGTCGTTGTTTGGACGGCCTTTTTTTCTTGGCCAACAGGAATCATTTTATATTTCATACAAAACAACAAACAATAGACATATTTAAAAAACTTGAAAGAACATTTGGGTAAAAACATCATTTCTTACGACATGCATCTTTAAAACAGGGATGCCAGGGTGAAATCGGTCAGGGGGCCGGACTGTTTTCAAGTGGGACCTCGGGGGGCCAAATTACCGGTACATTTTTGGCCTTGCAACATTAAACACTAACAAAAGTAGATTTAAATTTGTTGATATTGTATCATAATATTATTTATTTATAAAAAACACTTCTCAACCACTAACGTAACGGGCCAAATGAGATGTCCATTCGGGCCGGTTCCGGCCCGCGGGCCGCCACCATGGCACCACTGCTTTAAAACCTTAATGTGGAGTTTAACCAATGATAAAATCCTCGAAATATCGGTGCATGATGCACTTCTCCTTGCATATAATACATGCTGTGTTTTTGTAATTATAGAATTTATAAAATGTTCATCGAGTCCAACATAAAAAATTGTTTCGACGGCCTTCGCGGGTTTGACTTTGAGCATGTATAAACCACGATTGAATTAATTGAAATAGTTTTTGTCAGTGCTATATGATGGTGCTTCATCACCATACAAAGATTGAAGCTCACCAATGTAATATTATCGCAATAATCTACGTCGTAAGTTGTGAAAGTTATGGCACGAGATAATTCCATTTTCCTGGCAGATTAATTTTTAAAATCACTTTAAACATAGTCGAAGGTCAAAAACTCCCTGTACGAATATGCTACGAAAATGTCACGCTTAGCAATGGAAATGTCAGATTGCACCCGACAAAACAAAAAAGGCTAGGCTACAAATATAGATATACAGCAGCCTACCTATAGTTAAGGCTTGAAAGCTATGTTATCGAAAGGATATTTCTACCCGAGTTCAGGCTTTTAATTCGTAGATCGATCGACAACAGTACCGATAACAGATTACATTATACGCTAATGATCATTTTTTATGACTAAATACCGATATAGATTACGTTATTTTTTTCAATTTTAGCGGTAGATTTCCTCTCCACCCTCCCGTATTTTTTTCTTTCAGAATATACCTGCATGCAGATATATCGATAATAGTTGAACACAGCTGGCTAACAACTACTGATATTGGTGATAAATTTTTCTACTGAATCCCAGCTCTGAAACTCTAAAACTTATTTGGACAACTAATAAACTGATCGGGTCGTTACAATTAGTCAATCAAATCTAGTATCGTTTGAATGAGGTTGATCAATTTCTGGAGTTGTCCCGGCTATCAAAGCGATGGAGGAGATGATAATATTCGATACATACAAGATATCGCTGTTGCCTTCTGAACGGCTCATTTCAACTTGACCATCCTATGGGGAAGCCTATGAGATTGAGCATTTGATCTCTACGGTTAGGCCTCATGAATAAATGGAGGTGGACTCCCCTTGGGTCTTCATCGCGTTGTCTCAAGAATGATAAAATACTGCACTCTGTCTCCAACGTCAACATTTTCCAAAAAAATGCACGGACATTCTCGACGGGTCCCAACTCTTCAACACTGGAACTGGCCTGGAGGGAAGAATTGTTGGTTACCAATGTAACCTCACATCTTGTATTGGTTTTGGGACGCCTTCTTTTCATATTAATTAATTATTATTATTACTCATTCTTTTAAATAATTATTATTTGTATATACATGTTGTCAAGCTTAATCCCTACACCCACATTGCTTTTATTATATATTATTAATATTAATGCGTTTTTGTGATATGTGTTTTAATAAAATGTTTAAAAAAATTGGAGTCGTCCTCAATATTAAAAGTTTAGTACGCTTCCACAGAGCTACCCTGTTCCTTTATTTGATAATCGTCACAAGCATGATGTTTGTGAATAACAAAAGTTAGATTTAAACTCAATTAGTTTAATTACTATATAATACAAAATTACATTTCTTTAAAATTTATACTCTATTTCATAAAATTCTAGATTTTTTTCAAAATTTGATGATAACAATATTTTTTTGTCGGGTAGTATTTTGCTAATTCTGCCGCAAATGTCCATGATGAGCCGTCAACAATGGGATTTTGAATGAAAAGTCGTATCTTCCTCTGATCTCTCCTGGTCTTATGGATTCATACTTTGCAAGCTTCTTTGCTATCAGGCCTTTGTATCTATTTAAAAGGACCAAGTCTAGTGCATTCGTTTTATCGGAGATTCCTGCCCTCTTGAGGAGAGCCCAAACATAATTATTGTTCACAAACTGGGTGACGACCTGTCGTCCAGGCCACCAACATTGAGAAAGAAAAGCATTTTAAGTTGTACATTGGCAGGGCAATCAACAAATGCATGGCTTGTATCTGTATATAATATTCCACAGTCCCTACAGGACCTAAAGAATTTTATGAGTCCTGCCAAAATTTGAAATTGTGCTTTGAATTTTCTTCCATCACAAATGTTTTTGAGTGGAGATAGAATCCTTTTTTCATATTTGGATGTAGAGAATTTTTTTAAAGAAGTACATTCCCTTTACATAATACGTCATTTTCAAACCACACAACACATATTATGAACGGTGGCGAACGATACAGTCGAAACTTTGTAAAAAATGGATCGACAGAATGAGCTACCGTAACAGAAGCCAAAAAGGCCATTGTATGAAGTGGTGTTCCATCATCAATGTTGAAGCTTTAAAAACAATTACCATCTATTTATTTCAAATATCATAAGGATAAAGTTTCCTGGGCCACTCTTTATTTTTCTGAAATATAGATACAATGCAGGGCTTTTTAACTAATTTTTCTCAGGAATCATTAATTTTGTTTATGTAATAAGCATTCTGAGGAAAAAAGTTGTTTCATATAGAAAATAAACTTGGCTTTGCTTGAGGAGATTATTTTGAAAGCCGTCATTATCTAATCCTTCCTTTTATAAAAAAGTTAATAACCATTGAAAGCTGAGGAGATAATAATGAAGCTCAGACAAGGACGTAACAATTTGAAGCGTTTGTCGCCCTGGAGATTGTCCCTAGAATTATAAGGGAATTATTTATATAACACTTTATATATATGTATATATATATATATATATATATATATATATATATATATAATAATAATAATTAGTCTGGAATATGCATAAAAGTGCCCTTCATTGTCGTGTTTAGGATTCCGATGCAGCTCTTAGCGTCTTATGTCCTCTACTGCAGGAGTTGCCTTATGATAGGACCTTCGAATTGCATCGTTATACTCAAAAAGTGAGAACGACTGGAAAGGACTTTTCTATTTAAGATGGTTGGCCTTTTAGACAGATCTCGGTTTCTCACACCCATAGTAATTAGTTGCACTATCTACATCGTCCGCGGAAGAACGTTATCCAACGGAAACCTCTCATTATATATGTGGAAGGCTTTTGATCTCCAATGAAGGGACAATATTTTTCGAAGTCTCTCTATAAATGCATGTCAAACCTATTCTCTATTGGAAGCACTATCTTTGTGCGGTTCTCAGACAATCTTTGGCATTCCAATTATCCTTTAAAGCCTCTAGGAAGCCTTCACCAACAAAAACCTCTTGCATCACCTGTAAGAAAATATAGCAAGGAATTTATGAGTGTATCACAGAAAATATTCAAAATATTATTCATTATAAGACATACAAATATATAAGAAGTACTTAGTTTTCTTTAAAAAATATATATTACATAAATTTAATATAAATATGAGCATTGAAGATAATCCTTATCTAGTCAATAAGTATAGCAATATCATTTTTTTATACATGAAATGCTGTATGACAACGATTATCTTCTTCAATCGAATATTATATGAACAAATCAAAGAAGTCATTTATTTTTCTTATATAAGAAATAGATGTTAATTCATTTATTAGCTGTATGACAAAATTATATAAAAGGGAATGTATTTATATTATTTTTAATCAAGTCAAGAAACGTGGGCTTGTAGATTATATAAATAAAAAATATTTCTTATTCCGACAATTATGGTTTCATTTAAAGTTTTATATCTTCCTACGGCATGTCCTCTACGGACCTGTACACAATGCAGCCTTCACGGACATGGTAATGGACGTGAAAGATGACTTCAAAGTCATAGTGTGTCGCACAGGCCTTTATCGCAGGTTGTACATATGAAGCGTTGAGAACTAGATCTGGAGTATCAAATTTGTGGCACGCTGTGTTTATGTGAAAAGAGGTCAAAAAGTTCAGTCATGGGTTGATCAGATACCTGAGTACCATTTGCTCAGATTCAAGCTGTTGAAGGTGAGGACAAAAATGGACCATCCTGGGGTTTATTTTCCTCTCATTTGTGATATTCTACTTTTTAATGATGGTATAAATAGTTCTGGAGATATACTTAAGGATGCCAGGTGATCACTTGGGGCGGATGACTTGTGCTGTGAGGCTTAATGATATTAAAAAAATATTCCAAGTATCCAAAAACTCAACTGAAGTGCAGTCTTAATTTAAAATATGAGCGGAGATTCAAGAAAGTGGAGATATTGGCACATAACAATCACAGGTCAGAAACTAAAACCTAAGTAAGATAACAAAAAAGAACTGACTTGTAATAGTGGAGACTAAGCAAAATAGTTAGCTTGTAAAATGGTAGAATTTCAATTCCTGAGATGTAAGTCTCTGTACATGGAATTTATTCCATAAAAAATCTCGTCAGCTGAAATCCTAAAATTTTAGTTTGTAATTACAATATTTACAACCAAAGATTTTCCAGGAGTTCTACTAAGATTATCATCCTATTTCTATGCTCTCTACATGACTAAAAGTTTTTGATCAATTTATCACCCATAGAAACAACTAATACATATTTAAAACTAATTGGATATACAATCATATTTAATGAATCTATTTAACGAGACATCTGATGTGAGTTAGGTTATGCTCACACGCCAAATAATCCCTGAATAAACAACAACCGGCCTAGTCATCTGGTCTGTAAAACAAAGTCACTGAGTCCTCTCGGAAGAGGATCGGTGAGGGAGTCACTCCGATTCCTCTACAAAGGATAAAATAATACCCTAATACTCATCCGGTAAGTCACTCAGTTTTTTCTGAATATAAGCAAGGATATGTCAAATCCTTCAGTCCGTCATGTAACATTTATGAAAAACTATTATTTAATTCATTTTTAGCTAGTTTTTCAAGCAAGTAAGATATAGACTTACTTTTGCAACTTTGTCCAGTTGACCTCCGACGCTACTCAAGAAGTCCACGTGATTCTTAAAACTTCTATTGTTTCCCGTATAGAGCAACCAGCAATTTTTCTTTGCAATGTGGATTCCAGATCCTAATAGGAAGAATTAAGTTTTTTATCGTTGATTTCCAAAATCTTTTGATCTTTCCTAAAGAAATTTAGGATGACCACAATCCGATTGCATAATTTTTTTTCCGACTTGACCTCCAACATTAGTTTTACGTCATCAGCGTAAATATCTAAAATGTGTTTACTAGAGCCAAAATCGACTGCAAAGCCCCTAACCTTCTTATTTATGGCTTTATTAAGATCCACGATACTCCCAACAAACAAAAGAGGTGATATTGGGTATCCCTGACGACAACTCTTCTTTAAAGCAATAGGTAACTTTCTTTCATTCCCATAGAGATAGTTGACGAGCCATTACACAGATGTTTTTCTTAAATCTATTACAATGATGGATCCATAACTTTTTTTCCTTTGAGCACCTCTATAGCTCTTTCAAAGTTTCATGGCACATCCTAAATTTTTCTTCCTCTGAGGAATCCGTTTTGTACAATTCCTATTTTGGAGTTTAATATAGGTTCCACTTTTTTGGATTCCAGCCAGAATTATGTAGCTTTCGTTCAATATAGTGCTTGGGCGCCAATTATTAATGTCCGTAGCAACCTCCTTATTAAAGATTAAGGTGATTCTTCATTTTTTAATCGATTTTGGAAGTTTCCCGTAAATTTCCATCGATTTCTCCAATTCCACCAATTATGGAATAACTTCGTCCATGCATTCTGTATATACTAAAACCCCGATACCATCGGGTCCTGAAGCTTTTCCGTTCTGAAAATGTTCTTTTATATAGTGAGAAACAGAATCTTCCGTAAAAATAACCTGTTTTCCCTTCCTGGGCCGAGGAATTTTTCTTCTGTTAAGTATATATACATAGGTCGGTGAAGCTACCACAGCCCGCAAATAAATTAGACGTACGTTCACGGAAGGATCGTAAAACCTTTGTATATGCAGCTACTACGATATGGAATCCATCTCTAAATCTACTGTCTACCATAAGCTTAAATATAAGTAATTTCTAAAATGAACGTGGAGCAATTTGATGATGCAATTCGAACAAATATTTGCATTCAAAATGGCTTCATATTTTTCGTTTCATATACATAAAGTATGTATGGACTATTTGATAAGAGAACAAAAAAAGATATATTTTTAAAGGATTTTTAAAAACATTCTATATTCATATGTAGAGAATGTATTTTTAGCCCACTATTTTATTACGACCCATAACTGTATTTTATGGGACCCGATCAATGTCATTTAAGACATTTTTAAACTTTTAATAAATATGCTTATTTATAGTGATATAGGAGTAAGGATCAATGAATGTCCTGAATAATGGACTCTTATTAATCAAATTAAATAACTCCTTAAGAGTTTTTGCTTTATCAACATTTAGGATTATATATCCTTATTCTGACAATAACACATAGAAAAAAAGGACAAGAAGGATGGCCAACAGAAAAAAATAATTTCGAATGAAGAATTTTTGAGAATGTCCATAAAACATCATTCAAGTTTAATTATATGGAGTCAACCATTCCTACATGAAACCTTTATAGTTCATAGTAATGGAGGAAAATATTAATCTTCATTCCATAGAATCAAGTTTTCATGATACAACTTATATTTGCACTGCAGGTATAAATCATATATTCTTTATTTTATTGGGGGGAAAATGTAAATAATTTATATTTACATTATTTATTGATATTTGTATTGCTAAATATATCTCTTTCGATAATTTGATATATGTTTTTTTTTCACGTGTGGGTTTTAAATGGTTATCTAAGAAACAAGTTATTTTAATAAGGATTGGGGGTCTTATTTATTAATTTTAAACTCTAAGATCGTTACTTTTGTTTGCTCACATAAACACATAAGCACCATTAACCATTGCATGTCTAATGAGTAGGGATATGAAAAGGGCTCTTCTGCAAACTCACCAAGAAACATAATGGTTTCCCTGGGTAACTCAGTTTTCTCTCAATGGGTCCCACAGCAAGCATTTATTATATCATACATAAAAAGGGTTCTTCCTACAGACTCACAAAGGAGCATAATGTTTTACGTAAGTAGCTCAGTTTTCTGTTAATGAGTCCCACAGCGAGAAACTATTAAATCATATATAAAAAGGACTCTTAAAAACAATGACGCTTAGTGATAAAATAAAGGTCTTCATTGGAGATACAATAGGATTTATTTCCTGCATGCATTAATTATGTGTAAATAAACACCCAAAATAAACCTTGAAAATGAGTGTATCTATGGTACCAGATTCATTTTGTTGTCTTTATGGCATGAACGTTTATTAAATATCATGTCTTTGATCAAACAAGCTTTCTAGTAGAGAGAACTTTAGACTACCAAAAATTAATATTAAACATGTAAACCGGGAAAAGTTGCTTCTGGGAAAAGTAGATGATCGTGAATAAGTTAAAAAATGTGTGAACCCTCGTCCCCTGCCCACTTTGTTTCACAGCTCAAATATATATATATATAAGATTTTAATTTCTATAAAAATATACATAATAAACATTATGGCTTAAATTTCAGCAGGGTGACAGAACGAATTCATATAATTTCAAAACATTTAGAAAAAAAAATCTACTCAATATATTATCATAATGTTGTTTTTGTGATGGATAAAAACATTTGAGTTAGCCTCAAGTATCCAAGATACATGGAATTATCAGGGAAAATGTCAAGTACCTTGTAGCAAGCTCCATGCTGAATCCTTTATGTTTTTCCTAGTCGTAATAGTTTGTAATTTTTTAGGGGTTTTGACAAAAGGCTGTCGTTGTATTTTGGAAGATCCATTGTTTTTTTTGATGTTGTCTTTTTAAAGATGGAAAAGTGCGGGAAGATCGTTTTCTTGTTCAGAGGATTCTCAGGTTTGGGCAGAGCTTGATCATTACAAACTGGAAGTATTCAGCTAAATTCTTTCCGTTGAAGGTTCCATTGAAGTTGTTATTTGTGGCTTGGAACCTTAGGAAATCCTACTATTTCTACTATGAATCAAAGTTTGAGGGTTACTCATTTTTATAAGAAATACGATAAATGGCTCATTTTTATGTAAAGAGAAAAATGGTTGACATGTAGGGATTTGTGTTCACTTATTGTTGCTATAAATGGAAAATAAAAAAAATATGTATGTTCATATAAATTTGGTATTTAATATTTTTATAAAATAACAAAAGGGTGTACTGCATAATGAAACCTTTGCTTGTAAAATTGGACAGGGGGGACGATCGCCACCAAATCAATTTATCAATGGTCATTTCCTTTCTCATGATGTAACTTATACTGGGACCCAAAGCATCGGCTCTTACGATACCCAATAGTAAGCTTAACTATTAATGTAAAGTATATTTCACAATAAATAGTGGATCCAAAATGGATACATTTAACCCTTTAACCGGTAAACTTGACGTTCATTCATTGTTGTTTCAACATAACTGATAATCACTAAAAGTTATGTATGGAAAAAGGTCACATGATTGTTTGAAATAAATATAAGAAGCAGTTGACATTATAAAATAAATTATCACATCACTATCGGCTGTTGAGAAATGCATTTTAATTCAGTGAAAATAATACACTCTTTAAAAATACCAATTGCCTATTCTTCAGGACTTCCATCCTTGTCATTGCATATTCTTTAAATATTTTCTCGATATTGATTATTAATATTATAATCAAATAAAGCAACTCCTAATGAATGTTTATTTTTGTTGGTCATGTATGTCGATTAATAGGCATAGAAAAATAAACAAATTGTTTTACCAACTGCAAAAATTATGCTTATTGATATGTTTGCGAGAAATACCTCTTCCTAACCCTGCTAATAGTTTTCATCGCAAAGATGGACTGTGTTGATTCTAGTCAAGTCAAATTTAATTAAACATCCTCTGTATGACGCAATCAAAGCGTTTTAAGTAAAAATATTTTGTGTTTTTTTTCTTCTTCAAGTCTTACATAAGCCACTTCTCTAGTTATATAACTTATGGAACCAAGGGAGATAAAAAAAGACTATATATACATCCCCTTCTCGGCTTGAGAAAGAACTTCCTCTAATGACGCAATGGAAAAAACAAAAAAGAGCAAATATCTGCACAATCGAGTTAACACTCATAGAACCAAAGTATGTAAATATATATAGGGTAAGAAGGGTTAGCTACAGCAGTCAGATTGAAGTCAAATGACTCAGTTCTTGTGAATACAGTGACGTAATGACAGGGACATTGATAAGGACATCATATTTAGGATTTGGTTTCTTGAATGTGATTTGGGAAATAAAAGGAGTATGAATAATTAAA
The DNA here is from genome assembly GCA_013387185.1 of Caligus rogercresseyi. Taxonomy (NCBI): domain Eukaryota; kingdom Metazoa; phylum Arthropoda; class Copepoda; order Siphonostomatoida; family Caligidae; genus Caligus; species Caligus rogercresseyi. Next base: position 10,785,250 of record CP045901.1, on the reverse strand, counting down.
AAGCATCTGGTATTTTGAAATAAAGCAAACTCAAAATGACTACTTATAAGCTCAACTATAAGAGTATTGATCTTTGATGTCTTTTTAATTAGATAAAAAGAAGAAAACTTCTTATATATATATATATATATATATATATATATATATATATATTATATTATATATATATATATATATATATATATATATAAAACATTGTATATAGCACGGTCTATGCCAGTACTTACATAATTTTATTGATCAAAAGAGTTAATAATCATGTATAAATAAGTATTAAAAATCATGTTGGATTGCTAAGATATCAAAAAGTAAGAGAAAAAATGGGTCATAATGTATTAAACTATGAAGTAATCTTAACAAGTTTATGGAATGGTTCATTAAAAAAATTCTATGATCCCGTCAAAACACTTTTTGATAAATGATTAATCTTGACGAGCAATTGGTAATTAAGCTAAATCTTTTAAAAAAGTTTTTTAAAGTATTGAAACTACTTTTAATGTAAAACTTAGTTGACTGATGACTCTAGCAATTATTATGAATTTCGAAATAAGCCATCTGCTTAGGCTGATTATGTTTATCAAATGGATGTGCGGTCTAGACAAAGGCAAAATGATTGGATCACAGGCTCGATCTTAAGTTTTTCTTAAGAGATTTTACCCTAAAAAAGAAAACAAGAATTTAAGTTTATAATTAAGTGAAATCTTCAAGAAAGCATTGTTATGATGTGGGCTGACCCGCAAAAAATCTAGGTCCAAACTAGATTGAAATATGATGAAAATAGTAGATGCAAACAGTAAAAGATATTAAAAAATGTATCAAGAAATTTATATTTTTACTAAATTTTCTAAGCTTTGAGCTCGTTGAGCAAGTGGAAGGCAATTCCCGATTTAGTTCAAATTTTGAATATACTTCCTTTTTCATCACAAAGAAAAAAGTGAAGTTTGCGGCTAAATTACAAACATTGAAAAATAAGAACAACCCTAATATATATGTCGCAGTAGAGATGGATATCCACTAGAATCGTTGACCTTCCTGGTAGAGATTGCTATCCTTATCTCTTCTAGGAGAGATAATATTTGCGATGTTGAACAAAAATTTATTTCATTTACAATTTCTATTCTATATTTTGGTGAAAATGATTTAATTTGATTCAAGGAAGCAAATGCGACGCAATTTTTTACTAGCATTGTATCTATATTGGCGACCTATATAATATATAAATTTGATACTCATTCAGAAGAAATCAGACATGATAAACATAGCTTAACAACATGGCCCTACCATCTTCATATTTAAGTTGTCATCCTCCTATAAGAGATAACACCCCGATATTTCTAGCAGAGTCGTTGATATTCTTGATATAGATCACGATCGTAGTCACTCCAAGGAGAGGATACGATAGTGATCTCTACCAGAAGAGTAAAACGACTCTACGGAGTCTCTATTACGATATATATATATATACTCTACTGCGATATATATATGTATTATCTTATAATCAACTTATTGATTTTTGTATATATATGTAATTAGGTGTTCTTATTTTTCAAATGTTTGAAATGTTAGCAACATTGGGGATTTTCTGTTTCTTGGTGATAAAAGAAGACGACATACAAAGTTTGAACAAATCGTTCAACATTACGAGGTCGCGCAATGAGGTCAAAGTTTTAAAAATTAGTAAAAATATAGTTTTCCGTAATTTCTTCAAAATGGGGGCCGTTACAGACTTCAATAATAATTATTAATTTAAAGGAAATCTAATTTACTACCAGACGTATGTTTGATGTTTTTTAATCAAACAAATTTTCAGTAAAAACAAAGAAAAAAATGGGAGTGTGTATTGTTAGCATATTTCATAGCTTTTTTGTATCAATTAACTTCACTCGCCTGTAGAAGATGACCTTGTTCGCTTCAGAGTAAAATAGTATTTTTAAGTTTAGTACAACTTTGAATGATAAATCCAAAAATGACCTTGGTTGCATTCTATCAATTCAGAATTCAGTACAATCTGAGTTTACATCATATGATTCAGAGCCTGTATTGACCTATAGAAATCGATGAAAAAAAAAAAATGGGTTTTTTAGATTTGCGTCAAGGTATCCTCTCAAAATTTTACTTTGTCTCTGACGCATTAGAATCATTATATGCGTCAATTTGTACGCGAGATATGCTTTTTTTAATGTACATATAACTCTCTACTTATTAAATTGACATGATTTAGTATACCAAAATATTAAAGCTGGCTTACCAAGCTTTCATTTGATATGTTTGGTGTTCTAAAAATTGCTACTCTTTAAGAGAAATAAGCAAATACATTTTTTTGCACTTACTATCCCCAAAAATTGATCTTTTGATATGAGAATATACAATACCCACTTGGTAACGGTGTTAGTGTTATCTGGATAAAAAGAGAAGGGAGAGAGTATTTTGCCTCTCTTCTCTCCCCTTCTTGTTTTCTTTTCTCT
>CP045901.1:10765740-10782685 GCA_013387185.1 Caligus rogercresseyi | reverse complement strand
TCTCACACCAAGATACGGCTTTTTATTTAAAATATAGACCAAACAAGATAAACCTCCCTTAATATCTCTTCGGGATTGGCTTGGCTTTGTGATTGTAAGTTATTCAACTATGTTCCTAAGGCATCTTCTTATAAATAATTTATTTGTTTTTTCAGCATAGCTGAGGCTCTAATTATCGTCATTGACCATATATCATAGCGTGGCTGGACTAAATTTCACCGACGAGAGGATCCAGGACGCGGGGACAGTGATGTCGGATTGTAATCATTCATCTAAACGTACGGAATGTACATCAAAGACGTCCTCACGGAGGAGGCAGGTGCGATAAACGACAAGGAGTACTGTGAAGCACGAATTGAGAGTCCATGGGGGACGTAGCCAACGGTTTCTCCTGTGCTCACATCAAGATACGGCTTTCATTCAAAACCCACCACACCCCAGTCGGACTGTGGATGTGCAATATAAAATGTGTTATTTTGTGTTACAATCGATATATACTTATTTCAATAATAAAAACGATGGCTTTTATTTTAAAGTTTTACTGTTTTTTCATAATAGTATAATTCAGTGCTTTATTATTTATTTAATTACATTTAGCGTTTTGTTCCAATACTGGTTTTTGAAGAAGGTTATCATTTTCACACCATATCCATAATCTCAGTCTGATGGTTTTTTAATGGTTAGTAAAGGGCTATTAAAGTAAGATGTTTTACTTTTTGTATTAAGAAAATGTTAGACTTTCATTAACTATTTTTAAAATATTTTTTTAGTTTTCTAAATAAGAAGAAAAATATGTCAAAGTAAAAATTCTTCAAAAAGGCAATATATATATAATTAATATAATTTTTCGAAACATTTTAGTTTATTCTATTATAATAATATCAATCCCTTTATTTAGCATGTTCTTCACCTTATTAAGGGCGTAAATATTGTAATGGAGATGTTTTATATAAAGGGATTGCAAGGTCAATTCATAATGCTGTCTTGCCCTGATTTGCGAATATTAAAACAAGCTAATACTGTTTTTGAATCACTGATGTGCGTCTTCAATTTTGTATAAATTTTTTTTTTTGCTTTTCATGATACCTAATGCTCAAATTATCGTCATTGGGCATATACATAGCGTGGCTAGACTAAATCATCAACAGTCGATTATCAAGGCCGCCGGGCAGTGATGTCTTTCTTCTGTACACTTTTACCACAACAGAAAGCATCTGACTGTAAAATATGCAAATAGTTCATTCCCAGGCGGTTCCTTTGATAAAAAAGAAACAAGGCATCAAAATGTATTTTTTTTTTAATAAATGTAAAAAATAATAAAATATATTATTAAAAAATCTGTTAGAATATTTTTTTTACAAAGATCCTGATCTTTTTTAATTAAGGTTTTGTCTTTTTCATAATAATTTAATTAAGGGGTTTATTATTTATTAAATTTTATTTAGACAAGGAGATGGAAAAACAATTGTCTACCTACCGAGACGAAATGTATTCAGAAGATATCAAGTTTATAATTTCCTCATCATATCCAATAAATAACATTAGTAGTTGGCTATTACTTTAATATACTTATATTGGTTTTTCTCGAATGTATTTCAGTTCTTAAATAATAGTATAAATACATAAGAATACTCACCTTCAATTAATACAACGACAAATGAACCATCGAAATAGATTAAACAAAACAAAATGACTCAATGATATAATATACTTGGGGTATATTACAATTTTAAAAAAATCACATGATAATGACTCCTCGTAAATTAAGACTAAAACATACATTAATATTTAAATAGCTAATAATTTTTTAAATAAATCCTTAATTATCTTAAAGTAGCTTTGAAACTTCGTTCGGAAATACCTTGATTTCCCTCGAAGCGAGAGTCCTCGAGTTGAAGTTGTTAACGGAAGTGACTTAGAGGGTGAGAGCTCCATATCTAGCGACGGCTGTTAGGATAATTCCACGGTGATCCTCGGGACTTCAACCTCAATCGAAGTTATTGTGCTAGCTATTCTTCCCTTGTTAGCATTTACAACCGCAACAACCTCAATTACTAAAAACGTTTAAAACGATTGTTTTCCGTTTGGAAAGTCCAAAGAGTATCAAAGTTTTTATTTACGCTTCATTACCTTATCCATTCCCTTTATGTTAATTACAATTAAGATTTTTTTAATAGATTACCAATGGGAAATATACAAATTCATGTTTTTATTGTTTGAAGACGTTTTCTAAGAAGTTTTTGACTCTAATATCTCATCATGGAACTTTTTAAGACAACAAAAACTAAATTTAAGTATTTTTTCAAAGAGATGGAGGTAACCCTCCTAATGTAAATAATATATTGTACTATGTAGTCACACTTTACCCAGTTTTTATACTACTAAAAGAGATGAAATTAAGTTTCTCAAACGACGACATTCGAGTACCAATAAAGAGGAAGAGGACTCCACGTCTACTTACAACCCCTAAGGATGAAGTTGAGGATTTGTGCCGGTGACTAATCAGTCCGTGGAGTCCTATAACTTTTGGAATCGTCGTGAGAACTTAATTTCATCTCTTTTTAGTAGTATAAACTGTGTAAAGTGTGACTACATAGGTTACAAATATTATTGTTTACATTAGGAGTGTTCCCTCCATCTCTTTAGTACTCCTTGAACTATGTTAGAGATTTTTATTCATTTAATATTCCTTTAAAATGCTTCAATAACAATAATAAGAATCTCTCAAGTGATATAAATTGCAGAATTCATGCTGCCAGAAAGATAACTTCTATAGTTCTTTCACCAGCAGAAAATTAAAAAGCTCCAATCTATGTGAATGTATATTTGGTATCCCCATGATATCGAAGAAATAAATGTATATACAAATATGATAATAAAAGTTATAAAATTATATCCATTAAATATTTGTTGTTTATCCATTTTGCGCTTCTATGCATCAATTTGAAAATGAAGCTATGAAATTATGCTAATAAAATGTTTGTTTATTACCTCCGCCGAAGGAGGTATTGTTTTCACTGGGGTTGGTTTGTTAGTTTTTTTGTCAGCAGGATAACTCAAAAGTTGTTTGAACAGATTCGGAGAAACTTTGTGGAGTTGTTGGAAATGCAAAGGAACAAGTGATTTAATTTTTGCAATCTCTGAGGGCTTCTTTAATATGCAAAATGAAATTATGTTAATATAATTTATGTTTTTACCATTATGCGTTTATAAATAGTGTTGTTATAAATGTAAAAAGAAGATTACTGACACTTTAAATAATTTATTTTAGAAAAAAGATTAACTTCTACCTACAGCAAGTGAAAGGTTACGTGATCTATTTTCTAGCATGTCGTCCCGATTGATTTATCCCAGTCCTAGATTTATATTTATGTATATCTATTTTGTTTATATATCGTTGATTTCAAGAGTTCATCGTTAGAGGGTGCTGTTTATTATTATTGTTTTATAGCAACTAAACATTGTCAACACATAAAGTTGTATGATGAGTTAGATTGATTTGCTCGAGGATGACTAAGTGTTCGGTGCTGGGATGCGCGAGTCGAACGGGATCCAAATACAAAGAAACCTATGGCCCCGTACAGCTATTCCGCTTTCCCCTTCCTAAGAACCCAACAGAGCGGAAGAGACGGAATAAATGGTTGACAAACCTAGAGTACCCTCCAAACTGGAAGTCAAGTTCGACTTCAAGTATTGCGAGAAGCATTTCGAGTCCTCCATGTTCTACAGACAGATACATCCGGGTACTTCAAGAAAGTTTCTGAAGGAGGATGCCACGCCACGGATTCTACATCGCCTTCAGCCCGAACATAACTACTGCAGCACGGCCCTTGGGCCGCCAATCAAAAAGAATGACAAAGAAGCACACAGCAACCCTCCTCACAATGTCGTCAAACCCTCTCCCCTTTAAATGAAGGCAGGAAAATCACTCCCTTAGAGACTCAAACCCTCTCTCCTTCAAATAGAGGCAGAGAAATAACTCCCTCAGAAACTGTGGCACTTTCTTCTTTGGATATCAGCCTCCAAATCACACTACCCAGCATTTGTCACGGCTGTCACATCAATTCGTCTCTAATAAAGGCTCAAGATACCCTCGTCGGATCCTTGAAAAAGCGGATCCAATCCCTAGAGCGGAAGAATATTCTTCTTCAAAGTCAAAACACCTATCAAATCCGATGGAGCAGTGGGCATAAACATAAAATGGACAAGACTAAAAACCTAAAAAGCCGTCAAAGGCTTGGAAAGTCGGCACGAGACGCTTTAAATTTACGACTAGCCTGTGGCCAAGAGGGTTATAATTTGGTCCGAAAGTACTTACCTCTGCCTTATATCAAAGTCGTCAAAAGAGGGGGGAGAGCTGCTAATAATTGTGTTATGGGTTTTAAAAATAATTAAATACAGCAGAAAATATATAAAAGTATTTAAGTAGAATAATACATCTAAATAATATTAACAACCATTTGTTGGCATTTAAATTATTTGGACCATATTTCACTATAACACTTGCCTATCTACACATTATGATCATTAAGCCCCGTATGCCGCTATTTTTATTTCCCATCTTGACCATTTTTCCCTAGATCGATTCTTCCGAATACCAAAATGGAACTTCCCAGTGTTATACAGAATATTATATTTATATATATTTAAAAGTGAAAACTGAATTATGTAATCAATGAATTGAACAACCGCCTATGATAATTAACATTAAACTTTATTGACCAAATATATTACTTATTTTTATTGATTGGACCAACTAATTGTTTTTACTTTACAAATAACAGCTGTTTTTCAGGGGGGGGAGTGCTCGTTTAGGGCGTAAAAGTAGCCTGGACTGCCTTTGAATAAGTGACTGATTACTTATAGTCTTATAAGTCCATCACATGCTAAATTGGACATTCACTGCCAAATTTAGGAATAGTAAAAATTGTTTTTGAAAAAATCATCAATAAACAAGGTTTCCCCCCCTTCTTTCTCTACATTCGATAGTCGCGTGTCCATTTATCGACAGGTATGATGGTGCAAAACCAACACTATTTTTTTTGAGCATGTAAAGCTGTTTTATTTCATTAATAGGTGGAATAGGATAAGTTCATTCAAAGGATTTATAAATGAAGACTAGTTAGTCCAATGAAGAAGCAACAATTATCGTTTTGGAACCTTAATCATATTGAACTCTTTTTTTACCATATGGTTCGATAGAATTGCATCCGATTTAATCTAATCATTAAAATTAGTCTGTCGAACCTATCATGAGGTAGACCAAAATGACCATCCCCTCTCGGGGTTCGAACCTGGACCCCAACATTGAGAGTTGAATACGCCTTAACGCACACGGCTATCGCACTCCCTTAACTTTTATCCTTTCATTATATTTGTAATGAAAAAGACAGATGGAGTCAGGGTTTTGGAGGTCACGGAAAATATTTTGATTTTCCTTTGTCTTAAATAAAAACAGATACGGTGATGGAAACCATAGTTTCTAACTTTTTAATAAATAGAAAGACGCCACAGAGCTAATAAATATATTTAAACAAGGTTTTTTATTGTAATGCATAAGGCCTTTAATGAAATCATTATATAGATTTAGATATTAAAGATGCAATTCGTAATACTGAGTACAATTCTTGATATCATGTTCGCTGAGTGATGGGTACGTGTATTTTTTACATTTCATCGTCAGAGAAGTCAATGTCTTTCTCTGGAAGTCTCCAACGGAGACAAAGCATATTTTGACAAAACCTCCATACTTCTTGGGGCACTGAAAGTACCGCTTTCCCTCGAGAGATCCATCATTCTTCCCCACAGGCTCGTCATACTGAACCCCCACCCAAATCCCGGGCTTGAAATGCACATCCCCGATAAATTTGACTTCTCCGCGTCGGTCCGAAATGTTTCCGGGGACCGTGATGGAGCAGCGATCCCCTTCTTTCATGGATGAGGCCAGCTTCTTATCAGACTCTACTTGAGCCTCTTTCTCCTCTTCTAGTTTCTTCAATTCCTCTTCGTTATACTTTCCAAGCTGGTTCCGCTTGAGAAAGCTCTGTACAGTGTCCGTCCGCTTGGCATACTCGTCTTCCGTTAGCTCGAACTTCTGAACGCCCACAGTGTTTTCATATTCACCAACGGACTAAATTTAAGCGAGAAAAAATGTAGTTACATTTATCATTATTAAAATTGTCAAAAAGAATAAGCTTCCTTTGTCAAAAGAATTTAATGTATGAAGAATTTGCTTTATAGTTTGTAACATCGTTTCTGGTTATGTTCAAAATAAATCAAATTGCACTTATTAGTACAATTTCAAGACATCACCCATCTAGGAGTCATCCATATTTTTTTTTACCGCTGCCGCCATAAAGGGTTTATGGATAGACTGGATGGGAGATAGTTCTGAAATCATTGAAGAGAGAGAGAGAACAGAGAACCTACTAGGAGAATCCCTTCTTTGTAATTTTTTAAAATCTATTTCTTTTGGACAATTTTACAGTTTTAATTATATTTATAAACTGCCATTTCTTCGATACTAATATTATATACCATATCAAAGGCTATCAGATATTATTTCTACCCGAACACGAGTCCATACCTTACTGTGATCCACAACATGAAGCCTAAGGCCAGAGTCCACGGGATAGGATCCCAGAAGGGCCCCATCATCGCTCAGATCACATATTTTAGTCCTAGTTTTGTCATCATGGACGGAGATTTGCATGGAGCCCGCAGAACAGCCTGTGATCAACTCCATTTTGCCTTTCAGATCAGCAATGGTGATCCCCTTTTGGAACTTCTTCTGGGAGTTAAAGGAGTTTATGTTTGAGGAAATGAAGACGTCCACCATGGACTCTGTGATCACTCGAATCTCACCTTCCATCTGCAAAAAGAATATTTGTGGAGACATTAGTGCAATTATAGTGATCAATGTAATTTATAATACCAAAAAGAGGGCATTCATCACTCCACAGGTATAAGTAAAGAAATATAAAGAATTAACAAATTTTATTAAAATATTTTAAATTTATTTTCCACTTTTTTACCTACATCCGTAGAGTAATGATGGGTCCACTCCTTTTTGAGACTTAATGATATAAATATTATTTTAAAAACAATCATTTATTTCCAAGATTAACATAAACGGGTATAAGAATGTCTCCGGTTTGAACGTCTTTTTTGTCCAGGGCGGAGATGGTGTTTGTATAGAGGAATTTAAGTCCAAAGTTAATGAGGACCTCAGTGGATTCCTCACTTCCGTCCGGAATGGCAGACATCCGTACCCCCACTTTATTCCCCTTTCTCCATGCTATAACGGACTTATCATCGTCCTTATGCAGATCCGGAGCGCTCTCATCAAACTCTGCGGCATCATCTCTGGGTGGAAGATGGATTTTCCCTTTAGGAAGGATGACTTGAGCCGTCTCATGGAGGAGATGTCGCTCCGAGGCTTTAACAAGGCTCTGTTGGCGTAGAAGGGAGCTCATGACGTTCTTTTTGTCAGATGCTGCAGCTGAAGAGGTCTTCTCTTGCTCCTCAGCTCGAAACACCTTCATTTCCTCAGCATCTAGGAACTGAATGTCCGTAGGGTGCTGCGTTGGATTCACGACTTTAAGGATGAACTCTTTGGGCTCTCCAGACTTCCAAGGGGCTTTGACAGAGAAGATGGAGATGTCTGGGACGTGGTAAAAGGCGGCGAGCTGTATTTTAAACTTGATAGATGTAGGATTATACTCTGGCTTGCTAAGGTTATGCTCGCATTTTCTACAGCGCTGCGATCGCTTAATAACGAGCTGCATGTGTAAAGGGTGTATTTTGTCCAAGTGTAGGGGCTGTGTGTCCGTTTGCGAGAGGCGGATCCGCATGTCTGTCCGATTGTATATGTTTGCTTCCTCCATTTCAAGGAGGAGGGAGTTTTCGGACTCTATTTCTTGTATGGGAAGGGGGTTCCCGGGTCGGAGTGAGGGGATGGACTTGTCGGGATCTGAGCCGCCTCCGAGGCTGAGGGGAGGGAGTCCGGCTCGCTTGCGAGCAAGGCCGTACTTATCAGATAGCTGGAGGTAGTTGAGCTTCCGTCCCATTTGCCGTTTGGACTCCTTCTCCAGCTTTTCCTTTTGGGCGATGGAGCGGTAGTGCTCAAGAAGGGAGGACATACGCCCCGCGTAGGGGTTCTCTTTCTCGGGCCAAGCACCGGAGGTCACCTTCTGATTAGAGAGGCCGATGTCACGGGAGGACCAACGACAAAAGACGCAGGATAAATAATAAACCTTGCTCGGAGTCTCATTTGGATCTGAAAACAAGGAAGAGCTTTTATTATGTGCAGATGCAAATCATATATTATTGATTAAATAAATGCTTCCCTAATGAACATCTTTTACAACAAATATCATTATTAATGTTTTGATCCCCATTCTACAAATGCACTTTTATGGCTGCGTAGACTCATGAAATAATACATAACTACATAAAATAGGTATTTTACTCCAGAACCATTTACAAGGACATAAATCTTTAGTTTTAATAAGGACAAATATTTCTCCCTTTAAGACTCTGAAGATATTGATGGGCCACCGTGACATGCAGATACAAGCAATATATTATTGATAAAATAAATGCCTTTCTAAGAAACATCCACGAGAGAAAATATCATGAATGTTTTTATCCCATTTTCGAAAATACAAATCAAAAATGCCAGAACGATTATAAGTAAAAGAAAATTCTAATTAAATTGCCTTTGCAATAGTGTTTTGATTATGCCCTAAGGGGGCATTAAAAACGCTAAAAACATTAAGTTAGATACTAATATAAATGACTAAACCATCAGTCCTTTTATACAGACATACATTAATGGTTTTAGGTTGGGAAAAAATTATCTCTGAAAGCCTTTCCTGATTATTTGATTTTAATTACAAAAGACGCAAGATGGATATTTGATCTTGCTCGAGATCTCATTTATGGTTTATATGATGTGCAGATGTCAATTATGATATTGATTAAATAAATATCTCCCCTCATCAACATTCAATGAGAGACTTTATAATACATTAAGGTGGTACGAGGCCAAAAATGGATAGATTAAATACTCTCAAATATTCATGTTTTGAAGCTTTTGCTTGTGATTAAAATATCAAAATAAGAGGGGAAAATCTTTATAGCAGTAGTAGGCATACATTTAATTGAATGTGGCAACCAGATGCTAAATGAGGGCTATGGCATTTATCAACATATTGATTAAATAGAAGCTAACCTTATAGCATAATACATAATTAAAATATATGGGGATAATTAGAGATGAATAAGGATTTATAGCAGTTTTTAAGGATTTTTTTTGGCTTTCATATATAACATGGTTTTAAAATGAAAAAAGCTATGGTAGCTTATGAATTGATATAAGCTATAATAATTAATACAGTCACTCAGACTATATACTGTTTGATATTTACACTCGTAGATATATATTAGGCAAAAATCGGATCCATTAAACATATTTTTAAACTCTTCATCAGGCTTAGTCTTATATGAAGTTAATTTTATAATATCTTTAAATTAATAATAAGTATTTTAAACTCTTATTCCCTCAATAGATTCATTATAATCCAACCCAAGAATTGGATAAGAGCTGATACATAATGTATATGTTTTTTGCAACTAATTGTTCGATTGATCTACATTTGTGAGACTATAAATAAGCATTATAACATTGTGCTGTCTCAAATATTGGTATAAGCCTTAGATATCACATGACCGGTCTTTCTTATAAAAGTATATTCCATAGTAGATATTTACTCGAAGTCGAGTCCGACGTGGCCTTGGTGCTTAAAGTATGTCCACAAGAGGGACAGTCAAAGCAGTTGGCACATCGATTCTGCTTCATTCGAGCTTCGGCAGACGGCATGTTCTCCAAGCAGTTGGGACAGTAATGCGAGTCCACCTGGAATAATCAAAATCAAGTAAGACAACCCTCAAGACTGCCTCTTCTCTCTACTACCTCATGAAGAACGCAGTAATAGCATCGCATCTCGAAGCAGTGACGGCAAAAGTACATTCGACTCAAGGGACTCGAAACACCGCAGGTGCAGGTGTAGCGGACTTTGAGGAGGAGTTCCTCTGAGAAGGGACAGGGGATGTCCACGGGCATTTCGGGAAGGGGGGCAGCCTTGGCCTCACTCATTCTCGCGACGATCCAAAGCAGAGGTCAAATCCTTGAGATGTAAATGATTGGCAGTATAGTTAGTATATGTGCAGAATAATTGGACCATCAACTCGTCAGCAAAGAACAAGAAAAGGCACCTCCTTTTTTGTTTATGTGTGACGTCACAATCCTTATTTTTAATGGTTAGAAGTCGAGATATATCTATATTACAAGCATTTTAAAACCTACAAATACCCAATGATGTCATAGCACTTTTATTTTTTCCATAATAAAGATAGAAACTCCAATTATGATGACGTCGTTGGGTAGTTTCCCTCCCATTTTTACTTAATCTAGTCCTCAAAACCTTCCTATTTAGGCTATTGGTAAAGAGGTGTGGACTTGAACAGAGTCCTATAAGAAGGCTCTAGACTTAAATAAGAGTAGGTTTGAATGAGTCATTATTAGTAACAGGTACGAAATAGGTTTCAAACATTGGTGATGACGTCATCATAAGACTATTTATTAGTTTAAAATCAAATATTTATATATTGTCTGGATGAAATTAACTCAACCTCTTAAGAGCTAATGATAAATTAATCAAGACTTTTGACTTAATTATCGACCCTTAAAACGTTAGCATTATACAGATTATTAATCAAACAATTATTTTCTTAGACATGGACGTCAAAATAAAAAGGGCTTTCATTTATAATTGGATATAGATATTTCGGTTGCTAAAAATATTATTTAACAAAAAATATTTCCTTTAATATAAGAAACAAGTTCCAATCTTAGTTAAGGGCTAAAACGCATTTCAATTTTATTTATTAAAAAAAACATTAAATCTTACCTCCATTAGGACTTTGAGAGTACAACCATTTGACACCCCATGTAAGCATCATAGGGAATAAAACAGTTATAGATAATTACAAATATCTATAAATGTTTTATATATGAAGATACTCATTGAATTGAAAAATCCCCTTTCAAAAACGATTGTTTGTAAAATACTATTTCTTAGAAAATGATTATATTTATATGGCCTCTTCGTCATCAACGTGGGAGTTAAAAAAGGCGTTCAATAACCATAATAGCATGTTGTTAGTACGGGAAAAAGATCCAATAGGCCCTTAAGCAAGTAAATATGTACACACGACATTCTTCATTTAACGTAATGTATTTTAGATAGCCATCAATTAAAACACAAAATATAAAATGAATAAATACTTGGAAAAGCATGTCATAAAAATGGTAAAGTTTTCAACTATGTAAACATTATTAAACTTATTGAGATCCATAATATTTAGCCGCTAAAATTGACAACGTACAATCAAAAACTATACATAATATTCAATTGGTAGGTAATTTATTGAGTTATTTTGTTAAGAAATATTCTCGAGGAACGTAACAAATAATTAAAAAATATATATCTTCTTTTACTAAAGCCCTTGCGTCTGATGCTTGGATACTTGTTCAATTACCAGGGTTGTGGATTAAACGAAAAAAGAAACGCCGTTCGCGAACGTACGCTCAAAATCGAATGTCTGAACGGAATATAAATGAACGGACGGACGGTTTTTTTTGTTGGCGTTCGTCCGTTCCATTTATCTTTTTTTTGTTTGAACATTTTTTATTAAAGAAATTAAATCAATGTTTCTTATGTGAGAACGTTTTTTATCTATTTATTATTATACAAAAGAAGTGCAATTGAAATTCCTGCGAGTGATTCGGGGATAAAAGTGAGGACGGTTTTTTTAAATAATGGAATTTTTTCAAATTTGAAAAAGAAATAATTGATATTTTTCAACGAACGGACGAGCGCTAAAAAATTGAACGGACAAAAGCCTGAACGGATTTATTTTCAATCGAACGCTAAGGTCGAACGGCTAAGGTTGCGAACGCCCACAAGCTTGTCAATTATCACTCTTTACCAGGCTTGTGAACGGAACGCAAAATTGAACGGCGTTCAGCTGAACGCACGCTCAATGAATGGAACGCTGAACGGACGCAACTTTTTTTTTAACAAAGAACGTTGACGCAAAAAAAGAGTTTTGCGTTCAGCGTTCCGCGTTCAATTTTTTCCAAACATTTCTTGGACTTTTTTCGGAAAAACGTCATCACTACGCATTACTTTTTTCGGAAATTCTTTTCTAAAAAAAACGTCATCACTACGCAGTACTTTTTTTGAAATTCTTTTTTAAATATTTGAACGCTGAACGCTAACGGAACCGCTGAACGCAAAAACATTGAACGGAACGCTATTTTTTTTGAACGCTGAACGGAACGCTGAACGCAAAAAAAGCTGAACGCTCACAAGCCTGCTCTTTACACACTAAAACATTCAAGTATACGAGTTCCTGTTTTTTCAAGGCTACAAATATCCATGAGAAATAGTATTATTTATTTGAGCCCCTGGAATGCCTTTTGCATGTACTATTTTTTTTTTTTTTTGGGGGGGGACCTATGAAAATAATAGTTTATAATGAAATAATGGTCCAAATGAAGTTTTTGAAAAAATATTATGTAAAAATGGGATAAAGAATTATAAAAAAGTTTTTTTGAAAAAGTCGGATTGTTTTTTTGGCAAAAATTAGTATGTTTCATGAATAAAAATCAGTTCATTTAGTACCGATTATATTGCTAAATAAAATGTCAGTAGACCCACCTAAGTTACATATATTTTAGCATTATTAATAAACTTGTAAAAGCAAAGATTTTTTCATCGATTCCGTTAACTTTTGATATAACTTCAATATTGTTTTAATCTTGTTCTTTTTGAACATGTCAACTTTTGATGTTTCGGTATTTTTCGTTCCCATATTAGTATTTCATAGATTTAAGTGCCATAAGACCCAAGGAGATATAAAGGAGGTAATGAACAAGGAAACTTTACGTTGTGTTTTGTCTTCTTTTTTATTGGACTTATGACGTCAATGTTGAAAACCTATGTTTATTTATTATTATATTTACGAAATCAATTTCTCAAAGGAATTGCTTTGTTGTAGAGTGATGTGTGAGAGTGCCAGAACAGCCTCCAGTCAATTGTACTGTTCAAGAAAAGTCTATGAAACCGACTGTGACTCGTAAGCCTGGATAACGCTGAATTGAGCCCATGGAGTGCCATACATGCAGACAGAGTCCATCTTCTCCGTTGCTTGGAAGATATATATTCTCATAGAGGACGAGGAGTTGAGAGAAAAGAACCTCCAAACCATGATTCAGGCTTTCCCTAACTAGAACTGGAATGAAAGGACGAATTATTGGTGTTTATCAACCATGAAAAATAAATACAAAGAGGAATGCTTGGAAAACAACATTTATGGGCCTTAGAGTTCATATACAATGAACGTGAACCATTCAATGTCTTCTATTGAAGGATGATAACCCACAAACAAAATTATAGATGACAAAATGTGGTGGAATTTTAAGAAAATCTGTGATAGAGGTAGTAATATTCTTTAAATCTTTATCTATGAACTAAATAAAATAAATTTTTACTTTTGCAGGCACTTAAATGATAATAACGCATTTCTATCGATATGGACTTCATCAGTGGCGTTCCTGATAACCCTGGGCCCCACCTGAAAGGATAAAACTCGGGACCTTTTCACCACAGTGATGGAGCTCCCTCTATGCTCGCCCTCCCCACGTATTGCATCGCTCCAAAAGGCCCTTGAACTTCACTTACCTCTACATTGATACACGCCTGTGTGAACAGCACATCTAACAGCTTCATTTATTCTAAAAATGTCTTGCTGACTTTCTGCATATTTATTTTCTTAAGATATGTCGTTTTTATTCGTTATGAAGGGTTTACTAACTTCCTGCTTCCATATTTTGTAATATTAAAATATATTATCACTTTTGTTTAAAGTGCCCTCACTTAGAAAATAGCCTTCCTTCACAATCCAGCTCCATCCCCTGGAAACAATTTGTTGATTCTTCGTGCTCCCACCTATTTTCCCCCCCCCCCCCTTGATATTGTAGTCTGGCTATGGGTCTGCACATAAATATTTATTGGCATATTACCACGAACTAGACCAGAACTGTAACAGAGTTGTTTGTATCCAAATATCTAACTACAGGATAATATTAAATTATTACATAAGCAGATGAGTTATGTCTTGGCAATCCGCAATATTTATTATGGAAACTGCACAAACACGCACTGTACCTTAGGCATTTTTCAATAATTGATAGCAATGAATGGTTCCTTTTAAATAATTCCTTTTAAAATGAATGAATATAATATGCATATTTCAACAATGACGTCATACAACAGCTGAGTCAACTAACGCCAACCTACCTGGGTTAGAGAGTTCGTTGTTTACACACATTTATATTTCTCCTTGCAAAGACCAGTGTATAAGAGGTTGGGTTAAAACTATCTTATCACGGCTGTTATTTAAGAGGACTATGTATCAAAATATGCTAAGAATTACTTCGCAACCTCTTATTAACTTCGTGCTTTATTTGTTTATTTAAACATTTCACGTTTCTCAGTGGAACACGTGTGTATTTGAGTTCTTTTGAATCCTGGTTTCGTAGTCTATCCCATCCACCGCCACACTTAGGATGTCTGTCGTTAGGACACATTTCGAGAACAACTGCGAAGTCGGTGTTTTTAGTAAGCTGACGAACGCCTATTGCCTCGTCGGAATCGGAGGATCCGCGCATTTTCTATAGCACCTTGAGTCCGAGCTGGATGGCGTCATTCCCGTCATCTATGGAAGTGTCTCTGGGTGTCGCATTGTAGGCCGTATGACCGTGGAAACCGTCATGGACTCCTCGTGCCCAAGGAACCACGGATCAGGAGCTTCAGCATATTCGTAACTCCTTCCGAGACTCTGTTCGCATCCGAAGGGTCGAGGAAAGGCTTTCGGCTCTGGGGAACGTTGTGGTCTGTAATGATTATGTTGCTTTGGTTCATCCAGACTGGACAGAGAAACAGAAGAGATCTTGCGGACGTACTCAAGTAAGGATACAAATGTCCATGGGTAGCCAATTTCTAGATAAAATATTATAATACGAGCTTTAATATGACTGAGTGATATGATGTTTTGGGGGGTTTATACCTAAAGCAAACCCTGATCTAGGTTAGAACCACACATAGTATCTGAAAGGGTAAATGCAAAACCGTTTTCTATTCTTCTGGAAGAAGATTTAAAAGAAAAAGTGTTTTTATGTAGTTTGATTTTTATGATGGAGGTGAAATGCCCCAAGGGGGTATATGATTTCAAAAAGTTTGGGAAGCACATAAGTTTTGGAACTAACACATGAAAATAAACAATCTTCCGGATTTTGTGGAGGGCAATGTAATAGAAATAGCCAATAACCTTTAACGGTATGTTTATTTCATGTTTTCATATATAGTGAAACGTCAGTAATCTCATTATTTTCACGTCATCAAAAAGTCTATCGGAATAACATATTTTTGTAGGATAAATAACATAACAAAATATCATTCTTTCCGTTTAACAATGTGACGTGATTTAATATCACCGACAGGCAAATACTCAGCTTTCTTGGCAATATGTACACACCTTGTTTTTCAATATACCTTGATTGAGAGGCTTTAATCGACTCCATCAATGGTCGGCTCAAATTACTACAATATTAGATTTATATATATTATTTATGTTATCTCTTCATAACTCTCTCTTAACTTCTACCTTAGGGTTGAAGTTTTCAGACAAACAGTGGCAGACAACGTCCTGGTTGGATCCTTCTGTGCCCTCTCCAATCAAGGCGGCCTGGTTCACCCCAAAACCTCTACCGCAGAGCAGGACGAGCTATCCTCCCTTCTTCAAATCCCCTCGTTGCGGGTACCGTGAACGTGGCTCTGAGAGTCATGGTGCGGGCATGTGTGGTCAACGACGGGAGTTCCTTCTGTGGTCAGGACACGACCTCCACGGAGATATCAGTGATTGAGTCCTCTTCAAGCTGAATGAGTCTCAGGCCTCTAATATTACACAGAAAATGCGAGCCTCTCTCATAGAAAGCATGACATAAAGGATTTAATTGAATAAGGAATGTTTTCAAAATGATACTATGAAAAAGTGCTCTTTCTTATATAACGTGCATCCATTGGGCTTGAAGCAAAAAAAATTGATACTACAAAAGGGGCCTTTTATCTCATAAATGAAGGCAATGGTTCTTTTGTATGTATTTTTCAATGATAAACCCCAACTTTTAGGTTCTATCGCTAAGAGTTATATGTACATGCACCCAAACAAATTAATAATACTTATGTTATTATAAACAATAAACAACAAATGTCTACTTATTTATGTAATTGTGATTGCCTAAAAGTATTGTCTCCGTGGTGGAACACTTCACTATAAATTCAATCAAAGACAATATAAATTGATCACTATGATTAACTATGATCTGGTTACATCCTTCTAGGTATCTTAATTTACTTTTTAATAGTGTTGCCCTGACAAATTTATTGATATAGGCATATTATAGCCGTCCATTTGCGTCCTGTTGTATCACTCTTATGAACGCCTCCAATTAGAAAAGGAAAATCCAATATACAAAAACAAAACAGTCGTTGTTTCTACTATTCGTAACGTAAACATATCTCTAAATGTTATTAAATAATTATCAATAAAGATCTTGAAAATCAGGGAAGACAGTCAATCTGACCCTCAGTTGTTTATGTCAGAGAGAAACGTTTTTCATTGGGGATCTTTCGAGAATGCCAAGCTCCATGGTTCTTAGAAATAATCAACTAGCTCATCTCAGTTCCACTCTGATACCTCTTCATCCGTTTTTTTTGGGGGTATCTTGAAGATGAATTCTCCATCGTGGTTCTCT
>CP045901.1:10724867-10765640 GCA_013387185.1 Caligus rogercresseyi | reverse complement strand
ATGTAAATCGGTATTTAGAACTGGAAGCGTTGTTTACCTTGTGTCAAGAAGTTGAACTTTGCAAAAATAAATAAACAGCACCGGAGCTGAAAGCGCATAATATCGGACAATGACTAACAAAAGACAGTTTAAGAAATAATTTGTTTACTATGGCTTCCATTTCCTTCAAAATCCAAGTGCAATTATGATTTATATAAAATAACATGTATTAAATTTCAAATAATCTCTAAACAAATTACAAGAAATTATGTACTTAATTGTCTTTTGTTACAAATTGTCCGATACTAAATGCATAACGAAGAAGTCACAGAGCAGATACATAAATAAATTTTTCTTTCTTTCTTATCTTCCGCACCGATCGATATTCGATAGATATATAATAAGATCTACCGAATACCAAATCGGCGGTACTGAATCCCACCTCTGCCAATAAATGTTGTTTTTATAATTTACGCAGATATTCACCCATAGAGAATATAGAGTGTCAAAGTAATGTATCATCCAGTAAGTAAGTTTTTTAGCTCTCCATCGTCAACAGCGACATCAAGAAATAACCTCGATATTCTTTGCGCCCACTTCTATTTTACATTCACGATTACAGCGCCACCTATGACATGACGTCCTACCTTTCGCCCTACCATTATGCTATAATCATCTTTAAAATACACAAACCACTAACCATATCTTCATACTAAAATATGTTACAATAGAGATTGAATCACTATATATATATTTTTGTACTCTGAATGGCTGCAAATCCCACTACTTCCCTCCTCAGAGATATTATTTTTGGCAACAATGGAAGCCCCCTTCTCAATGCCCCTGATGCAAAAAGTAGAAGAACGTATATTGAAGGTGTAGGTATTACATTTTTTATTTACAGAGTTGTTGTTTTTTCTCTCTTCTCTCTTCTAAGTGAATTATAAGTATAGTAGCTTGAGTGCCTGTTTTAATCTTTCCACTCAATCCGAGAGTTACTTGACCCATAGTGGAGAAATAATAGACAATTAATTAATCTGAGAGGATTCTTATACATAAAAGAAAGAAGCGGCCAATTAAGTTAATTAGAAGGAAAATCTGTCAGAGAAAAGATGTGAAAATAAATGGAAATTCTATAAATGGAGATGATGTTTTTATGCATTTCATAATGGCAGCTGATTTGTGATCTGAATGCACTATGATTATGGCAGCCAAGAGTTCATTGGCTTTTAAACCCCCTCCCTTCTTCGACATATATACCACTGTTGGAAGCCTGAGGGCCCTTTCATGATGGACTGGAACCCCCTATAAAACCTTATATTGGAACTCTAGATTATATTTGCGGTAGGTTTCACAATAATCCAAAATACACCATAAATGTAATTGGGCAGTACTCAGGGAACTTTTGATTGTGGGTTTGAAAATACTGTCAATAAACAATATATTGAATATTACCTGGATAATAATTTTATCCTTTAAACCATTCATTCTATTTCGTTATGGATCTCAATCATCGCCATTTACGGATTCTTTTGAAGGACTCTCCCATATGGCATATTACTAAATTATAAATCATAAAGCAAATCTTCATACTCAAAGAACATATCAATGTGTTTATCATATCTGACGATAAATGGATTCTTTTTTTAATGTAGAAAATCGGTGATTCAAGCAAAAAACAAGCTTTGAAATAGATAAGTAAATATATTAAAGAATCGGAGCATAACAAAAATTAAAAAATGTGTAAGAGTATGATGTGAAAATTTATTATTATGAGTAAAATCGTCGTGACGTCATAGTCCTCTGACGATCTCTTCGCATATATCATTTTCTGAACTTGTTAAATAAGGGCGTTGACTTTTAGTTCCTCGCTGTTCTCTTTCGATTTCTGATTCATATTATTATTCCTTAAGAGTTACTGACACAAAATTAAAAATTTCCTGCAGCAAAGTGCAACTCCTGAAGATGTGATCTGTAGTTTCTAAATATTCGTTTGCAGAAGCGGCACATATTCTCTCCTTCCTTGGAAGAACTTGTCCTACATCTCCAGAGTTCGTAGGAGTAGCCCACTATCTTGATATCTTATGCTTCTCTTTGGGACTCTTCAAATAGATTTTATAGACACATTATAAAGTATTTTCTGATGTCAGCCACGGAGGCTTTTATTTAAAGGGGTATCAGGGTTAGAATCCAATATTGAAATTCGTACCCGTTGTATTTTCGGATGAACAACCCCATTCTAATGTACATTATTTTTTATTAAATGCTTCCAATTTATTTTGGGTAAAATGTATCAAAAATAAATCAAGTAAATAAACATAAAGTATTTAGTTTGCTAGCTCCCATTTATATTGCCCTTATTAAAAAAATACAAAGGCCTTGGAGCAAGCTCTACTTAAACTGCAATAAACACATAAAAAGTACATAGAAATAAGACAATACCGTCTTCTCATTCTGTTTCTTGTTTGTTTATCAGTTTGCAAGAACTACTTTTGCATATCCCCATCTAGATTAAATTGCCATCGTTTGTTTCATTTGACTCAAACAGTATGAGATCCAAAAATAGAGTACCTCCGCATTCATGATATATATATATGATATATATATATATATATATATATATTATATATATATATATTATAATATATATATATAAACTTTCATCTTATATTGTCATTTCAGTTTATCCAGGCACGTAGTTGATAACTAAAGAAAAATTTATTATTGTCTCCAATCATTTTTTTCTGTCCCCGAAGTTCATTCTGTCCAGCCTTTGCATATGGTATATCCACCAGAATGGTGTTGTAGTTATTGACTTTTCGTGAGTAAATAGCGAATTGGGGAGGACCCATCGAAGCTGCAATTAAGGCGCATGAGTATATCAGGAAAATAATACAATTTATTAGTGAGTAGATGAATGCGGTGAAGAAAAGATACAACTCTTGGCCATTTCGTGTCCATCTCTTGATTTGGGTACATAAATTGTTGAATAACGGAGGTCCATGAGAAGGGACACTTGTTGTTCTTAATAAGTTATCCTTATCCCGAGTTGATGTCGCATCTCATCAGCTACAAGTGAACTGCTTTAATGAAGCAAAGAAGAGATGGAAGGAATACTTATTATCCCTTGAACAGACAAAGTCTAAATACTCTGCCTTATAGAGTGGATACAAGGAAGATTGTAATAAAAAAAACAGTTTACCTGGAGTGACAGCCATTTTAGTTACAGTTATGACGTCATAGAGTGGTTGAATGTTTTTTTCTTAGTGTGTCCAGTTAGGTCGGTGGATCTTACTCATTTGTCTCTTATTTCCCTATTCTTGTCCAAACTAGTTTGTTCACGTTAACAAACATGGAATATGTTCATTTCGTATGTTCAGAGTCGTGGAAGGATCTCTGTTTTTAAAAAAAAACTGTTTTTAAAATCAGTATTATATTTTCCTACTATCTACTGCTTAGTTCTCATGTACTCAAGAACTGCATTTTCAAGACAACTTAGGTCATACAACTATATTTTTATCTTTTTGACATATCTACTTAACAATGAATTGTATAATAGGACAAAGGTAAGTCATACTTATCTTATACAAATAGTACATAAAAGTTTGCAATATTAATATGCATAAAAAAGGAAATTGAGCTTACGTCAGACACAGTAGCATAAATAAACATTTTAGTATTTGAGTGGGACTTAAGAATTAATCTATCTGAGAAAGATTTTTAGTTTTTTATGTATTTCATAGTTATTCGATTTTTATTGTATATAGACGCTAATTAATTTCACGGATGTGAACCGGTAGATTTTTAATGGGATGATTTTCACAATGGCAGAAAGCAACTCACAATTACAGCTCTTAATCCAAACAACGCCGATTACTCACTACATCAGTCACTAAAAGGTCGATCCTCTCCTGGATTAAGCATGGAATGTCTCTTTCATGAA
Organism: Caligus rogercresseyi; assembly: GCA_013387185.1. Taxonomy (NCBI): domain Eukaryota; kingdom Metazoa; phylum Arthropoda; class Copepoda; order Siphonostomatoida; family Caligidae; genus Caligus; species Caligus rogercresseyi. The sequence goes on along the minus strand of CP045901.1, from coordinate 10,761,718 downwards.
TCCTTTTTTGGGAGAGTCCGATAATGTTGGAAAGATTTTGACAAACCTTTCGGTAGGATTCCAGTGAAAAATTTATAGGATATATATATGGTAGTGTAATCTGGCAATACATGTTATTTCTAGAGATCTTGCCCTTTTGGCAATAATATATTAAAATATCCTCTCCCATGAATCGAGGAATTTTCCAGATCTGTACTTAGGTTTGGGCACGTTATCAGTTAAACTTGGGTTTTAGAGTTGTTGCTGTCAGTTTTTCAAGTTAATGTTTATTTTGATAACAACAGTAAATAAATTAAATACTCAATGAATGACTCTTTTTTCACTTGTAGACGACTAATAACGATCCGCCCTTTCAAGAGGGACCTCTTCTACTCCTCTTATTAAAGACTGAGGGACATCGCCGTGATATAAATACACTACTGGTACAGCATGTACAAAACAAATATTTCATCTTGAAAAATATCTATTTTTCGTGTCTCTTTTACTTATTTTGTAAAATATATACAACTAAATTAAATATTTCATTGCTTCGTTCGTTTCCTGTTCACCTTTACGAATCATTAGATTTTGACGACATTTCAGGGCTTAAATATTTAGTAGTAGGGATACTCTCGGAAAAATAAATATTTTATTCGGCAAAATGGTTTTTTTTGGCGATACTTAAAATGGCCAAGTTAGTATGGACCCAATTTTCTGTGGATGGCTGAAGGTTTACGCATGCTTCTGACTATCTTATTATTAAAGGAAATCCAAATTCCCTATTTTTTTATAAGAAAAAAACTATTTCTACGATTTCTTCGCAATGGCACGTTAGATTTGGTCCAAAAAAATTGTGGAGGATTTTGGACTGCTAAGAAAAATTTTGTGGCCGGAAAAATAGATACTAATAATTTAAAAAAAAAATTGTATGTTCCGCCTCTGTATTTCCTACTCATTCAGTTATATATTGATTAACTTTTTAGAAAGAAAAGTTTGAGGTGCCAAGGAAATATTGATCATATTGGACATTCCGTGCAACGCCCCGACGCAACTGCTGGTTAATAAAGATAATAAACAATATCACAAAAAATATATTACAATACAACTAGAGGCATATATACATACACTCACGAGAGGCAAACCCGCCGTCACGGGGTCCTTATGGCCTTCCGAGGCGGATTTTTCACAGAACTGGGGCGGCGTAGAGGACGGGGGAGGGTGTCCCTCGACGGAAATTTCGAGAGGAAGACACTCACGGCACCGATTTCACAGCACAGTGATCATTTATTGCAGAGGAGGTAACTGGAAATAGTTATTAGTATTTCCTCATTTTGCATTTAATTCTGCATCAGAGATGCCAAAATTCAATCACTGTTTCTTTGGCACTTCTAACAATCCACAAAGTTCATCCGAATATGTTCAGTACTTTTTGGTTATCGCTGACAAACCAACAACAAACAAACCAACACCAGTGAAAACACATACCTCCTTCGGCGGAGGTAATAAGTCGTCTAGGAATCACAATTCAGTTCCACTTTTACGTATGTATTATCTCAAAAATATTTGGTAGGCCTTTTTTGCAAAATTGCAAATCCAAGCCAATGGATGTTTTTTTTTCTTTTCACAAAAAAAAAATTGATTTTTCATTTTAGATGTATGCAATCGACCTCCTACTAACGTAGAAATATATATAACCAATTATAAATATACATATAAAATTAGTGGAATGCCAAATAATAATATAAGTCGTATTGATTGTCAAATATTGCGGAGTGGTATTATAACATAGATCCTTTGATTAACGGAGAAGAAACTCAAGTAGCTCAAGCATACACCTACATATTTAATTTTTAAGAAATGCTTGTGATTGTATTTTCATTGTTGCATGTTATGTGAATGAATCCCTTATTTGCCAAGTTAGGTGTTATAATTTGATTCAAGCCAGAGTTTTTTTATTTACAAAAAAAATGTTTTGCTAATGGATACCGTCTCTGAGATCTTTTTGTGGGAAAGCAAGCGAGTTTAAAAAGTATTTGTATTGTAGTCCCCAATTCCTTCATACATTTTAGGTGTGAACCTCATACTCAGATCTATGAATATCATCCTGAAGAATAATTGTGAGCTTTATCATCGATCATGGCATACTAGAATCCCTGAATTAACCTAACAATATTGCTTATTCATCCCAATTAAGCCATTTCTCAAGCTCGGGGAAGGAGCTCACTCATCAAGAAAATAAATACATCCTTTCAAACAAAGGCAAATCTTACACTCAAAAAAAAAAACAATAATGTTTATTTTTGTTTAAAAGATTCGAATGAATCGAAGCATAATGAGGAAGCCATTAACATTTAAGGTGGGCTATGGTGTTTGCATCACAAAACTAAACAGTGATTATGCATTGCAAAATAACAACTGTTTTAAAACAAACACTCGTTGTTCTTTCAATAATTCATTGTTGGCGAGAAAAAAAAGACTATATATATATATAATCAGAGCTGCGACTACCGAATAAAAATCAGTATTGAGAACTGGATGTGTTACCTGGATGTGGACAAATTTGAACTTTGTAAAATAATAAACAACTCGGACCTGAAAGATAATTTAATATCGGACAACTTAAAACAAAAAATAGTTAAGGAAATAATTTGTTGGCTATTGCCTTCCAAGTTCAGTTGTATATATGATTATATAAACATAACATTTATTAAATTTCAAATAATCTAAAAAAAATGATAACAAATTATTATACCTTATTGTCTTGTTATACATTACTCGATACTCAATGCATATGAAGAAGTCACAGAGTAGATGCATAAATAAATTTATCTTTCTTTCTTATCTACCACCGTCGATATTCGGTCGATATATAATAAATCTACCGAATCGGGCGGTACCGAAAGAGAGATATATATATATATATATATATATATATATAATAATATATATATCAGTGGTGGGCACTTCCGCTCATTATTCCGAACTCGTCCTGGATCTTCCGCTCTGCGCGGCGGAGCAATTGGGAGCGGAATGCAAAGAGCGGATCATTCTTTTGAGAAGTGAGCGGAATGTGGTGAGCGACCTTTAAAATTAACTTCCGTTATTCGCTCACATAAAAAAGTTTCCGTTATTAAAAAGGATTACCATAGAAAAAAGATACGTGTTTTCTCGCTTTTTGCCTAAAATGTAATGCGCTAATGTGGCATGCGACTAAAAAGGTGCGCCAGAAAATGTTTATTCTGTCTAGACACGTGGCAGTGTGTTGCCACGCGTAGCCATCAGTTCACGTCGTTCAGTTATTGTGTATAGCAGAGGAATAAGTGACAATCAGTACTCTCTGATATATAAAATGTGTACCCCGTCATAACAAGAGGTTGCGTTCATGGTCCATATAGAATTTCATTTTATATTCAGAGAAGAGAGAAGGCATCCATGAGGTGACAAGGGACATGTTCCCCCAGAACAACAGGGAGGCCTGGATGGAGCTTTCATCAGTACAAAACGCCGTCCCCAGCTCTGCTGCGGTGGATCGAGCGGCTGTTCAGATGGCCTCGACGTGCTGAGGGCCAAGAGGTCGTGCCTCACGGGCCGAAAATTTGAGAACTTGATTTTCAGGAAGGGGAACATGGACATCATTACAGCAGCACATCAGTCCCTCAAAATCCAAGGAGGAGGAGGAGAAGTAGTGATTTTTGTGATGTTTCTTTTTTTAAGATTGTTTGTCAATAGGTAGTATTTTATAATTTCATTAAACGGTTTTACCTAATTATATTAAGCCATTCTTGTTTTATTTATCATATAGTAATTATTATTATTTGAAGATATTACTTAGAAAATAGCCTAAAATAGGTGTTTCTTATAATTAATTATTTATAAATATTAATATTAGTTATAATAAGCTTTAATAACTAAATAATATTAGATATTTTGAACAATTTTTACAAGAAACACTATTAGGCTATTTATAAGCTTGAGTGGATATAGTAAAAAATGGTGATCGGACCTAAAAAAATTAGTGGCGGACCTATTCCGCCAACTAGCGGAAGAACGGAATGAAGTGAGCGGACAGCATACTCAAAAATGACGCGAATGAGCGGGAGGGAGAGGATCAGTTGCCCCAAGTGAGCGGATTGAGCGGCTGAGCGGAACAGCAAAAACTGTGAGCGGTGCCACCACTGATATATATATTTAATATATATATTATATATATATATAGATATATATATATATTAATATATATAAAATATTATCTATAATATATTATATATATATATATATATATATATATACATATTATAGATATTATAGATAGATATTGATATAATGTTTCTTACATTGAAATAGGGATTCTGTCAACAAATACCCGAACATTAGCACTACCTTTAGATACTTCGGCACTTAAAATAAATACCCCGAACATTACTTCGGCACTTTATACTATTTGTGCAAATACCCTGAAATTTGAATATCACTTTCCCTTCACTTTAAGGTTGTGATGCAAAAAAAGAAATGAAAGAATCCTCTTGGGAGAGTAGTATTAATATCTTCTTTCTCTTTCTTTCAATGAGAGGAAGGAAGAACTAAAAGGGAGTAAAAATAATCATCGTCAAAGAATCATTTTTGCGTAGATATTTCTCCTCCTTCATCCATGAGTAGTAACCTGCATAAATATTATAATATATATATATATATATATATATATATATATATATATATATATATATATATATATATAATATATATATATATATTTTGTATCTTTCTTGCATTTCTTTGCCTTGTGGTTAAGCCAGACGGGAAGAAAAAGAGAGAGAAAAAAGTTTCCCATACAAGTTATTATTATACGCAGTAATGGTATAGTTGTAGGTATTGCTGAAGATCAACTTTTTTGTTTCTTTGCAAGCAAAAAAAGGAAATATGTTTATAAGGATGATGTATAATAAAGTCTACCAGGGAGTCTACAAATGCTTCAGTTTCGGTAAACATAGGAACAGAAAGGTGAGGGGGATGGGCTTAAGGCTACCTGACGCAGAAGATACTTAAAAGAAGCTCTTTCTTCGTTCATTGCTATTATTATTATCATTACTATTATTATCCATTACAATAGTTCATCTCTAAAAGAAGAATATAAGAAGCGTAGGACCCTAGAGAATATAGAGTGCCAAATAAATATTGGAGTGCTGAAATTTGGGGTATGTGCTAGCTCCAATTTTGTGAAGAAAGTCAGTGACAGAGAGAACACAAGAGTAATGAGACTTAATATTTTTTATTATCAAATAGAGAAAAAGTATTTTTTTTTAGTTCCACTTTTTATCTAGAGAGCTTGAAAATATCCGATATTCAGCGCTACCAGCCATCACTTCGGTATAGATATATTCTCTATGTAAACACCCTTTGAAAGGATCAACGTCAAGGGTGTTCAACCTCTTCGAATATACTTTCAAAATAACATCCATATCATAGAAATGGTCAGGGCAACAACTTTGTCAAACTGGGGCAAATTAGGGTCATTTAGCATTATTATAGTTTTAAAATAAGAAAAATAAATACCCGTGCGTTATGGTTAAAGCTGCCCGGTGATTTAGTTGAGGCAAGACTAAATATATTTTCAAATACATCCATATCATAGAAACGGTCAGTACAACAATTTTTCCAAGCTGGGTCAATTTAGGGTCATTAGCATCATTATATTTTTAAATAAGAAAAAACACCAGTGTCGTTATGGTTAAAGCTGCCCGGTGATTTGGTTGATGCAGGGCCAAACGGGGCAGCTCAAAACGTTACTGGACACTTAGACCAAACCAGGGACTTCACTCAGTTTCTACATTATAATTGTTGAAACTACAAGACAGAATAAGAACAATTAGAGTATATATTTGTCCTCTCAATTTTTTATTTTTTAACATATTGAATCTCTTGTGATTGGTTTAAAACTAGCGTAGAGACCAGTAAATTATGATGGACTGGTAAAGGGGTAAGGGTGTAGTATTATTTTGACATCTTCCGGCAATCTTGTGGCAGACCATGATACATAAGTAAATCACCATAGTACAATCTGGGGATGGAGTACTTAACCAGGAGGGTGATAAAATGATATCTTTTTAGAATGTGATTCCTTTATAAACAAAAAATAATAATTGTCCTGATATATGTAGGAGTATATTATTTTGATAACTCATAGAATGTTTGAACACCTTAATGAATAGTGTATATTTACTTACACGTCAATTGAGTAAAGTAATAATTTGGACAAACTTAAACTTTCGATTGTCTAAATATAAAGCTATAAGTTGTAGTTATATTATAATGATATAATTTCTTTCAAAATATAGACTACGAAAGAATATCTTATATATACATATAATCAGATCGCTAATCAATGACACTCGGCAAATGCGTATAATGGCTTGTATGTGTGTCAGAAACCGGTTTTTGGTATCAGCTTATTCCCCTGCCTAGGCTATCTGTCTGAAACAGCTGCAGTTGGCCTCAGGATGCTGTTGACTGAACAGATCGTGCGGAGGGGAGCCATGGGTGCGGCTTCCGCGCCGGACGGACCAATATTGAGATCGCAACTTTCAACAACATTCCCCATGGAACGGTCAGGAACTTTCGAAGACCTACAACAAGTTCGTTGAGGACGGGGGAAAGAGGAGAGTTCGACGTCACCAATGGAAAGAGGAAACGCCGCAGTGATGCCCACGACGACGACATTGTGGACAACATCCAGCAGATTATTGACAAGGATCCTGGCCGTTCCATGAGGGGATAGCCAGGGAACTGTCGTCTCGGATTTCCTTGTGAGGAAATAGTGAAGCAAGACATCCGCTACAAGTCCTATTCACTTCGTAGGGGGCAATTCATGAGTGCCGCGACAAAGGAGAGGAGGGCCGAGAGAGCCGCGGCGCTGGAACAAGTTCAAGCACCCACCCGACAAGGACATGCTCATTTTTTTCCGATGAGAAGAACTTCAACCAGGACCAGAAGGTCAACAAGAAAAACAACCGTTGGCTTTGTTCTGACCCCTCTGAAGTCCCTATCGTCATGGCCACCAAGTTTCCTGCGACGGTCATGGTGCTCGGGGTGATCAGCAACACGCCCCCCACGTGTTCGAGGCCGGCCTCAGGGTCAACTCCAAGGTGTACCTTGATGTTCTGAAGAACATTGTCAAACCCTGGATGGACCAGTGGCCGGGGACAGACCCTACCTCTGGCAGCAGGATGGTGCACCAGCCCACACGGCCAAGAAGTGCAGGATTGGTGTGAGGACAATTTCCCGCACTTCTGGGGCAAGGAAGTTTGGCCTCCTAGCTCGCCAGATCTGAATCCTCTGGACTTTTTTGTGTGGGGCGTGGCTGAGAGGGACACAACAGGTCCCCTCATAGCACTAAGCAGTCCCTCATCAACTCGATCACGGAGGTGTTCGCCAACTTCGACAGGGAGTCCGTGGTCAACGCCTTGCAGCAGGGTGAGTCCCGCCTGGAGGAGGTGTGGATGCCAAGGGGATTTCATTCGTTAAATTGTATCTTGAACATTCAATGATGCATTCCCTGAAATTTTTTCCTTCTTATGAATATCTTTATTATTACGGGAGAGAGAGAGATTTTTTTTTTAAAGTGTCACTGATTAGCGATCTCACCCTGTATATATATATATATATATATATACATATTATATATATATATATATAAACCAATTGCTATGAAAACCAAATACGATTATCATCCATCAAAAAGCATAATTATACCTTTTTGTATTATATATATCTAAATATAGTCCGTTCACATATTCCAAACAAATATTGCGTAAAACAATATTTGCAATTACTATTATTCTTTGCATGTTGACTCCTTTGTTTATTTTGACGGCATATAATTATGTGTACACATATTTATTTACCAAAAAAATATTTTTCTTTCTTTGGCACTTGGAAAGATACTCTAAACAATTGATTAGGCATTTTAATGCATGACGAACATTTTGAAGTAGCTGTTCCTTTGCGTATTACTGTTGCTAGTTTACATATAACTATTACTTTTTTCTTGTTATGTGTGGCCGGTCTTTTAGAAACCAAATATGAATGTTAGTGAATATATATATATCTATATATATATATATATATACAAGCAGACACATAAATAAATTTATCTCTCTTTCTTATCTACCGTACCGAATATCGACGATACTGTCGACATATAATAAAATCTACCGAATACCGATATCGATCGGTAGAAGGTATATACCGAATACAGAACCGGCGGTATATTTTTTTACCGAATCCCAGCTCTGATATATATATATATAGAGAGAGAGAGAAGAGAGAGAGGAGAGAGGGAGGAGAGAGACTTTTTATTCGAAAATGTCACAAATACTCTAAAGAATCATAAGGCATTTTAATACATGACTAACATTTGAAGTACTGTTTCCTTTGCGTTTTACTGTTGCTAGTTTACATATACTATTACTTTTTTTCTTGTTTATGTGTGGCTGGTCTTTTAGAAACCAATATATGTTTTGTGAATATATATATATATATATATAAAGTAATTATCATTTATTAAAACCTTGTAATTATTCGCCTTCTAATTGCCCGTCTTTTGTGAGAACTTTTTAAAGTAACTAAGACATATTCATATATTGCATTTCGCTCTAATCCTTTGATTTAAAGCCCTCTAAAAATAAATATATACAGAAATAACTGCATACTATCTATTTAAAGATAATGGGCGTAATAAAGAGAAAATTCAAGCTAATTCTAGCTAAAAATAGGTAAACAAAAAAGAAAATATTTAAGCAAGGTAAAAGTACTCTTCTTTTTAAACAAAGAGACGCGAAAATTCCATTTAGATAGCTATTTGAACATAGTTAAGTTTTTTTCTTTACGCATTCCTAAGTAAATATATGTATATATATATACATATTATCAAGAATATTGTCGACAATTCAAGAGGTCCAACTATTACTAAATCAAAGATGTGCAACATTATAATATATAGTTATACTTTGCGTATAGCGTTTAATATATGTACTGAAGTAGTCTAGTATTTAGTTGTCGTCTGCATATTATCATATAAGTTTTTATGAAATATATTATGATTATATTTTATAATTGAAGCGACCTTTCGACATTATATATCCCTCTAATGATTAAAGTAGTTATACGTTGGTGAGGATAGTTTATGTCCAGACTCGGACGGCGGTCCGCAAAACATGGTTCCAGATATATATTATTATATAAATAGCATTCATACATTGTGTAAATCAAATAGGTAGAGTTAAAGTACATCATGAAACGTTTGAAATACAAGCTCAGGCGAAAGAATAGGCAATTTTTTTTGTACCAAGATACAAAAAAACTATCTATTTTATTCGTATTTACACAACGGTTTTACAAAACAAACTGGGGAACATGATAAAAGCACAAACAAAATACTTATATAGCTGAACATGATAACATATTATTATATAAATAGTATTCATACATTGTGTAAAATCAATAGGTAGAGTTAAAGTACAACATTAAACGTTTGAAATACATGCTCAGGCGAAAGAATATGACAAATTGATGAAAAAATAAAGTCCCTATTTTAGTGGTTAAGATTTTATAGTCTCATTGTGGAATTATATATATCTATAATTAATAAATGCAATAAACTAACAAAAAAGTGAAAAACGTATATAATCATATACATTTTTATTAAACTTTATTTAAAAAAATTATGATAGACTTTCCAGATGTAGAACTCGTCCAGGATCTTAGAATTGTGAACGTGTGTGACTTAGGGTTATTCAAATTACATATATTATTATTCATTTATGTCCTGTTATAAAGGGAGAAAGCCGTCATATGTACAGAGGTCGTGATGTTTTAATAAGAAACAATTTGATAGTCAACAGTTAGTTTATTGGACAATGAAAACGGAATTTTGGTATTAAAAACTTTGGAAAACCACGAAATATTCATCGGCAGCATGTATGTGCCTTCCTACTGAAAGGATTCTTCGACAGGGCAATTGAAAATCTCTTATTCTCAATTGATAGTTTGCCGACAATATAATCATTGGGGGTGATTTCATGAGGTGAAAAATCTTCACATCGACACAAAAGGCTATGGTCAAAAACATAAAAATGCAAAGTCCTTTGGAAAAAGGATCGACCATTTGTCATATCTGGCTCTTCAAACTGACAAAGCAAAGCATACATTTACGGTAAAGAGGGACGTAAAAAAACAATATCCTCTAGGCTGGATCATATTTTCTATCTAATAATCTTGCAGGAAGAAAGACAAAATTGGCCACAATTTTTAGGTTGGACATTTCCGACCACCTTTTTCTTCTAGCTGAACTGAGTCTTGAGAAGTCAAAAAACAGTTTTTAAATAACAGAGAATTGTCGGAGGGAGAATACGGTGTTATAATGGTCGACTTCAAAAAGCGTTCGGTTCTATGATTCACAAAGCAATAATAGACCAGTTGATGATATTGGTGGTGCCGGGCAGCTTTATTAAATTAGTGAGGTCGCTCCTCAAAGATAATTTTCTCAGATTGGAGCTCTGGGGGGGGGGGGTTATAAATTATAGAAGGGGAGTAAGACAGGGAGATCCTTTATCTCCTCTCTTCTTTCTCGTAGCGCTGAGGCCTCTTCAGACGATAATTCGAGAAGATATTGAAGGTCCTGTCGTCCGGGGGTCGAAGTTCACCAACTTGTTCTTCGCTGATGATATCTACTGCATATTGGGTGAAAAGGAGATCCTACATCAATATCAGAGACTCATGCAGATCGTGGATGCTTGTGGAAGATAGTCGAGGCTGAAGATAAACTTCGACAAACCCCAAGTCGTAGTCAGCGACAATTATCTCCAACGTCGAGTGGATCGATTGGAGGTAGTCGAGAGGACAGATGTCCTCGGTGGAATTGTTTATAAGACTAGAAAATGGCGGTGAAAGCTCATTTATTTGAAAGAATAAAGTACTGGATTTAGAATGTCACACAGCACTCAATCATCTATTAAGATTAATTACATATGACTCAAAGATTGCAGAAAGATTGGATAAAATAGTCCAAACCTCGATACTAGCCTGTTCAAAATTAATATTAAAAGAAAGACTTTACACACAAAAACAAAGGAGGTTTGGGAGGTCTAAAAGTCGACATCCAAAGGTGATATACACATACTCCTGGTGGAAACGTCGAAAGATGAGCCCGACTGATTTCAATGGAAAAATATGAAGGGGCCGGACTCTCAAGAGTTTGCATGGAAATAGAACACAACAACATGCCATGAATTCAGGACCACCTCCCAAGCATAATTGCAAATAAAAATGTTAAGGTTAACCTAAAAAAGCCACCCTTGAACAATATAAATAAATACAATAGCCGATGTAGTTAATCTAAGTGACCAATACCTTCAAGTTTTTTTGCTGAAACCAAGCTGAATTGTTCAAAGAGGAAAAAAATAAAGGATTGATTTGGCTTCAGAAAATTTCTCAATCATTTAATGAAAACAGCATTATGTACGTCAAGGGAAAAAGAATGGATTTCATCCACTTATTCGAACGGATTGGCCTTAAAACAGGCGAATTAAATACGTTCGTAAGGACTATAAGATGGCCATTACTAATGCCAAAATACAAATTTTATGTTTTGAAATTTTATTTATATAAAATTAGAAAGTAGTTTTATGTGATTTTGTTGTTTGTTAATATTTGTTTGTTCATGTTTTTTATTATAGTTGTGATACATTGTTAGGAATTTTGTGGACTTTTGTTTAGAGTATTAATTTTAATCTATATGTTTAATTATATATATTGTTTTATATAACTACTCTAAATAAATAAAGTAAAAAAAAAAAAAAAAAAAAAGAACTTAAGTACATGATATACACTGGGTCCATTGCTTAACTTTTTAAGGTGGGGAAAGGCTCAGAGAAGACTTTCGTGCGCTGTGGGGTCCCTAACAAAACGCCTTAAGTATGCTGATCATACTTAATGCATGTCAACAGTTTTTTCATATTATTATAAGTTTTCTTCGTATGAGCAACATGGCCAATGGGGATAGAAGGTAGAACATTATCTATTTGAAGCAGGATAGCTTTTAAACTTGTCTTTGATAAGTTTATACAGAGGCCCCAATCTCTGGGATCATAGTTAACACCAAGACGTTCCATCAATGCAGATACTCTAAGTAAAAATAAGAGGCCATCTTCCATGAAAATTAATGGTTCATGTTTTTTTTGTCTGGTTTGGAAGCTGGAGATTGAAACATTCACTGCCAAGATCTTCCACTATTGCAGTCGAGATCCAAGCAACTCGGCCTAGGACTTAGGTAGATACAAATCATGAATCAAATCGTTCGATTCATTCTGTGAGAATCGCTAGATTCAGCATGTGATGGACTGAAGTGAGAATCCACGTTTTTTGTTGGCACAGGGTTGTCGAACCCTCATCATCAGATCATCAATTGTATCATGCTTTACAGGTCCAAAATAACAACACTATGGGATTCATCAGCTTACATGATACCTTGTTGTTCATTAAATCAAGTTTCAATACGACATGCCATAGAGCAGCTTACTACTCAAGGCAATTCTAAGGTGAGTGCATATCTTAAAAATGAGAGTCAATGAACTGTTTTAAACATCATATTCTTTTTCAATGGTATTGATTTAGTACAAATCAGCTCAATTGCGCACGGAAGTATTTTGACTGTTGTCCAATGTATTCGTTAGAACGGATTCATGGGATTCATTGCATTCAAACGGATATTTGATAGGAGGAAAAACATCAAATTAAGTTCAATTAGTTTTTTATGAAAAAGCTGAATTCGGACATGAAAATAAGATTATTTACAATTCCTAGAATTAGCAACCAACAGATATAAATCCTTGGGCGGGTGGCTTTCATTTTGTTGGTCAATCAATTACAAATATGCACGAGTATAATATCAATGGGTACCGTCGGAGTCGATTTTTTTAAGATATCAAATATAAATGGTCAAGGTTAATGTGGTATTGAATTGGACGCTGTATTAAGTATAAGAAGCAGGGACTTTTTCAAATGTGATTGGTTTAAAGAAGGCTTGATAATAATAAAAGTAGTTGACATTATGCAATGAAGCATAATTTCACTCGCAGGTGATGAAGTGATCAACTCGGAGATAAGAATATAATCCTTAAAAATACAAATTGTCTCTTCACATGGGTCTCGATCCTAGACCATTTAGGAATCCTTTAAATAGAATCCTCCTTATTGTCCATTCACACACTAATGTATCAAACAACTGTTCATACTCTGAAAATTATAAATTTTTATTTTTTTGTTTGATATATGTCGATAAATGGATCATCAGTCTGACTATTATTTATAGAAAAAGAAAACTTGCTGAAATATGTTTATTTATGGGTTATGGAAAGCTACCTTTTTTATTCCTATTTAAAGGCATTTTAAGAGACAACTTAAAAACAAGTAAATATGAACAATGAATCCTGGAGGGACGCAAATATTTAAGGTTGAGAACCACTGCCTTAAGTAAAGCAAAATATTTTCCCTTAAAAGCTAAAATAAATTGTTGCTAATAAAAGGCACAAATACGTTTTATGTCTTATACAATAGAAAAGATTGCCAATAGATATTTAGTTAATATATATGATACATGATGACTTGGCATTTTTAATCATAAAGTAGACTTCTGTTTTTGATCGTATCAAGTTTAAGGCAATAACTTTAGGGTGACGATGCATGGATGTGAAATATCATTACTGATTTCATCACTTGATGACCATACACTAGAGTGTAACGTAGAAATCTAGGTGTGGAGAAGGAATTCTACATAGACACCTTGAAAGGTAGCCTCCATAGACAAAAGTATTTTAATATAATTTCAATCATAACTTATTTCAAGCAAATATAAAGTATTTTTATAATGCATTAAAATAGGAACAAATATCCATTGACGTCATCCAGAGTTATTGTTTTTAATATAAAATACAGTGTTATTAATAAATAAAATCATTGGATGCAATGAATTTTACTCCCATAACTATGGCTGTGATATTTGTATACGGCCCTTGTAGGTATGCGACAAGTACCTACTATCCATGATGTCACTGGACTTTTACAACTTAGTTATGAAAATTGGATCTTCCTGAAATTAGATTAAAAAAACTATGTTTAACGAGGCTTCCTTTCCAGTTGTTCCTTGGTTTAAATCCAACAAATGTTGGAATGTCAACACGTAGCTATGGGTTAATCGAGATAGGACCCACTGATGGTTGATTTTCAAACACCAATAAAAATGATTTTTTTTATTTTCAAACACCAATAAAACATTGTTGTTGATTTTAAAACACCAATAAAATATGATCGTTGATTTATTCAGAGCTTGATAAAGTTTTACTATTGCCGATCTTAAATTAAAATAACATTTAACGCTTATATTTTATAAAATAATCAAATATTTTATTTGAAAATACATGAATGATTCCTTTATTATATATTTTTTTAATCTAAAAAAATTAAAATTATACAAAAAGTGGTAACTATTGAATATGATAAGTATATTTTAAAATAAATTATTTTTGTAAATAGTCTGAAATAAATCAACCTTCCGACTTACATATATTATATTAGTAAGTGCCTGGCCTAAATATGAAATGAGATGTTATTTTTAATAATCAAAAGCCAAAACAATATATATATATATATATATATACTTTTACTGATGGCTATCAATATTTGAACTGAACGATTCCCTCTACAGTTTTTACTTATAATTTACCTGGTACATTTCATTATTTCAAGATGCTGAGAAGAGACATAACTCTAATAAATGAAGAGTATCTCTTTGACTTGCAATAAAACAAAGAGAAAATAGCAGATAAAAATTATATGAATGCCCAAATATGTAAATGTCAATTCAAAGGGATTCCAGACAATAAGAGTTGCGAGATTTCCATCATTAATAGACAGATTCTTGGTTCAAATGCCACTTTAAGTTTGTAGCTTTTTTTTGGTCCGTAATGACATCACAAAGCGACAAATGGAAGGGAAAAACCTGTTGATGATCATAGGTATAATAATGGTTATATCTTAAAGTATTATAAATAATTATGACTAATAACGCAACCCCTTTCTTATACTCTTCATGAGAGTATTTTAAAACAGTCCATTATTAAAAATTGACAAATAAATATAAATATTTATCAAAATAACCTGATGACCTGTGCCATTTAATCTTTAAAAATAGAAAAGTCTGGAAAAAGACCTGTTTACAACGAGGGATGAGAGAAAACCAAAACCAAAAAAAATCATATCTTATGTTAGTAAGTGCTTAGCTTAAATATGAAATTAGATGTTTTTTAATAATCAAAACCCAAAACAATATATATATTGTTTTGGCTATATATGTAGGTATATACATAAATATATTTATAATATGTACCTATACACTATTATGCGTAAGTTACCAATAGTGTCATTGAAAGTATTTTTTCAAATATGCTTATTTTATAAATGTAGTTATTTAAACCAAACTAAGCATTCATTTGATGAACAACAATATATGTATATATATATATATATATATATATATATATATATATATATATATATATATATATATAATATATATATATATATATATATATATATATATATATATATATATATATATATATATATATATATTATATATATCCTATCTCTCTATATAATATATATATATATATATATATATATATATATATATATATATATATATATATATATATTATGTTCATAGTAAGGTAGTTTTTTCATTCAATGATGAAATCTCTTCAAATGCTATCATTAAGTAGTAACATAGACATTTATTTATCTCCCATTTTACACAATTATTTACTATGACCTAAAGAGTGTAGAAGGAAGGACACAAATAGTATTTAAAGGAAAAATATTGGTTTATTTCTTAGTCAGCTCACAAATATGTCACAATCATTGAATCCATGTAGTCAAAATTTATTATGTTTTTAGTTTTAATTTGTTTTTTTAAATGAATTATTTGTAATCTGAATATTTTTTAAACGCTTAATTTCTGGAACTATTTAATGACTTTATTTTTGGGGGTTTGTTCCACTAGAACTGTTTGGATAAAATTGCATGAGATCTCCGGCCCATCTCCATGTTGACGCTCCCAAATAAGGAAATTATACCTCAAATGAGGACAGGTCTTAAGGCTTTTCTAAAATGTCCTTGTTAGTTGTAATTTTTGTGCTATTAGAGTTTTGATATTTTTATTGCAGATTTTATTACTTTCTGACTCGAACGTGATTTCGCTTCATATTATAAACACAAAAGCTATAAAATATTTGAGAAATTGTTTTCATTTTACTAGCCTAAGGTTTTAAGGGAAAAAATACCAATTTGAGAATGGGACAATCAAATACATCAAAACTATTGTTTAGTAAAAAACTGCTATTGATAATACTGCATTTTCGATTAATATTCCTATGTTTTTAGACAGTATTCCTCACCTAACATCTTAAAAAATGCTTCAATAAAAATAGTGCTCGTTGATTAGGCATTATCATCCTGCACTTAGGATTCGTGGATAATCTATTATCAAAATTTCATGTTCTTTAAGAATAAGAATCATAAATCAACCTTCGACATCAAATGAGTCGCAGCTCCTTAAAAATAAGAATGATGTATTTCATTAAAAATATTGAAAGATAAATTAAGACTATTAAATAATTTTATAACAATATTGTCAAATTGAAAATATGTTAATTCTCTCTAACTATAGGGCCCTTTTTATTTTAGCTTTATGCCAGGTACACTACTTTGCGCTTTGGGATCCCCAATATCCAGAACTGTTCGTAGATTTGCGAGTATGACGTAATTTAGTTCAACTAAAGTAGTTTATATGACTTCTCCAAACTGCAAAGAAAAATTGATGTGCAAAAAAGCTGGAGATTTGCGAGTGGCATCGTTCGTTACTTCCCCTCCTGTTCCGAGAGGACTTCTCATCATCTGAAGTTTTCATACGATTTTACAAAAAAGTCTAGTTTTAAATTAAATAACTCCTATTTATTCCAAATCACGTTAATGTTATTTTATTGTCCAATTAATTTCAACTTTGTATTATTCAGTTATTGTACTTTCATGAGAACGTTTAATGTTTTGTATTGACTTTATTTAGTGTATAAATTTTAAACTATAATGATTTTTATATATTGTATATATGCATTTACGCTAAATTCAATAAAGTCTTAATAGGATAAAAAAGTATATATCATGAATAATAAATACAAAAAAAAAAAAATGTCAAAAAGATAAAAAATACGTATTGTCAAAATATTTAATGAAGGCTTTAATTGTTGTTTAGAAAATGGCTTTTATATATTACAATAACTATGACTCTCATGTCAAGTTATTATTGCTTTTTTTATTGATCATAAGATTTATTGGCCTCCAAATAAGAAAGATATTTTAAGCCATAATGTTTCATATTAAAATATTAACTTAAATAAATATGGTTTTAAAACCAGGAAAATGGGCGATACATATATATATATATATATATCAGGAAACGACCGGGACACTTTTTTTTTCGCAGGGACTCGGGCCGGGACTTAATGTCCTTGATGTCCATACTCAGGGGGCAATAATGGTGCGATCAATACTAACAATAGCTATCCATAATTGGCCAAACTTTCACTTTAATTGGTTAAAGCAGGGTGGCACAGTATCCAATTTAATTTAAAATGGTTAATAATCCAATATGAACTTCATCCTGAACTTCAAGGTCAACCTGAAATCTCACATCAACCTAATGGGTATCATCTGAAAGCTCTTTTTAATTAAACGTCTTACGCCTGTAAACGTAAGAAATAAGCCATTTTCACGAGCAAGAAAATTTTCCTCGTTTTTTTTAACGCACATATATATATATATATATATATATAAGAACAGCTCATCCTTCTGATACAAGCCTTCAATACAAACTTAGTTTCGTCATTTGTTCATATATATTTTCTAAATTGAGGTTGAAATTTATTTAAAAAACGAAATGATGCATATCAACATGGTAGGTGTTAAAAGTTATCATAATTGCAATGTGCGATTGTTTTAGGTAGAGATAAGCTGATTATTCCCCTCAAATAATAATCTCAGTTATTATTCTTATCAATATCAATCTTAGAAGGCGTGAAGAAAACTTTACCTTGACTTAAGAAAATATTTTCAGCGTGTGCAAAACACTTTGCGTACGCATATAATTTTAAATTAGTACTGGTAAAAGACGGGTGTTGCAAGACGTGTAGGGAAGTATTGATATTTCAGTTATGTGTGAAAAAAAAACTTGAAGATTTTAATACTCTAAAAAAGTCGGGAATAGATAAATCTTTATAAGCTATCTTTACTAATACTATAAGAATTATGTTTGTTCGTGCGTTTCCCTGTACCCCCAAACGATTCATTAGATCTTGACGAAATTTTCATGGAATAATTTTGAGGACTCAGTGAGTGATTACACTGGTGGTTGACAGTCCCAGAAAATTCATTATCATAAAGCGATAGCTAATCATGTTACGGCGTGTTAAACTCTCCATGTCGAGGGCACAGGTTCGACTCCCTAGAGGGGAAGGTCGATTTTGGTCAAACACGTTGGTAATATTGAGCTAAGGATATCATCAATTAGGTTAACCAAAATTGACCTTCTCTCTAGGAAGTCGAACCATACTTTTAACGATCTTAATTTATGTGTATTGAAATTTAAATATAACTAGAGGACTCAGAGAGTGCAAACCTCCGCCGATCCCCACCAAATGAATCACTTGTCTTTTTGTCATTTGCCAATAGATGTCGCTGTGCTGTGCTCTCCTCTTTGAGAGCACAGCACAGCGGCATCTATTGGCAGAGTAGGCTAACTTGAAATATGTATTAGTATTTAGCTCATTTTGCATCTTAAAGAAGCACTCAGAGATGCCAAAATTTAATCACTTGTTTCTTTTGGCATTTCCAACAACTCCACAAAGTTTCGTCCGAATCCGTTCTGCACTTTTTGAGTTATCCTGCTGACAAACAAACAAACAAACCAACCAACAACCAACGCCAGTGAAAACAATACCCCCTTCGGCGGAGGTAATAATTGATAGCCTTAACTTAATATTGAGTGATATTTTTTTGTACAGAGCCAGAAAATAAACTTTAATGTTTAATTATGTATTTATTAAGCATTTGCGTTAGGGTTTTCTGTATTTATTTTATTTTGTCTGCATGATAATGACAATATTATTATATTTCAAAAAAAAAATATGTGGAGAATTTTGGGCTACAAACAAATATTTTTGAGTGGGTGGTTGTGCCCGAAAAAAAATATAAAGATATATATGATCAACTTTTATATGTATCAGTTTGAGGTGTCAATGAAACTTTAAGTCAAAGTTACCTGCAAAATCCCGGTCCATGCCATCCGCTAGTAAATACTATAAATGTTTTTTGACAGATTTAATGAACTCTTATAGGGTCTCTAGAGAGCATGAAGCAGAGATAGAGCTCCAAGTAATACTGTGAATCGAGGGAATAACCTTCAAAGGAAGTAAATATTCGATCACCATCGTCAATGAGACATTTACTGAAGGGAAAACACACAAAGATCATACTAAAGGTATAATACTCCTTGCTTTGGGTGTCAGTCCATCATGAATAATGTTACTAGGACACCCTCCAGTACCAAAAAAAAATCTATGCCATGTCCCATTTTTTGCTTACTTGGTATCATGGAATTGCAAATATCCATGTGGATATGAATAATCAATATAGCATCCCAATTCGACGACTAAATCATGATCTTTTCAAATAACTTGATCAATTTTGGCATCCCCTTCACAGGATTGACTATAATATAGTTGTACTAATTATTTCACACACGCCTTAATTATAGGCTTTTTCGTCGTATGTGATTCTTCGCATGTTCCTTTACACACGCTTTATCATCCCGCTCTTTTTTAACGACCTATTGTTGCATAACTGCTTATAAATGTGCAAAATTAATGTGGTGTCCGACCAAACGTTATGGAAGAACAAGTGATTCCATGATCGATCTCTCCTCTGACCGCACATTGCGAAATACTTTCTTAATATTGTCACCGAAATAGTTATGGCTGTCAGTCACAGAAGAATATGCAGCACTTTCTAACGCGCACTTATTTTGCTGATTGCTCCTATATATATATATATATATATATATACAAAAAAGTTTCGTGATCGGTGAAGGACTGCTCACATTACGAATATATTCAAAAATGCAAAAATAATTTTGTCATTCAACGTATGAATACTCTTAATATCCAGAAAATATGACTAAATCTTACAAATAATGCAATTTATATTAAACTCAATTCGTTTGCGGTCTTTTAACATTAAATTATTTTCCCTTTGATTTCTAAAAATTACATCTAATGTGATATTAAATCAAATCACCTACTAATTTATTTATAAAATCTGTTTGTTATGAGCTTTCGTCACCCCCATGTTATAAATCAATGCGTCCAGACTCTCAATGGTTCTCAATCCCACTTTATGAATAAGCTGTCATGCGTCCAACCTCTCCTACTCAAAGACACTGATGCTTATTATCACACGCTTAAGCGTCGTGAGCTTTATTGTCACAGCTTTACTTCAAAGCACTGCTTAACAAGAAGGGGGAAAAAGAAAAAAGATTAGTTGGCTGAAAAGAATTAATAGTTAGAAGAGATTTCATCAATAAAGAGTACAAATAAACGCAGAATACGAACTGGTTCCTCAAAATTTAAATTCTGACACTTTCCACTAGAGCTAACTTCATCCAAGTAGTATTTACTCTATTGAATAAAGTCGACTTAAATGTATATATATTATGAGCCAAATAAATGGTTAATGACAGTAATATTTATCCTTGAATAAATAGATAATGTAGATGATTAAACAGATAAGTAGTCGACATTTGCAAAGTGACTATCAATTTTTCGTATATTCTTGTAAAGCCTAATGATCCATTCATTTCCAATTTGTTTTTAATCAGTGGATTTTATAGACATGGAACTATTAAAATAATTATAATGATAATAATACATCATTTAATTTGATTCATAAGCCAAGTCGGCTAAAAAACGATTATCTATCCAAACTATAAAATATGAATACATCATTAAACAATCAATTATTGCTTCACATTTATCCATGTCATAAATAGTTATGAACCAAGTTACAATCCGATTTGGGCGTTCCTTGTGGTGTGTATAGCCTAGCCCACATGATTATATTTTGTCATCCATTTACTGAATTATGTTTTAAATTTATTATTTTTGATAGTTTTCAAACATATGTAGATCTTTATATGGATAAAGTAATATTGATAAAATAATCATTAAACAAGTTGGCTGAATGATGAAAGAATACATCAATTAAGACTATAATATATATTAAATACATAAACAAAAAGACCATTTGATTGTGGTTCTACCATCACACTATGATTACAAATGTGTTATACACTAAACCAAAGAATATTAGATATGTACTTGGAAATGAAGGCTTCGATAAACAAAGTTTTTCAAAGTTAATTTCAATCATATTTTTTGGTTTTGAAACACATATAAAAGTATTTTTTTAAAATAAATTTAAAAAAAAACTAAATATCCAGTGACGTCATCGATTGTTTTTGTTTTTTGACTAATATAAAGTTGATCATAAAATACAATGATATCCTTGGATGTCCAACACTTTTACTCCTCTTCATAGGAGGCTTTATTATATTTGTAAGGCGCAAAGAGAAAGAAGAGACTACTGAACAACATACCTATTCTTTTCTTGCAACGTCAACAACAAAAATGGGGACGATGTGGATCAGCACATCCATAAGGATTAGGTCCCAACATATTTATATTATATTTGCGAGTGATCCCTTGTAGTAGTGCATCAGTGATTTAGGCACTGGCTAGCAAGAAATACTTGATCTAGAAACCCTGAGAAGTAAACAAAAAGATTCAACTTTGTTAATATTTTAATGAGATCATTCGATTTCATATCCAACTTAGCATTGTGTAAAAAACATGTACAATTAGCAGAGCTGCGACCACCGAATGTAAATCGGTATTTAGGACTGGTAGCGTTGTTACCTAGTATGAAGAAGTTGAACTTTGCAAAATAATAAACAACTCCGGAGCTGAAAGCGCATTAATATGGGACAACGTATAACAAAGACAATTAAGGAAATAATGTGTTTGCTATTGCCTTCCATTTCCTTCAAAATCCGAGTGCATATATGATTTATATTTAAAAAACTTGTAATAAATTTCAAATAATCTCTAAAAAAGTGTGTTTTGTGATAAATTGTCTGATACTAAATGCATACGAAGAAATCACAAAGCATATACATAAATAAATTACTCTTTCTTTCTTATCTACCGCACCGATCGATATTCGGTATTCGGTAGATATATATAAAATCTACCGAATACCGAATCGGCGGTACTGAATCCCAGCTCTGACAATCAGACATATCTTTTACGAATTTATTATATCATTATATATATTTTATATATCACTTCCAGGGATCTAGTATTTTTTCATTGAACATACAAAAGGACGATCTTACAACGTGCCAAATTGATAAAAACAACATACAAAACGTAAAATAACGTACCTTCGATCTACAAACGTAAAATGTCGAACTCAAGAAGTCTGGAATTAACATATAGTTGATTTTCCGGATTCAGATAAACTTGTCTTAACCTTCTGATTCCGCCATTGTATATTGGTGTCTCATGAAATACATTTTATAAATCGATACTTTTTGTATCCATGTTCCTTACAATACGTTTGTTATATACCCTTTGCATTCAATAGTAGCTGAATGAAGAGAATAATAAGCTTTTGAGTTCTTTATTCCTTCACTTCCTAAGAAAAAGTCGCCATATAAATAATTGATGTAAAATCGTTTATAGCTCCCCTTTATACTTGCATTTATGTCCGTACACACACAAAAGAATATATAGCAGGTTCTATTTATAGATATATACTATTTAAATGCCATTTTATGACGAAGAAGACAACATATTGCTAGTTTCATCCACTGGAAATGAAAGGTTGCACAACTTTCCAAAAAAAAAGACTCTTCACTCAAATAATGCCTCCCCATTGTAGTCAGAGATCATAAATTTAAAAAAAGCCACCCTTTATGACATTCAGAGTTGACTTTACGAGCCAATTGTCCACAATTCCTATGTCATAAAAGACAGTATATTTATTTTCGTATAAATCCCTACATAAGTCTTTGCATAACATACATAAGTATAATTATCTTTCATATAATTTGCAGAGCTTCTTTTATAAATGTCAGCTTTAACATACATATATATGAAAAATTAACTACCTTCCTGAGACATTGTTTGTTCATGACCATATATTATATGTACTTCATAGGTCGTAAATAAGTACATTTAAATAATAAATCAACTTTATTTAATGAGTAATATTTCTCTCATGAGGCATTATATAAATATATAAAGAAGAAGAAAAAATTACAGAGTGAAATGTGATATTCTCATTAATAACATTGTTTTATTTATTCTTATTTGCCTACACAACATATACATATAATTCATACAATATGCAGAGAGAAAAGGAACGAGGTTCAATAGTAAAATATTTAATATTTATGGCTATTTTTTTAACTTGCACAATATTACAGAAAAGGTATAATAATAATTATTATTATTTTCAATATTTGCAAAACGCAAAATACTTCTTCTTTTTAACTAAAGTATGTAAATGCTTATATGTTTCAAGGCCATGAAACCTACCT
Organism: Caligus rogercresseyi; assembly: GCA_013387185.1. Taxonomy (NCBI): domain Eukaryota; kingdom Metazoa; phylum Arthropoda; class Copepoda; order Siphonostomatoida; family Caligidae; genus Caligus; species Caligus rogercresseyi. The sequence continues at coordinate 10,737,918 of CP045901.1, read as the reverse complement.
GCTTTTACATACATATATAAATAGCATACATGCATGAAGATAAGGCTCTGCTTTTTTAACGTGATAGGTTGAGAGACGCAATAAGGAAAAGGTTGCAGGCTACAAGAATAAATGGATATGTCCTTAACGTTTCTTCGAATATAACCATATATTATATATATATATATAGAGAGAGAGATAGAGAGAGAGAGAGAAAGAGAGAGAGAAAGAAAGAAAGAGGGATAAATTTGAATACTATAATACTTATTTATATCCTGTCGGATGCAATTCTATCAAACCATAGAGGCACAAAAAAATAATTATAATAATCTTAAATTATTCATTGTGATATATATTTTTATAACTATATAATACTTTTCAATATATATTATATTAGCGGATGCTCCCCAGCGTTGCTTGGTTTTTTCATAGAATGTCCACTTTTACCTCATATTTATCCTTAGAAAAGGTGATCAAAATATAAAAAAGTGTTTAAGAGATTTAAAGGACTAAACAAAAAAAAATTTGTACAAATATATTAGTACACATAATTGTTTCCGTCGTACATAAGACCCCACTCAAAGATATTTCCAAGCAACCCAAAAACATTCACATAATATTATGTTCAAATCTAACACCGCCATTATCAAGAAATCGTAGAATGCGTTTATCTGCATAAATATACATATGAGAGACGAGCTTTCGGGGAATAACCAAATAGTCCAGAGCACCTCAAAGTCATCAACAGAAAATTTGGTCCGAATCGAACTTGGCAATTTTAAGAAATCGCTAGAAAAAGTTTTGGCGAATTAAATGAACATGGCAATACTGAATTTTCCTAAGTGTACACCACCACTTAAACTTCCCTTGAGCCATCAAAATTATTCATTGGAAATTATGTCAAAATCTAATTAATCGTTTGGTGGAGTCAGAATACGAACAAACGTAATTATTATTTTATTAGTGGGGATACTTTAGCCAAAAAAATGTTTTGGGTCAGAGATTCTCAACCTCCACTTTATCCATCCTACACTTTTTTAAAGCAACTGCCTCTCGTTCCCATACCGACATAATGTAAATGATAGCGCAAGGCTCATTTCTTATTCGTTTATAGAAACAAATATTTTTTTCACGGTTGAGAATCTTTTTTTTTTGCCACATATGGCGAGACATTTATTCATAAGCACTTATGAGAATATAAACTATATAACATGGGTGATATAGCCAGAAGTAAAATATTGATGTGTAAAACAGAAAAAAGAAGGATAAAAGAACCAGGATAAAGGATTGTATATATGCCCGTCATCGTTTGTTCCATCAGTTCTGGATCCGAGGGCCTCTGTCCCTTTTTAGTACTTCCAAGGGGGGAAAGCTTCGGTCCCATAACTTCTCAATTCCACAAGGGAGTGCAGAGGAGTGCACCTTGCTCCGTAAATAATTTGCTGAATGCAGCAAATTATTTCCTCTATTTTCCAGTGGTTAGAGCGTTTTGAATGGGAGAAAATGAGCAAATCAGCTCTTGAGAGAGGTGAGTCGAATGCCTTATTTATTGGATTTTGTAAAAGTTTCTATCAGTCGAGCCGGCTTTATGCAATACGCAAACAAGTGGCCCTAAGTCTCGATTGCAGTTTTTTCAGAAGATGCGCCATCTTCTTTTCCACGGATGTTCTAATGGTTTGCTCATAAATAGATAGAAGAATCTTTGCTTTTTTGTCCAATTTTTTTGATTTAGTTTCAATCCTCTGTTATGAAAACAAATAACCATAATAACATTACAATTGCTTGCACTTGCTTGATCTTTTGTTTAAAACTCCTTCAACGACTGGTTCATTCGTAATAAATGTTAATTTATCAGAGGTAGTTGAAAATTAAGTAAAAACATTTTCCTCCTTATTAGTCAATAATGTTCGATAAGGACAAAACGTGCTCCGTCATTTTAGTTCCATAGAAAAGATGTTTAATTTATTACTTTAATTATCAAAAAAAACCGTTTATTTGTAAAATTCACTTAGGCATACCTAGTACCTTAGAGGAGGAGAATCTGGACAATCAACACCTGAAATTATTCAGCAGTTTATTTATTATGTGAGTGGGAACTCAGTATTAATAAAGAGACTCTAGTACTTTTATTGATAATGTGATTATTTTCTGCCAAAAATGCCTTTTTGTTCAGCAATTGGATGCCAAAATAGACGCTTCTCAGATAAGGATATATTTTTTTTCGACTTCCAAAAGACTTCCAGCTACGAAAAACTTGGGAACGCAGCTTGAAGAGGAAAAATAATTTGGCAAAATACTCACATGTATTGTGCTCAGAGCACTTTTTAAAAAATGATATAACTTTTGAGACGAATTGAAACAGGAAGTGTCTAAACCAAGGTGCTATTTGTTGTAAGTTCGTCTGTTCAAAAGTGGCAAAACCGAGAACTTAGATGAATTCAATCAAGTTCAGAGATCCTTTAATACTTGTTAATCTATATCCATCAATAGACCCATTGGTGATGACGACAATGTTCCCAACCAACCTTGTGAAGATAGTATATATATATATATATATATATATATATATATAATGTGGTTCAAATGGACCATTTTATGCATCATTCATAGGTGATTATAATTATGCTTTGTACTGTTAAACCTTATTGATATCATTTTGTCTTAGATAGGACATTTAAGAAAGCCATTTGTATCCAAACAGAGGACTCTCAACCAGATGTACGGGAATACGGAACTCAAACTGCACCTAACAGGGAATTCATTAATGCTTCGGGTATACTGTATTTAAATTCTTAGTTATTTTATACTCTTTTAACTTTTAATATTTCAGAAGTTACTTAGGCCGTTGAATCCATTTACGAAGATTCAATTCTCTTTTTTGACTAATCAGAGTAGGTGTAACAAATAGTCACCATTTCAATAAAAAAAAGCTATTCAACTTCGAATTTCCTGTGGTACTACTGGGTATGAGATGTTACTTCACAAAGGATTTCTTCTACTCAGCATGAGAACATGAGGCGATGTTTGGAGTTTCTAGAATTCAACCCTAGCATTTTAGAAAAAGTAATAACTAGAGGCATATATACACTCAGAGAGTGTGTACCTCCGCCGATCCCCACAACATTCCCATTCAAACATTCTCCCTTTCACACGCCCGATTTTCTATCTCTAATCATTGTTTCCTCTCTGTTAGCTCATTTTGCATATTAAAAAAGCACTCAGAGACGGGAAGAGGAAGAAGTTTAAGCTACGTCACTGGGTTAACATAGTCCTGAGCTGATATATGAACAATAATACGTCAATAAATATTTTTTTAGCGTTTGTTCTTCCTACTCCCTGAATAGAGACCCCATTTCATTTAGTATTTTGCTCATTTTGCATATTAAAAAAGCACTTAGAGATGCCAAAATTTAATCACTTGTTTCTTTTGGCATTTCCAACAACTCCACAAAGTTTCATTCGAATCCGTTCAGTACTTTTGAGTTATCCTGCTGACAAACTAACAAACCAACAAACTAACAAACCAACAAACGCCAGTGAAAACAATACCTCCTTCGGCGGAGGTAAAAATGATGAAGGTACTCATATAATATTTTAAAGTTCGATTTATAAATGAGTTCGTCTTTCAGGTGAAAGTTCAGACATTGCCAGACAATGAGCGTCACTGCTCATTAGTGTTCGACGAAATATCAATTAAACCTGGACTGAATTCGATGGTCAATCTGTTATTGGCTATTCAATCATTGACAGCATCAATGTCCCAGCAACTCATGCATTGTGTTTTATGCTAGACAGACAGACGAGATGGAAACAAACAGGAAATTCTTTCGACCCCAAAAAGATTGTCTCTATCTTAAAACAAATATTTTGTTCCGCTTCTCTGCACCTATTAATATTATATAAATGATGCAATTGTACATACTCAAGAGCAAGACAAATGTTTATTTTATTTGCTCATGCATGTCGATAAATGGATCATCACTCTGAATATCGGACGTAAACAGTGTTACCAAATGAAAACTTCATGTTTGATGATGAGTTTACGAGAACAACGTTTTTGATATCCCTAGTTATTGCTAATTACAAACGCTTGCGATCCTTCTAAAATATTTAAAAACTTCTTGAAACTGACCTTAATTGCAGTAACAAAAATGATATTTTACCATAACAAAACTTCAATGAATTAAGTTCTTTTCGTTTGCAAAAAGTTCCTTTATCCAGCTTCCTTCCTCTATGCATTTTATTCATGGTATTCCGTGCAACAGTGGGGCTTATTCAATGTACTGCGTATAATTTATTGGAATTACAAAACGCTAATTATCCGAGTGGATCATTTGGAATTAATTGAGCATGAAATCTTAATAACATCATTGGCATTAGGATTCCCTTTTATTCATCTCATCTTGGAAATTGTTCAGGGTCCCTCACTTTTATTGAATGAGTTGGGGGTGAGGGCGACCGTCAAAAGGGAACTACTAAGACACTTTGGATAGTGACATACACATTTCATATAAATAATAATAAAGCGTTAGCTCAGTGGCAGCGTTTTCAACTCTCAATGTTGAGGATGCAGGTCGATTCGTAGTTTTAGTTAATTAGTTAATCTCATTAAAAGAAGGTCTGAGTTCAATTAAATGTCCTACATACTACCTAAAATGGCGGTAGATTTTTTCTATCGAATCCCAACTCATTATGCTTGACACAATATTTGTAAATTAAGCACCAGAACGTCAAACAGACATCGTCCGTATGAACTTCTATAGAAATTTAGAGAGCTACCAATAGATATTGTTAGTTCAATACATCAAACCTAACAGGGATATGTTTTTGATAACTATACCTGCCATTTTGTTTATTTTAATACAAACTGCAGAAACACACTTCTGCTCCCTGGCCTACAATTTTTCTACGGAAATTTATTAAATAACTGAGTCTTGTTCAGTTAACAATTAACACAATATTCCGAGTACATTTACATTTGTCACGCAACCTATGTCATGACAAGAGTTCGTAAATTATAGATTCCGTGACACTCTAACCCCTACGTTAACAGGGAGTTCACTGAATGTGTGTACTGTGTATGCATACAGGGCTCTCCCTCCTCGATCAATTCATTCTATCATCATTTTTTAATGCAAAATGTATAACTATTTATATAGTTTTATGTTCTTCCATGTCTTATTATTTTGTGGCCCCAGGGAGAAATCACTTTATTTATTTCTAAAGGCATTCATACACATACAAATCCAGAGTTTCATCACCCCAGAAAAACAGTTTTTTAAAACTATATATGTACAAACACTTACAGCCTTCATTAAATATTAAAGACAGTAGGATAATAACTGAATACTTAATTGAGAAGAAGTTAAAATGTAGCTAAAATGGCTGCCACGCGAAGTAAACATTGGAATATGGTCTACATTGAAATGGAATACTATAAGGAATAGAAGAAAGTTAATCCTACAATAAATACCAGTGACGTCATACTATATTGATTCTGTAGAAAAACTTTAACGTTTCGTTCATTGCCATTGCGTCACTGAGGTTTTTTTGTAATTTTAGATTTTATCTACTCCATAGGGCTTGATGTTTAGGCTTTGATTGTTCATGGATATTAATCATTCTTCCTTTTCTTCTCTGATTTCATATCATAAATTTATATTATAAAGAACTAATTTCGATGTTTAAACTGAATGGGATGGTCTGTTTTTCTCTTTCTTTTTTTCAGCTGTCGATAATCTCTCTCATTGTAGTGTATAAGCACTCTTTATTTCTATCTCTATGGCACGTACACGACAGAGTACATATTTTTCTTACAATTTATCAGAGAAAAACAAAATAAAACATTAAATTTAGTTACAAACATTTATCAAATATATATTTGTATAATAATAGTCACATTTTGGTTACAAAAAATGATTTTATTTAAAGTCTAATACTGAATTATCTCCATACATATTAAGCCTACTCCTGGGATTAACAGATCATAGACTTATTTCTTCTGCCTTCATCACTTAGTTGAGACTTGTGAACCAAAGTTACAAAGTTGTATCTCTCTTTATTCATATAAATAATATTTTGATGTCCCCTCCTGTCAATACAAAACGTCTTGAGATTGAAAGCTTGTTACCGAGACATGTCTTAAGGCTCAAAAGTGGTTGTGGCAATGCATACTATGGTCGAAAATACTCCTTGGAAAATCGGGTAAAATATTTGTCAGCATATTTTATTAATATATTAATATTGGAAGGAGATTTGGGAGCAATGGCTGCCAAAGTCATAGAGACAACTTTCCTGTATAAGCACAAAGAGATATAAAGATATAGAGAGCTTATTTCCTGCAATAGCAGAGAAACATCGTTCAGTTGTCGCCATTGTCCAATATAAACAAAGTAATTTGTACTACGTCATCGTAAGTTAGTCATAGAGATAGAAAGATTTGTTTATATTGGGCACAATGACGTATACTTCTGAGGAATCCAATCAGCTCTCTAAGTCTTCACATCTCTATAAAATAACTAAACTGGTTGAGAAGTTATTTATTTGTGAAAATGCAATAGAAAGTATTTGATTGCATTAAAAGCCATCAGAAATATTGGACCAGGCTCATGAAGAATGAAAATATCCTTATACAAAAAAAAATTCACTCGAATTTGCATTCAATGCAATCTTACAACTTGCAAAAAAGCAATTTTCTATATATAGTTTATAATCATTATTTTCCAGTAGCCTCATGGGTTCTCTTTCAAAGCATGACAGATTACAAATTATCTCCACAATAAACATTTTCCATCCACTTGATGCAACGAAACAATGAAATTATTCTTCTAAGGCCTTACCTTACAGACACAATTCCTCCGGCATCTACGTGCAAAAGACATATGTACCTTAATAAATACACACTTTGTTTATCTCAAGTCTATAATACATTATGTTATCATCCTGAGACTAAGTATCTAACTACGGAAATAAGACCTTATTTTTCTAGAGTAAGGATCCAATTGAACTAATTAGAATGTATACCAACATATTTATTAGAGTTCGGTGGTTTAGGACCCCAAAGTGTCTTGATCGAACACATTGTCACCCCCTTATTTGCAGATTGCATAAAGTGGCTCCTCTGTTAGATTTATTTTTAACAAAATTCAATAAATAAGACATTCAATGTCACGCCCTTAAAAGTTGATTGACTCATTTTCTCCATTCCCAAACATTCTAACCATTGTTAAATAGAGGAACTCATCTATTGCATTCAGCACATTATTAACGGAGCAAGATCAATATCCTCTGTAGTCCCCTATGAAATTGAGAAGCTTAGGTACCGTAAGCTGTCCCTCCTAGAGGAACTAAAGAATGACGGAGACCCGTGGATCCGTAGCTGTCGCAACAAACAATAGCATTAAATACAACATTTTACCATATCTTTAGTGCCTAATATTGATTCATTTTTCTATTTTACCTACCACGATTGTACTTATTTTTATTTCACCCCCACGTCTATATATTGTATCAACCATAGAAATATAAAGACATAGAGAGCTTTTTGGATTCTTAGAGAAATACGTCATTGTCCCAATATAAAATATCTTTATATCTCTATGATCATCTTACGACGACGCTGTACAAATTACCTTGTTTATATTGGGCACAGGCGACAGCTGAACGACGATGTTTCTCTGCTATTGAAGGGAATAAGCTCTCTATATCTTTATATTTCTATGTATCAAACCCATAAAAAAGTTTGAAACGATAATAGCTTCGGTAAAGAAGGCTGATGGTCAGGAAACCAAAAAAGGAGATTAGCTATTCAGAGATGGTATTAAATATACATATCCTTTTTCATATATAAAGCCTATTAATTGAAGCCAAATCTTGATCCAAGGTGGAATCGAATTAACAATATGTAGACAACCGAGTTAAACATATTATTTTTATAGAGATTAAATAACAATAAATATTTTGAGACGAGGCACATTTATAGAATAATAAACTTTAGTGTGGTTATACATTTGCTCCACTATAGACTCAGCATAACGTGGGTTTATCAATAGGAATCGCAGATATTTATAGTCCCTAGAATTTACGTATACAAGCTAAATTTACTTTTTATAAAGTCAGAGTCGATTCACATTACTTTGAAAGCAGGAGCATATCATGTACAAGCTTTTCTAGGCACTGTGTGTCAGATATATATATATATATATATATATTATATATAGTCAAATGCATAACAATTTAGTATATACAAAATATTTTTATATTATATCATTATAATGATGATAATACAAATGCACAACAATTGTAGAGAAGAATGATTTTTATTGGTTCTTGAGATAATAAACAAGAGAAACAACTGATAGGACACATTTTTTATTAATCTAAAATATAGATTGCCGAGGCAACATACAACAAAAAGGCGCTGAATACGTAATTGTAGTTAGATCCTTCAGCATAATTATTACCTGAGAGACAAGATAAAACTAAAGAGAGAGATTTATATTCATTTGAACAAATATGTAGCAAAACAACACACGGAAGTCGGGATTCTATTAAGGATATAACAATTTTTTAAATAGGTTACAATGATGCAAAACCTTTATAATTTACTTTATCCCCTCATGCTCCCCTGTTTGAGACCGTAAATATATGTTTCCCTGCAATTATGGGAAACCAGGATGAAAATGGTTATAGTTATTGCCATTCATATGGTTTTTAAGTATTTTTATAAAGATTTCAAGTGGAATTCAATGTTTTGCTGGAACGGCGTTCCGAACCGTTCCGGCTCACTTTCAATCAGATGAGCCCCCGATTGTTTATTAGCAGGCTTGTGAGCGATCAAGAAAAAAATAGCGATGCGATCAAAAATAGCGATCATAAATTATTTACGATATAGCGATATAACGATCAGGGATTCTTCTGATAAGCGATCCGATCAATTAATTGTGATCAACAAAAAATTACCTATGTAATACTAATTCTAAGTAAAATATAAATGGATATACAGTCAAACCTTTATAACTATTCATCTTTATATGGCAATGGAATGATTGTTTCCCATAGCCTATAGCTCCAAAATAACGACTTCTCCATAGGCGCCTGTCTGTAGATTTTAGGACAAAAATATCAAATGGTTGTTTCTCATAGCCTATAAGCTCCAACACTCTGGCTCCACATTGACATATCCCCTCATATTTTCAGACAAGATATGCCAGATAAATGTTTCCCATAGCCAATGGATACTAAAACAACAAGGAAAAGAAGGCTCGCGAGGAAAATACGATGAGGGATCTCAAAAGAAAAAGAGAATACGCGTACATTCTCCCCTTTCCTTATTTATTTCATAACGAATTATGATTTTGAGAACGAAATATATATTTTTTATTATTTACAAATTTTATGGACATATATTAAATAAACATAGATACATTTAAGACATTCTGCAAAATTATAATAACATACATACATTTCGTTTATTCTCCTTTAAGTTTTTTCAATCTCTTAGAATTATTTGTCATATTTTGACTGCTTGTTTTTCTTTTGTTTTTGTGAATTTGATCATTGATTTCGAAACATAATTTTTGGACATACAATTAAAAATTTAGCAGCGATTTGTGGAATAAATTTTTCAAAGGAATGGTCTTCTTCGCATTCTGCTAAAATAATTTCCAAAGCGTAAGTATCATTTTCCTAAAGTTTAATAAACGAAAGAACAAAAAATTTTTTGAAGAAGGGAAGAAATCAACTCTTTGAAGATACTTTTTGAATTTTGAATTTCTGAAAAAAATGCATAAACAAAGGAACACGTTAAAAAAAGAACATCAGAAGGACGAGTTAGCCCACCTCGATTAATTTGATCTAAAAGTTTACTTTCATCATCAATATTTTCTAAGGAGAATAATTTTACATCGAATTTTTTATTTAAAGCTGTCAATAAATTGTGGCAAGAATGACAGGCTATAGTTTTACATAAGGAATGCGCGATATAACCAGAACAAAAGTAAACTATAGATACGTCATTAATATATTTAAATGAATCTTTAAAAGTAAAATGTTTTAAATTGGAAAATATATTTAAAGAAGAAGACTTAATCTTTTCATTTGTTGAATTTATATCCTCAGAAAAATGATATTCCAGATCTTTCAGTGAAATTTTGCCTAAACTTATGATATTCTTCATTCGAAGGCATTTTTCTGAATCCAAATATTGGCGCACGCTTAATTCAATGTTCGTCCCACATCTTCTCTTATAGAGTCCAAACCGAGCTTCAATACAATCTGAATTGATGTGGCCAAGAAGAACGTAATTGACATCAGTTTCTTCGAGCAAATCTTCAGCCAATTCGCATAAGCCTTTTGAAGTTTGTTTAGCTGCTAAAAAAGTGTCACGAGTAAGACTTGAGGCTTTATCTCCCGCTGCCTCCCATTCATTCAGCCATGATGTAAAGTCTCGCAAATATTCTAATTGGGAGGAATTAGAAGTAATGGCTCTTTTCCAAGGTTTCTTTTATGAAAGCCTATTTGCGGAGAACGGGTATTAATTATCATCCACCACGTCCATATTACCTCCAAAAAATTGCCGTAACCATCCAATCTTTTTTGTCTTCTTCACTCCCATAGTGACGTAAAGCGGCAATGGTAGACTCGTGAAATAGACTGTTCGTCAGCTTAACGTTCATTTTTTCTAATGTACGGGGGTACAATACTCGTTCTGTGAGCTTATGAGCTATTTTTAATGGTTGCCCTAATTCAAGATTGTATAGATTTACAATATGTGCCATATTTCCTTCTATTTTTTGGCCTCTGAAATTTGGACAGACAAAATGGCCACGAGACACGAAGTTATTATAGAAGTTTTTCATAATGTGAACAGAATCAAACAATAAATACATTTTCCTATCCGGAGTCAGAGGATGATGAATAAAAGTATTGATGCTTCCATGGCATAATTCTATGAATATGTTTTCTGATTCACTTTGTGGGCGTCACAAATGGTGGCTCGAACAATAAATCCAATTTCCGTTACAACTTTGATCACTTGATCAAAGATGATCTTTTTAATTGTTCCAGAATTCAAAGTCGAAACAGGCTGCATAACTATCATGTCATGATAAACTGAATGAAGGCTCTTAATCATGACACAAAATAGGGTCTTAGTTACTTGATCATCATCCACCCCATAAAAATTCCCAGCAAAATATTCAACTCGTTTTGTACAATATGTTTCGTCAAAATTATACTAATATTTTTATCCCTATTTTGACTTAGAGCCTTGAAGCGAGCCTTTAGGTAAGTTATTGTAGAGTCAGCCAATCCAGTTTCTAAATTCAAAGATGAAGAAAGTTCCGTAAGGCGACGTATTGTAGGTAATGTGAGAACTTCTTTACGTAGATCTCTATAAAGACTCGTTGAGAAACCTTTCCAGGACATAGATAAGGCGTACAAGGCAGGACTGTATCTCCGTTGTTGTGGACATTTAAACAACAAGGATAATTGTTCAATCAAAAAGTTTAATTTCTTCTCTTTTGCTTCGTCCAAATGGGGCAAGATATTTGTCAAATGATTTAAAGCTGTGTTTAATTCATTTTCCAAGCTAAATAGTTGATTGGTGGAAGAGTTTGATGTCAATGAATTTAAGAAGGCCAAAATATTAAGAAGGGTGTCACATTTTGTAATATGATTGTTCTTGGTGATATGTTCGAGATGATTAAAAGATAGATCTCTATCTTTCACCCTGAAAAATACAACATAGCAGGGAATAAAGTCATCGTAGTTGTATGAATCAGTATTAATAAGAAAATACTGAGGAATAGTCAAGTTTTGATATGTGAAAAACAATATATAAATAAAGAAGGTTAAGGAATGAAGTTTGGCTTACCGTATATGGATTGTCATTTCTTCATTAATCTTTAGACTGAAGTCTATTGACGGTCCTCCATGACTAAAGTTCATCTTGAAGAACACCAGCTCTTTATCTTTTTCATCATAATGTTCTTGAACGCCGCTCGGAAGGCAAGTCCTATCCATTTTAATTTGAAGCTCTTCGAGTGTTAAAAATGAGTTGGCCTCTTCAAAAGCCTTAATCTTTTTTAAATTCGCTCGTTTTCATTAAGGAGTCGTGAGGAGGAGGTTGAGGTGGAGGAACGCTTTGGAGGAGGCTTTTTTGAATAGTAGTGAGGAAGATTTGGAAAATTGGAAGGGACGGCATCTTTTTTTAATATCTTAAGACAAAGAGTTTTTCCAGATCTGTCTGAACGTGATGGATTAGAGTCAGTAGACTCTGGCTTATAATCGGAGGGCATGAAATGTACGTCACACAACGCAGAATGTCTTGAAGGTATCTAATTTTTTCGCGGAACAGCCTTTGTCCAGAGTTGGCGTAGGGACTCATCCTTGGGGAACATATGAAACCGTCTCTTTTTCCCCTCATTGCCCTTTGGTTTGTAGCCACTCTTGCAACCCGGAGCAACACAAACCTTCCCCATTGTCGTCTAGTTTGAAGATAAATAGGTAGTTCTAAAACGATTCCTCTACACACTTCCACTACTTCATTCACGCGGCAAATAAATAAATTAGTCGATCCCACTTTGTATTTGTGTTTTGAAAGGTTGCGCGACTTTACCATTCCTGATTGTTTTAGTATTCATTGCCATAGCCTATAGCTCCAAAACAATGACTTCTACATATCGCCTGTCTGTATATTTTAGGACACAAAAATATTCAGGATAGCACACACTGGCTTTTTTTCCATAGTATTATCTTTATTTTGTGTTTTCTAAACAAATATTAGTTGTTGGAATGGATTTTGGTCAATGTGACAGCTAGTTAAGTTTTTAATAAATTAGGTTTTGTCTCAAAAGTCCTTATTACAAACATTTTTTCTTTTTTAGTTAGGTTGTTTATACAAATTGATCGGATCGCTATTTTTTAGTGATTTTCTTACGATATAAGATCAGTACCTTTTGCGATACTCCGATCAGCGATCAAATATCGCTTTATCGCTATTGATCGCCGATCAGAAAAAACTCCGTCAACAGCCTGTTTATTAGAAATGGAGATCAAATGCTACTTTTAA
>CP045901.1:10679065-10724767 GCA_013387185.1 Caligus rogercresseyi | reverse complement strand
TTTTGAACTTTATTACAAAATTCAAGAACTTTATATTAATTCACTCTACATATTTGTTGGAACTAAATGTTTCAGAGGAGAAATATGTACCATTCTAAATAGGCAATGTTACTTGTGCAATGAAATTAAGATTTAGCAAGACTCTATCGAGAAGTTTGAAAAAGAGTTTTTGACTCCAATGTTTTTTTATGGAAAAATAAAAGTAAACCCAAAACAATAATGTGTATTTTTCTGTTAAGTTACTATGGTATTTTAAAAAAAGAATCCCTTATGGAGATTAGGGACTTCTGAAAAGACGATTTGTGAAATTAATAAAAATATATTCTGCCAACAAATAAATATCAGTGGAAAAAAAGTCATGTAAATTCAGCTTCAGCATCCTCCTCTTTTCAGGCCAAGACTGCAAATGCACAATATCGCCTTGTCATACATTTGACCACAAAAACTATAGAGATATCCATCATGTTTAGGTAAAAAGGGGGTTTACGGCCCCGACATGGATAGGAATATTATAAACGCAAATTTCATCAAGAAGCTTAAAACACCTTTTATTTGTAATTTTAGTATCTCTTTAAACTGAAAAAAAAAATACATTGCTAATATATTTTTAAGTCACAACATCACAAGCATTAGCAAAAAAAGTCTTGTGGTCTAGTTGATTGCTTATCTGATTTTATGCTCCATTTCCATAGATACTGTGAATAAGTTCCGTTTGTCAGAAATTGCAGGGATAGATTTTAAGGGACTTATTTAAAGGAAATTCCACTTTATAAAGGATATAAAAAACGATATATTATTGTTCATGTTCTTAAATATATATATATATATATATATATATATATATCAGCTTGTGAGCGTTCCAGCTTTTTTTGCGTTAAGCGTTATTCAGCGTTCAAAATAAAAATTAGCGTCCGTTCAATGTTTTGCGTTCAGCGTTCGTTAGCGTTCAGCGTTCGAATATTAAAAAAAGTACTGCGTAAGTGAGACGTTAGTTTTTTTTTAGAAAACAATTGCCCAAAAAAATACTGCGTATGATGACGTTTTTTTTAGAAGAGAATTCCAAAAAAAGTACTTCGTCGTGATGACGTTTTTTTAGAAAACAATTTCCAAAAAAAAGTACTGCGTATTGATGACGTTTTTTTTAGAAAAGAATTTTCCAAAAAAAAAAAAGTACTGCGTAGTGATGACTTTTTTTTTTAGAAAGAATTTCCAAAAAAGTACTGCGTAGTGATGACTTTTTTTTTTTTGAAATGAATTTCCAAAAAAAGTACTGCGTAGTGATGACTTTTTTTTTTTAGAAAATAATTTCCCAAAAAAGTACTGCGGAGTAATGACTTTTTTTTTTTAGAATTTCCAAAAAAAGTCAAAGAAAAGTGGGGAAAAATTGAACGCTGAACGCAAAACTCTTTTTTTTGCGTTCAACGTTCAGCGTTCAAAAAAAGTTGCGTTCCGTTCAGCGTTCGTTCATTGAACGTGCGTTCAGCTGAACGCCGTTCAATTTTGCGTTCCGTTCACAAGCCTGATATATATATATATATATATAAATATGTATATATACATTGTTTGTTTTTGTTTAGTTCCTAGATCAGCCCCACCACATCGGAACCAATCCGGTATCAGCCGGTAATAAACTGTCTAGGAACTAACCTTATACTATATATATATCTATATATATATATATATATATATATCGAACAAAATCGATCCCGTCTTCTTCATCCTCTCTCTTGGCATCCTCTCCTCCCTACTAACTCCATATTCTATGACTTTTTAATCTTTATAGCCACGAAAACATTTAAAACTTCTAATACCGGACATGTAAAAAGTTGATCCCCCCTTCTTCACCCTCCTCCCTTTCTTTTTTTCTCCACAATCCAAGTCGTGCACATATTGCAAAAATGGTTTGTGCAAAAAGAGTAGTTTATATACATGTACATTTTTTTGCAAGGAAGTGTGTGGGGAGAAAAAAGAAAAGAGAGGGAAGAAAAATCTCATCAATGCTCCCCTTCTTCACTTAGCAACAACAGAAATATTATAATAATACCATTATTTATATATATTAATGTGTCCAGACAGCTAGAAATGGAATCCAATATCTCTTATAATAATGTATAACGATAGAATGTAATATTTTGGCGGCTTTCAGAACGTTTTTATTCTAAGAACCCTTATAAAATGGCTAGAAAATATATATTCCAAACCATATAATCCAAACTTGTTTGATTTGTCCGTTAAGAAAAATCAATCATTGCAATTGGCTGTTTTGAAAAAAGTATTTTTTTGTTGCCAACTGACAAAATTAGGTTTTTGAATATATTTTATTCAATAGCCTTTCATTATTTATAGACAAAACATTTGAAAGATTAATATGTGGTCCTATCAAACTTAGTTTGTTGGTGATTAATAAATATGACGAAAATTTGAATGAAATTAATAGTAAATAATTGGAATATATTATTTATATATTTTAAAGTTTTTAGAAGCGTGATTGCTTGAAAGAAGACACAAAAAAACAGCTTATGTTAAGCTACAAAGTATCGCTTCACTCGCAGCTGTTGTGAAGTAAACGTTAACTCAGAGTGAAGAAATCCATCCATATATATATTTATTGCCTCCTCTTTATGGGCCAAAATCCATATCATTTACAATCAATCCTTTGATTGGACTCCTTCTATTCCACATTTTAATTGAATAAAGCTACTCCTCATAACCAAGAAAAAAGTATTTTTTTTACTTGAAGCATCATATCTGTCGATAAATGGACCATCCCTCTGATCATCGGATGCAGAAAAATAACAAAAACACTATAATAAAATGAAAAATCATGTTTTTTGATGAGTTTTATTTTGTGTTATTCCTCTTAATTTGCGAGTTTTGCTTGAACGCCACTAAAAGCATCTTTAGCCATGAAGCAGTTAGTAATAAAGCACGACTAAAGCACATTTTAAAACACTGCGTCAATAAAAAAACACACACTTTTTTAGACACAAGCACACACAAAGACTAAAAGAGAGAGAGAGAGAGGCTGAAAAAGAAGTAAGAGAGAGAGATGGCTTTCCCTTTCTAATTAAGAAGGAGAGAAGAGAGAGAGAGAAAAAAGCAAGCTCAGGCCAGTAGGACGCACTGGATATTATTCCTTTATATGCAGAGTATGTTAACACATCAATATATATGAAGCAATTTCAATCAATTCAATTATTTTTATAGGAAACGCTTAACATTATGAAAATATCAAATATGGATGTCTTTATGGCAGTTCTCACAAACTCCACCATAGACAAAACTTTTTTCACTTGATAACTCAACTTTCTTTTTTGAAATACATCTTACTGTCAAAAGCATGATCCATATACCGTCAGTTAATATAATACACTTTTATTACTTCCCTGATTATGAAAAGTGACTTTATTTCATTAATACAGGGTGTGGGCGCTAAGGCTTACTCACCTAATCATCAGCTGCATCGATATGCATAACGAGACTATGATGGGCGTGCTTTATGCAGAACTTTAAGCATATATTTTTGAGAGATGAACTTAAAAAAATCATCTCTTCCCCTCGTCCGCATTGATGACGCCATCCAACCTGGATCCGAACTTTGCAGAGTGTTCTTGATGAAGCTCTAGTCAAAACTGGCTCAAACGTCCACTATGCCAGACCTCAGTTGTTTCTTTATACAACAAAGGTTTTAGTACTCATTTTTGCTTCTGAGGGAAATTTGAGTGGTTGCAAAAGATGAGAGACCTCTATATAAAAGTTTTATGATTATAATTTATATACATATATATATGAGGCTACTGGATTTAAAAAGGTCAGAGCCACTTGAATTTTTAACCGCATCAGAGTTGGTTCATCCAGCTTATTATTATGCCCACCAGTTCCAGTCTTCCTTTTCAGACCTTCCCTGCTTGCTAAAAGACCCGGACCGTGTAGACAAGCTGTCTTTAGCAGCCTTCTTCGTCCACGATAATTGGTACCGATAAATTTTCCTACTAGCGAGCAGCAATCTTGATCCGTTGTGCCTCCATAATTCCAAAGCAAGAGAATATAGCGAGAAGCTGCTGAATACAAAATTTGTTTACTTTTTTACTATTTGATCAAATAAAAAACAACGGAACTTTACTAAAAAAATATTCCAAAATATTGTTTTTCTCTGATGCAGTAATAATTCAAGTGGCTCTGACCTTTTTTATTCCAGTGGCCTTATAAATCATGCTGAAACTTTATAAATGCATGCAATCACTTTATAATTAAATCGTCTGATAATTGTAAGAAGCTTTACATGATTGTTCGACTAGTTTCAGAAATAATCAACCTTATTTTTTTGCCCTACTAAAAATCACGGTCGAATCTGACCTTGCCTGTGCGGCAAACAAAAGGTCGGATAAAAAAGGGCTCAAATACACTTACCAGAACATTTCCTAATGCAAAAATAATTTTCATATAATATAACTTTGATTCCATTTGTTTAGGCTATATTTGACAATATCAAACTGTAAGGCATTTGTGCACGATTTGCACGTACACCCATAGAGATATAAAGATATAGAGAGCTGATTCCCTTCAATAGCAGATAAACATCGTTCAGCTGTATATGTGTGTCCACTAAAAACAAAGTAATTTGTACTACGTCATCGAAAGCTGACCAAAGATTCTATCTCTATGATCAGCTTACGATGACGCAGTACAAATTACTTTGTTTTTAGTGGACACACAGAATACAGATGAACGGAATAAGCTCTCTATATCTTTTTATCTCTATGCATACACCCTGTATCCCTGTATATATACAGAGTGGCTAGGCAAAAATGTCCGGTTGATAAGTTTGTTTCTTGTGCGCAGAGCGTACGTAAAAATTCAAAACAAGTAAATCAGCTACGCTTTTGAAACAAATAGCTACAATTTATAACTATAAAAAATATCTCTCAGACCAGAAATGAGTGTTCAGCAAGCGAAAAGACAACGGATTCACGATTTGCTTGACGCGCAAATAAATCAAGTCGATATTGCCCGGATCGTTGGCGTTGATATCCGTACTGTCCGTCGTATCCAGCAAGCCAAAAATGATGGTAAAGGCTTCAACAGAGCTCCTGGATCTGGTGGCCATAACAAAAAGTGGACAGACGACTTTCTCAATGAAGTTAAGGCCAAAGTTGAATCGGACCCCACCATCAGCCTAAACCGTCTCTCAAAAGAGTTCAACGTGTCCTGGCGCACAATCCAGCTGGCTGCCAAGGAAGATTTGGGCTTGCAATCATTCGTTCGGACCCACAGACAGCTATTGACAGCAGCAGCGATGGAGAAGAGGCTCGATAGGTGCAAGATCATCCTAAATTGGTTGAAAAAGAAGCCGTGTCTCATCAAAATATTTTCAGACGAAAAGATCTTCACGGTGGACCAAGTTTACAATCGCAGAAATGATCGATGGCTTGCTAAGCAACGTGAGGATGTCCAAGGAGTCTTCAGGACCAAGAATCCCCAGCAAGTGATGGTCCTTGGTGTATTCAGGTCCGACGGAAAGAAGATGCCTCCATTCTTCTTTCGGCCGGACGAGAAGATCGACACCGAGGCCTACTACAAAGTCCTGAGGTATACTGTTCTGCCATGGTAAAAAAAAACTACCCCACCGGAAACTATGTGTGGCAGCAGGATGGTGCACCATCTCATATGGCGGCTAAGAACCAAAAGTTCTGCAAGGACAATATGGCCCATTTCTGGCCGAAGAACTTCTGGCCACCGTCATCCCCGGATCTAAATCCGCTGGATTTTTTCTGGTGGGGCGCAATTGAGAGCAAGACCAACCGGACCCCTCACCTCAATCTTGACTCTCTGAAGGCCACCATCATCAAGGAGTGGGACAACTACCCTGAGAAGCACATTATAAATGCCTGCAAACGCTTCCGGCCCCGCCTCGAAGCCGTCGTGAAGGCCAATGGAGGCCATATTGAATAATTTATATCCTTTTATATACTACTTAAAGCCAAATAAATTTCAATTCCATAGAAGCAACCAATTAAAAGTTAATTAAGTTCACAAAATCAAAATATCAAACCGGACATTTTTGCCTAGCCACTCTGTATATATTTATATATATAGGTATATATCAATAATAATAACCTAGGACTTGGAACTTTTAGTTAATTTTGAGGGATATATATATATATATATATATATATATATATATATATATATATATATATATATATATATATATATATATATATATATGTTTGCAGTTGTAGTGTTCAAATGATGGAGGAAACAATGGCTTTAATCATGCCTATTAATATATTTCTACATATATTTAATTGAGCATTCTGCAATAATTTTTCCCATTTGGTATTAAATATATTATTATTATCGGATTTCATCAATAATTCCTTCTCCCCCTTTTTTCACCCTCGGAAGCTATTATTTTTCATTTCGCCGGCCGTTCTTATGTGCGCACGCCTTTTATATTTCAGGGCAAGCAGGGTGATTTTTTCTTCTTCTTTCCTTTTCTATTATATTCTTTCAGTCCCACTTCAGTATGCATTTTAAGATGAGTCTCATCGGACGCATAACGACTCATATGAAGTGTTTTCATAGTTTGTGCATTTAGGGGCCGGTGTAACTAACCCATTCAACCTTTTTTATCTCTTTCAATGAATGCGAATAAATATACAAATAGACAAAAAATGGTGTTACGTGAAAGATGTTGTCTCTTTTGTGTTTAAAATAAGAGTTATTCTTGATTGTTTTTTTCCCCTCAATATGTGTTTTTGTATGTGTATTTTAAAATGAATCTCAAGACTTCTGGATTCCTCTCCTATTCTGCGATCCAGCTCCTCCTACTTCTACTCTACTCTTCCATTAATCTCACTCATGCACGGCTCGATAAAGGTAAGACCCACCGCATTTTGTTTAATTGCTGTATTAACTTCGCAATACATAGTTTTGAAACGCTTCAACTTCTGGCGACGTTGGCAACGTATGTGCAGGAACAGAAATAAGTCATGGGGTGCCTACACAGGGCTGCACGGCGGATGACCCAACAATTGACATTATGACCGGTCAAAAAATTGTGGGTTTGAGTCGATGTGTGAGAACTGTCATGATGACCAATAATAATTTGTCTCTAACCCATCAATGAAAATATCACATTGCTCCTGGCAGCACTTAGTTTGATTCTGCGACATTTGTTTCCGGACAATTGTATCCAGGACATTTGTATCCAATTATTGGTATTCATGACATATGTATCCACGACATTTGTATCCATCACATTTGTAACAAATATCATATAACTTTTCCCAGTTATCTCACAGTTTAATATCCCTTTTTAAAATATCTAGCAACGACGTTCATATTTTATTATACAAATATGCAGTTTGACAAAATATAATTCATAAAAAATGTGGATACAAAAGTCGCATTTATTTACTGTAAATACAAATGCCGTGGATACAAATGTCCGGATAAAAATGTCGCGGTATTATGTCTGGATAGGAATGTCGCAGAATCCTTAGTTTTGGCTAGGCCAAAAATATATACGCAACAACCTAAAAAATAGGGGAAGTAAAAAACAATGCACCTAATTATTTAATCAAAATCTCTTAATTAAGCGATACACAATCTTTTGTAAGGTGTGTGTGTTTGTTATTCCGATGCAAAGATTAAATATTCTTTTGATTAAAATGCCAAAATGATTTATGAGTAATGGCATTGTTTTTTATAAATATCTGGCAAACACATGTAAAATTTATCCATTTGCGGATATTCACTATAAACATACTTTTTACAAGCAGACAAAAAGTTCTTATGGAGAACCTTAAAAGAACTTACCAATATTCTTATTAGATCGCTTAAAATTAACTCCTCTAAAAAAACATTCAAATATATTGCAGATATCTGGTTCTTTGAAGATATTTGGATTCTTGAAATGTCTCTTGCATGGACCATTTTGTACTGCACCACGAAAAAAATGAGTTACACTCATTACATTAATTAAGAGTCCAAAGGATTTTTTTAAATATGATATAAAAACAAGTAAATTTATTTAAAAATATTGATATTCATAAATAAGGTTTATAATAACATGCACAATGTTAAAGACAGTCAACCCCAGATAATGGGGCCCTAAATAATTCGCAAAAATGAATTTCTTAGATATAGCGATTTTATATTTTTGACGAGGAATGAAAAATAAAGTTTTTTTAAAGGTCTTTATTTCAATTGTACAGGAGATACAAAGCAAAAAGGGCAGTAGGATTGTGTATAAAATATACATAAATAAACATTATAGTTTCAAAAATTAAACTACCTACCAAAAGACCTAGCTACATAAGGACATATCAGGGTGTTAAAAAAGTTTCACAATATATATACTAAATTATGTTGACAAGTTATAAACATAATAAAACATAACATTTAAACAAAAAATTATAATAATTTAAAACTTTTGATTGATAAAATTAACTGTTTACATGATTTTCTTTCGATAGCTAAAATACTACGTTCTCCATTGAAATACACCAGTCGATGTGCGTAGTTCATCCAATTGAAATTCACCAAGTCGATGGCGTAGTTCCATGAGGACCCGCTTTGCTCGGGGATTTTGAGGTCAAAAGTTTTTAACGTAACTTACAATCCAAAGATGTCAACCGAACGAAAGAATGTATATTGGAGAAAAAAATGTATATAACGATATAATGTACTGGTTAAGGTACATTACCTAGCAGCACCCTGTTCAATTTCTTAAAGATCTCTGCGTATCTATAATTTGAAGAACTTTGGCCATAATGGCGTGGAGCTTTAGTTCCGTGTCTCCAATATAGCGTTATGTAAATTCTTCTCGTCTGATTTTCTCTCCTTATTCTTCCTTACTATTTTCTGTGACAAAATTAGAAAATTGCACAGCGAAGTGTACCTGCAGAAGATGTTATCTCCAGTTTCCGCGCATTCGTTCCCGAAACGACACATTTCTTTGTCCTTAGAAGAACAAGGAAATATATAGTATTTATTTTGATACAATTTTATACAAATGAATTGACTAGCCAATGATACATGAGATTAATGTTTATTTGGCATATATCAACTAAGTATTACAATACAAATTCCTTCATCATTTTGCTAAAAAAATTGTGCCTATATAGTTCGATAGAATTGGATCCGACTGAATATAAATAAGCATTATAGCATTAAAATTAGTCTATCAAATCTAGGACCTTTTTCAATGAGGTAAACCTAAACTTGACCATCCCCTCTCGGGATTCAAACCTGCGCCTCCAACATTGAGAGTTTAACACGCCTTAATGCACACGGCTATCGCACTCCCTTTATTTTTTTAGTGGAACTTTATAAGTAATACATAATACTAATGTGAAGTCGGCAGCCATGGAGGCGTGGAAGGCATTTTGGAGTAGGGACGGCGAAGAAGGAGGGAGAAACCCACTTGGCCTCATTGCTCTTCGAGACAAAAAATGGAAAGGAGACCAGATCCGACGCAGCCGGAATCGTCCCCAACCCCCTCCTCTGGCAGGCAGATACCCTGGTATGTGCTGCAAGAACTGCCTGGAATAAAAGTCCACAGTTGCGACAGGCCATGACGTGGAGAGCTGCCAGGGATGCAGCAATAGCTCTCGCCGAGGGAGTGGCGCTATAGATTACTCCGATCTCATGGCATGATTTCCCCAAAAAATCGATGTGGTTTTTTATTTATATTTTATATATTCATTATATATATATATACGCTTATTAATTAGTTTGTGTTTTTATTATTGTTTTGTTTTATTTCAATTAAATTATATTATTATTTTAGACCAGCTACTTCGTGCTGAAATATAACGGATTACACACACTCTTTTGTTTCGAACAATCTAAGCCTTTAAGATCCATAAATCCCATGTCAAATACTTGTTTATACAGCGTAATATGATGCTTATCGGTAAGCTTGGTTGTTAAAAAGGAATAGTTTGACAATGAAACTAATTTTTAAAAAGCTATATGAGACTTAGTTTGAACTTATGTTTTTCACATAAAAATAGACTATTTTTCAGTTAAAAAATATTACTAAGTAATTGCGTAAAACATATATATATATATATATATATATCTTGTTTAAAATTATTTTGAATATGCATATAAATTTTCCAAAGTCAGAGTTTCAATGCTTCTTGTAGGTCTAATATATGTAAGAATATCTGACGACAAATGGATCGGGTTTCTCTTTAATTTTTATTGTAAAGATTAATGCATCAAATGTAAATTATACTGTCATTTACTTATTAAATATTTGTGCGGTATTTTCTTTTACTAAAAAAACATACTTGCAGATCATTCTTCGAACCCAATTCTTCAAACTGAGTATATTTACCTCCGCTGAAGGAGGTATTGTTTTCACTGGCGTTTGTTGGTTTGTTAGTTTGTTGGTTTGTCAGCAGGATTACTCAAAAAGTACTGAACGGATTTGGATGAAATTTTGTGGAGTTGTTGGAAGTGCCAAGAAGTGATTAAATTTTGGCATCTCTGAGTGCAGAATTAAGGCGCCAATGAGCTAAATACTACTAAATTTTTCAAGTTAGCCTACTCTGCCAATAGATGTCGCTGTGCTGTGAAATTGGGTGCCGGGAGCGTCTTTCTCTCGGAATTTCCGTCTAGGGGAACCCTCCCCCATCTCTCTACGCCTCCCCAGTCGTGAAAAATCCGCCTCGGAAGGCTCATAAGGACCCCGTGACGGCGGAGGTTTGCACTCCTTGAGTGTATATATGCCTCTAGTTAATTATTTAAAAATTATTACGTAATAAATCAATCTAATAAATAAAGTTATGCTTCTAATCAAATGAATCATTTTTGTTGACATATTTTTTTTTCTTGAAATATTAGCTTTTTGTAAGTTACGTCCTAATATTCCAATATCTACTAGTTTAAATGAAATACATTCTTAAATTAATAATCATATCTATTAATAGCTTTATCCTCAGTATCATTATCAAATATTTTTAGAATCAATTTATAATATTTTATGGGGATATATCAAGTGTCGATATTTTATCCCAAAAGAATGAAGAAAGATTTGATCAAGGATTTTATATCCTGTAGTTTGAAGGAGAACTAGTCTTACTATTAATATTTTTATTGTTAATGATTTAAAACAGTCATGTCTTAACATATCCGCTTTCCTCTTGAGCGTTCTTTTATTACCTCCACCGAAGGAGGTATTGTTTTCACTGGCGTTGGTTTATTTGTTTGACAGCAGGATAACTCAAAAAGTGCGGAACGGATTAAGATGAAATTTTGTGGAGTTGTTGGAAATGCCAAAAGAAACAAGTGATTAAATTTTGGCATCTCTGAGTGCTTCTTTAAGATGCAAAATGAGCTAAATATTAATAAATATTTCAAGTTAGCCTACTCTGCCAATAGATGTCGCTGTGCTGTGCTCTCAAAGAGGAGAGCACAGCACAGCGACATCTTTTGGCAAATGACAAAAAGACCAAGTGGTTCATTTGGTGGGGATCGGCACAGGTTTGCACTCTCTGAGTCCTCTAGTTGACTTTAGTTCTTCGAGGCCTTTTTTGTAAAATTATGACTAAATTATGATGGAACATATCTGTATGATAAATATTTCTAAGTCAACTGGCCTCCTCCCCTGTCTAAGAAGTTAATAATTAAAAAAGAACCATTTATATGAATTGTGACTTCGAAATAAAATGTGAATTCCTGTTTTTAGTAACAGTACAGATTTGGATGGGTTTGACGTTATTTGTTAGTGAACATAGTTGTTAGAATTATATATTATAATTGAATTACAAAACAAAATGATTATAGCCTGAAAAACTGCCTACACCATAAAACTAATTTCAATCAGTAAAGTATACATTGATGGGACCTAATGATAATTAAATGTTTAATTAGATTAAAATATGTGAGCATCTGTTTTCTATTAATAAAGCCCTTGGTTGAGTTATAATTGCCAATTACATCTAGAGTTCTCTGAATAAAAATCAAAAGTGATGACCAATTCGATACTACCACAAATTACATATGTTTAGAACGCGTCAATTTTTCACATAATATTTTCAATTTATCAAAAATAGACTAATTACTAGTTTCTGCAAAAAGGCTCTGGATACTCGGATTATACCAAGTTACTTTGAATGATGTCCTGAAATATAAATTAATAATACTAACAATGTTCAATCACAGAATCCAATTATACTTATGTTTTTTATACTTTTCATAGAAACTATTAATTTCATTAACCAAAAAAAATTGCCGACGCGAATATTTGTTTACATTTTTCTTAAGTTTTAAGTCATAAAACACAATAAGTATTAAAGGTTTCATACGAAAGTTGTCCATTTTAGGATCGTTAGTTATCTTGTATACAAATCGATTATTTTTATGATGGAAAACATATAATAATAAGTTGATAAATATACTGTACAATTAAGTTCACTTTAATTTTTAAAATAATCATATTTTTATGGTTATGTCAATGGGCAAGGTTTTGATTCCTATTTCAAGCTATAATCACATAAAAGGTGCTTAAACTTTTTGTGAAAACTGTCTTTGGTTTTTGAATTATCAACATAATCTTTTTTAATTATTACTGCAAAGATGTTGTAATTTTTGGAACCAGTTGAATCTGCATAAAATAAGTACATGATTGTCTCAGCAATATTAATATTTTTCCTATATTTTTGTCCCACACAAGCCTTGGTGTGAGGATATTCATTAGCTATCGTTCCTGTTTTATTGTGCATACATATTTTAGATCGTATTTAAAAAATTCGTAACATATGTTCATATATATATATATATATATATGTATAATCAGTCATTTTCGGGACATTTAAAAAAAATTAAACTAAAAACGTTAATGTATATAAAACCTAATAACTAATATGGACTTTTTTAGGTACTATTTACAATTTTTGCTCAATTGTTTCAAAATAGCAATGATATTAAGAACATGAAAGGCAATTAAATGTCAAAGAATATTATATAATTTTTGGGCTCGTTGAGGAGACATTTCATGTTATTTGATTTCGTTCAAACATTCACACACACTCGAATATCTTATTTATAAACATAACTAATATACAATTTATTCAAATCATACTTTAATGTTAGTTCTGGGACTCTGTTACGAGCAGAGGTGAGCCAGAATGTTCCGGATTATATATATATATATATATATATCATTAATAGGTATGTACGATCATGTATTTAAATTATCACTCCCAATATAAAGATATAAAAATTACGCTGCAAGTATTAAATAGTAGCTCGTTCGGAAGTTCCTTTTCTTAATCTCTCGCGTTACTCCTTTTTTCTTATTTGCCTGTATGTATATTGAAGGCCAGCTTGCAGTTTTTATATATTGTTATATAACATGTACGTAAATAAATAAAAACTGCTTCGTCACTCTGCTCATGCCTTAGCTCAAGGAGTACTAAAGAGATGGAGGGAACACTCCTAATGTAAACAATAATATTTATACGTATGTAGTCACACTTTACACAGTTTTATACTACTAAAAGAGATGAAATTAAGTTTCTCAACGACGATTCCAAAAGCTTATAGACTCCACGGACTGATTAGTCACCGGCACAAATCCTCAACTTCATCCTTAGGGGGTTGTAAGTAGACGTGGAGTCCTCTTCCTCTTTATTGGACTCGAATGTCGTCGTTGAGAAACTTAATTTCATCTCTTTTAGTAGTATAAAACTGTGTAAAGTGTGACTACATAGGTATAAATATTATTGTTTACATTAGGAGTGTTCCCTCCATCTCTTTAGTACTCCTTGCTTAGCTGAAGTCATCTTCGTATCATGTTGAGCAATCATGCCCCATCATACTTTAATATGAACGATAATGCGACATAATCGAGTCTGAATTAAGCAAATATACATGATGAGCATATTTAAGGAACACAAAAAGGTTGTAAACTTGTCAATTAACATAATTTTACAGTTGGTTGTACTGCCTTCATTGTTTTTTCTATGTCAGATAGTCAGAGTGATAATCTATTTATCGACAGACGAGCAAACAAATTTAACATTCTGTTTACTTTACTATAAGAAGGTACTTTATTCCTTTATATTAATAGGTGAAATAAGAGGAGTTACTTGTAAGGATTCGACAATAAAGGCCCATGAAAAAGGGAGCTCGATAGCAGTGCGTGTTAAGGCGTGTTCAACTCTCAATGTTGAGGGCCCAGGTTCGAATCCCGAGAGGGGATGGTCAATTTTGGTCTACCTCATTGATAAGATCCTGGGTTCGATAGACTAATTATAATGCTATAATGCTTATTATAATACAATCGGGTGCAATTCTATCGCACCATATAGGCAACAACAACAAAAAAAAAAGAGACATAAAATATTTCAGATTATTTTCTTCTCTTTAAATTGATGTTCACTTCTCAACAGCCGGTAATGAAGTGATACTTTGTAGCATTTTACCAACTACTTTTTTGAAATACCATCTACTTTCATTTAGCCCATCACTACTCAAAAAAATATAACTTTTACGATCTTTAAAATATACCATTAAGAATGTAGAATGCCGAAGTAATTTTGCACTACCATATATAAATATATACAGTAACGGAGTGGGAAGAATTTATCCACCGGGACATTATGCCCTCGCCGGTCTTATACAGGCCCCAATATGCCATTGGGAGACGGTCAAAGGCCGTTTATGTTTCTTGAGGCCAGCGGAGTACCGGGAATAGTCCCGGTACTCCCGCTGGCCACTCTGCCCCTGTATATATATATATATTCCATGGCTATTATTGTTTAATAAAAGCAATGAATACAGAGTGACGTTATTTCCAGTGATATCATTCACAGTTTCTTTTTTCTACTTATGCGTGATAATTATTTTATTTAAATCTTATGTTTCCTACGATATAAAGATAATAGGATCATAAGTTATATAAGATTAGTTAAATTGTGATACAATCATTTTTTTGAAGTTCTATAAAATGTAAAATTACTCTATGTGTATTTATATACGACATCGCTTAACTGACTGAGATAATACTGTTTCTATGGAGGGGAATCTGAAGTAGTAAAAAAATCAAATAGCCTAACGGACATTAAATAGATTTGAAAACAACAATGAAGTTACGAAAAAACAGTTATCAAAAATATGTCCATCGGGGCATGAATAAGTTATTATTATTTATTCTCGCGTTTATAACTGTCAATGGAGTATGTTTTTTAATTGACTTCAAGTACTTTCCCTAGTTTAAAGATGTACTGCCGATAAGAGCCTTATGAGAAGAGTTACGACAATAGATGGGAGCTTCACCTGGTGAAAAAAGTATTACGGCTCATAACAATGCATGAAATGAAAATAATGATTATTGTTCCTTTGTTTTTGTTAGGATAAATAAATCTGAATCTATGACAAAACATGTGTCTATAAAACCTTTCATTTATTGGAGGATTGTTCCATGAGAAACAAAAGAGAGTAATTTGTATAATCCACAGCACTACAAGCAGGAATATTTGTGTTTTTAATAGAGCTTTAAAGTTTATATTTTTTATATACTTCGAATAAATTATCTAAAAGACTATTTATTTACAAATCTCTCAATAAATTATGAAGTTTTGAGCCTGAATTTTTTTAGTCAGCTGCTACACAGACTGTTCTTACGACGTAACTCTTCTTATAAGGCTCTGCTGCCGATTAGAAAGGATAAAACTTGATTATTTCATATGTGTAATTCGGCGAACTGTTCTGAATTTTTGGGGATCTGTAAGTACTTCGGAATAGCTACAAATAAACTTGTCCTATGATTGACAACATTTACTCACGTAAAACTTGTGATTTATTCAGACATATAAGCCCAAGAGCTCCTATTGGAGCCATTAAAAAGATTTTATTCATAGCGTAGATTAATAACAAAAAATATACCTAAAAATTCCGAGAGGAAGACGCTCCTGGCACCCGATTTCACAGCACAGCGACATCTATTGGCAGAGTAGGCTAACTTGAAATATTATTAGTATTTAGCTCATTTTGCATCTTAAAGAAGCACTCAGAGATGCCAAAATTTAATCACTTGTTCCTTTTGGCATTTCCAACAACTCCACAAAGTTTCATCCGAATCCGTTCCGTACTTTTTGAGTTATCCTGCTGACAAACAACCAACCAACAAACCAACGCTAGTGAAAACAATACCTCCTTCGGCGGAGGTAATAAAACTTGTAGTGAGTACATGTTGGAATTCAACACGAATAAATATTTAGCTTTAATGAGCTTGTTACTTGTGCTATTTTTTTCTACCGCGTAAAAATTATGGAGTTTTTGAATCTTTATTGATAGTGGGCTTTGAAAGGATTTATTAGAATATATATTTTAAAAGATGTCTTATCCTTGAATATATCATTACATTGAATTAATGAACTAAGGGATATGCTACACGTTTAAAAATGTTTCTAGGACAACGCAGTTTTTTCTGCTTTGTTTTATAACAATTGATTACGAGTACTTAATCTATAACAGGTGCTGAAATTCAGCTTATCTACGAAATGTTATTGTTTCAATATTGTCCAAGTATTTTATATTTGTCACATAATTATAGTTTACTCGCATCACCTTCAATTCCATCGAGTTGCTTGGTATATTTGAATCAGAACTTATGATTTTCCATATAATTTATATATTATATTAGGAATAAATGGCCGAGAAAAATACAGCCTTGTAAAAATGGACCAGGAAGAAATGACCAAAGATAAAAAAGGAAAATGATGACACATGAAAAATTGACCCAAATAAAACTTTGCCTCGTCTAATAACAACACACGAAAATCATTTATCTATAATTGCAAAATAAAATGATTTTGGCCATTTTTTACTCAATTTATACGTGAAATAGTCCTTTTACAATATTTAGCTGTATTCAACTTTAATACTTGCCTAGCCCTGTATTTGGGCTATTTTTCTATGAGTCATCAGTTTCCTTTTCAATGTTGAGTTAATTCTTTCAGGTCCATTCCTTCTTAGGCCGTATTTTCCTGGTCCATTTCTTCTGGACATCAACGTTTTTAGTAATCTAAACTCTACTTTGTTTAAAGCCCCCCTTTACTTTGATTCAAGGATATTTATTATTATCCTTCTAGTCCAGATATATTTACAGAAGAGTCAAACATATCTTCAGTAAAACCTGTATTAGCGACACCTGTCTGTAGCAGTCACTTGCCGATAGCACCCATCCAAATTTACCCCGCAGCAAAAGTATATTTTAACAATACAATCTGCAGATTGGAGTCACTTGTCTTTAGTGACAACTTTTAGGGTCCCTTGAGTGCCCACTATAAATATGTTTGTCTGTATAATTATATCTTTCTTTCCCTTCTTATTTATCCTCTATAACAACCCTTTAACTTTAACGGTAGGATTCTATGTCAGCTCAGACCTTGATTATTAAAAGAAGTTTATATATAGTATATACAAGTGTAGGGCATTTTATCCTTAAGTATGTACAAATTAAGGGGGGGAGGGCATGTAAAAAGGGAGGGAGAACGTGTTTTGAGTGCACGCGAGAGAGAGAGAGAGAAGTAAAATCCTCCCGTCTTTCTCTCCTAAGAAAAGGAATGCCTACAGGGGAGGAATAATAATAATAATAACAAGAAGAAGGGGAGGGATTCAGTAATAATACAAAAGAGTATTAACTATTCCCAGACACAGTCTGTCCAACCACTGTCTGGGAATATAACGCAAGGAATGAAGACGACTATGCTCCAAAGGAAGGAATGCTTTTTTTGTTAGCTCTGCTTACAACTAATATATATTATTATTATATTGTGTTATATCATCAATTTCTCTGCTTCCCTAAGAAGGGGAAAAATGGTTGCTTGGTCCTAAAAACATTAAAGGGAGAGGAGGACGCAGTCGTGGTTGTATTTTTTTCCTTGGTGTTCCAATGACCCACATAGATACACTCATGTGTGTCTCTTGGATACTAAATCCTCTTCCCTATCACTCTAAGATGAGGATAATATTAGATGAATGAAGATTTAAGATTATATATATATATATATATATATATATATATTATATATATTATATATATCAGGCTTGTGAACGGAACGCAAAATTGAACGGCGTTCGCTGAACGCACGTTCAATGAACGGAACGCTGAAACGCAACTTTTTTTTGAACGCTGAACGTTGAACGCAAAAAAAAGAGTTTTGCGTTCAGCGTTCAATTTTTCCAAAATTTTTTTGGAAATTCTTTTCTAAAAAAAAAACGGTCATCACTACGCAGTACTTTTTTGGGAAATTCTTTTCTAAAAAAAAACGTCATCACTACGCAGTACTTTTTGGGAATTCTTTTCTATAAAAAAAAAACGTCATCACTACGCAGTACTTTTTTGGGAAATTATTTCTAAAAAAAACGTCATCACTACGCAGTACTTACTTTTTTTGGGGAATTCTTTTCAAAAAAAAAAAAATCAACACTACGCAGTACTTTTTTTGGAAATTCTTTTCTAAAAAAAAAACGTCATCACTACGCAGTACTTTTTGGGAAATTCTTTTTTAAATTTGAACGCTAACGGAACGCTGAACGCAAAAACAAAACGGAACGCTAATTTTTTTTGAACGCTGAACGCAAAAAATGCTGAACGCTCACAAGCCTGATATATATATATATAAAGAGTGTACGCACAAAAAGTGCACAAATGACCTAAAGTTCGATATTTACATATGCAGTCTAAACGAATAGAATCACAGTATATTATTTTTTGTAAAAATAATTATGAATTAGGAAATTATCTTTTCATTGTCTTCGAATCTTTGTTTTGCTGTATTTCCCCCAAACAATGGAGAGCATAACAGATATCCCCATATTCAGTGCTACCTATAGTTACTATAACACTTTATATTCTTTATGGTTTTAGAAAGAAAAGGCAGAAGAAATACGGCCTAGAAAAAAAATGACCGGAGAAAAAAGGATCAGAAATATATATATATTTATATTTATTTTGTAGCAATATTTAATATATTTTCGAAATAGAACAAAAGGAATGGTTTATTGTTTATTTGATAGGATTGATGAATTGCAGAGAACTTAAAGGAATAAATTGTACGATATCTTAATCCCCTCTTAATAGGCAGGACTTGAATGTAGTATTTAGATGGAAAGTCCTTTTCTGGTATTCTTATATGCTTTCAGTTCATGGCTTATAAAACATTTCAGAGAAAAGGTTTTCATGAAATAAAATTATGAAAACGCTCTAAATATGTTTTTTTATTTCATTTTTAACACATCCCATGAAGAAAGGACATTTTGTGTTGTTGAGGATGATATTCCTATCTCTCCATTAATTTTCTCGCCCTCAAAAGTGGAGAAGGAAGTGACGCTTTATTCATAACACATACTGTTTTTTTAAATTCACGCTTATTTACTTTAGAAGAATCACGTCTTTTTTCTCTATGTCTTACAGTCAAGTGTGATATCCATTTATCGTAAGACATGATGACTCAATCTTTCCCTGGGGCGCCTTTTAATTAATATTGATATTCCATATTGAAAAAGTCTATTCAAAGGATTCTATAATGACTTGTATCGAGGTCTATGACAAGAATTAATTTGTGTTCTTAAAAGTGATATATTATAGTTGAAGTCCCCATCTTAAAAGCCAAAAGTAAGGATATTTTTTATGTATTTCTTAATTGTAAATGGATATGTCTATTATCCCACTATTCCCTTATATTTCTTAAGCCAGATATCCAACTCAACAATTTTGTAGTACCTAAATCACTACTTTAGTGGGGACACTGTTACTTAGCCAACCGTACATTACGCATGACTATGATTCCTTCTTAGTATTTACTCTAACATATTAATGTTCCCTCCATTAATTTAAATATTATAAAACAACAAATTAACAAGTTTCTGATTATATATGAGTATCAGCTCTCATATTACAAAAGACACTAACTAGATTTTCTTAATCTTCTCTATATAATATATTTGATTTCCTTTGTAAGGTATCTTTTTGTTGTTCTTGTTGTAAAGCTCACGCTTATACAAGGGGAGTCCTAAGTAGGCTTACGTCGGCATTAGTCGTTCTTTCTCATGCGTATTCAAGTGGTGATTGTATACAGTTACGTGGAGTACCGTTGGTTCCTTTGGCCAGGATATTATTATCATTGTACAATTTCCAAGTCATCCTGTTTCCCTGCAGTAACTTTAAGATATTATCTAAAATTATGGAGTATATGGAGGGGTCTATATTTTACTTATTTTCTTCTTCCTTAGAGTTCATGTCTTAATAGGTGTATTCCCTTGGACTCTTAATAGTCTTGACAAAAAGGAGATTAAAAAATATTTTTAGGTTTTTTAATAATTTGTACCTTGTTGTATGTCGTTATTTTTCATAATCCAAAAATCATGCCAAACAACTGAATAGTTTGAACAATACCTGCAAGCCACAAATATATACTAAAAATAAAGTTGACATTTGGTTTATAAACTTTCAATTTGTTCATGTTTTCTTGTTTCAAATTATATTAATAAGATAACGCCATGGAACAATCAATACATTTCAAAGGCTTTATAACGATAACTTTTTTCAGTTATTTAAGGAATAAATTTGTTTTTCTGTTAACGAGTCGTATACCTTTTCTTATACGCAAAGTTTAATCCTAATATTATTTTTTCAGAACTTCTCGCATAGAGAAAAAAGTATACTTCTTGAATGATCCGCCTTTTCATGCACAAACCTGAATGTAAATCAATGATTTTGTTATACATAGTGTAAGTTACAACAATATTTTTTGGTATATCTTTTTTCAATATTTTTTTTCTTTTCAGCAAGGTCTTTATTTCATATTAATATATACGACGATGTTAATATACACACCTTATATTTTTAAACATATATGTATTTATTATATATATGTATATATATGTGTGTATATAATATTCTATATATATCTATATTGTTTATATATATATCTACATTATAATGCAGCATACCACCAAAATAAATAAACAATATATATATATATAAAACATTATAATGCAAGCACACCACAATAAATAAACAATATATTCGTCAACGCCTGCACTAAATATTTTCTCATCACAAAGTTTGAGGCAGACGTATTTACATGCACATATAAAAGTGTATTGAAACCTCAAGGATAAGATATTATTTGTTTTTTATCATTCACCATGTTCTGTTTAGGGTATGAAGCCTGCCTTATCTATTGTGTGTTGAAAGCGGCTGGTGAATAGAAAGTGGAAAAAATAAATCGCCAGACAGAAGGAATGGAAATTGTTGTCAGACAATTTCTTTCGTCTAAGAAGACTCTTGTAACATAAAGTAAAGAAACGGGCTTGGACGAAGAGAAAACAAAATGAAGGTTGTAAAGAAGGATTTTTCCTACACATATCTTAACTAAAACACAAAGTGTATACTTAGGTCAATAATAAAAAATATATAATATAATACTTATCGTTGCCCAGTAAAAAGGACTGTACTAATAAAAAGTATGAAAGAAATGAAATTCTTTTTGGGGTTGTATATATGTGCATAAATTGGCCCGGCTTGTTGCTTAGGTAATGGGCTAGGAGAAGGGCTTTAACCCTTTTGTATGTGAAGCATATTTTCAAGTAGCATCGTTCCCAAGATCTACTCACATTCACGGAACCTCTGGGCAGACATTCTGTCAACCTGGGCCAGAGTCGACTTAAACTACGTGTATTCATTGAATATTATGCATCCCCACGCACTGGTCAATGCGGTTCTCCAGATGATTGATAAGTTTGATACAAACTTGACATCCCCAAAAGCTCCAGGATTGGACGCAGCCTTGTGTCCAAGGCTGGGTTCTTACAATATTCATATTATATTTTCTAGAGCGAAACACTACAACTTCACTATTTGTATCGCTTAGCTTTCTGTTTTTTAATTTAAAATTAAATCAAAACTCTAAAAAATATGCATTTTTTAAGCTATAAAATCATTCAGTTCTAAGATTGCCCGAAAAAGTATTATATTTTTGTAATGTAGCACTTAAACTTTCGTTCACACATTATCTTTTGGCAATGAATGACCCGAAATTCCCTCGTAACTTTTTTTAAATATACAAACATTCAAATATATAAAAAATATTGAGTTATAAGCAAGATAGAAGACGAAAAAGCATTTTAAATAATTAGGAGAATGACATTTCATTCCGTTCATTTTTCCGTTCATGACGATCACATTCCCTGTTCAGTTTGGCTTCTTTTACATGCCTCTATTTTTTTTTATCTCCCGTTTTTCATCCCGGTTACTATAATTCCTCCGCCGAAGGAGGTATTGTTTTCCAATGGGTTTGTTTGTTTGTTAGTTTGTTGGTTTGTTGGTTTTCAGCAGGATAACTCAAAAGTACTGAACGGATTTGGATGAAATTTTGTGGAGTTTGGAAAGTGCCAAAAGGAAGAAGTGATTAAATTTGGCATCTCTGAGTGCAAGAATTAAGGCGCCAAATTAGCTACATACTACTAAATTTTTCAAGTTTGGCCTACTACTGCGGCCATAGATGTCGCTTGCTGTGAAATTGGGTGCCGGAGCGTGTTCCTCTCGGAATTTCGTCTAGGGGAACCCTCCCCCGTCCTCTCTACGCCTCCCCAGTCGTGAAAAATCCGCCTCGGAAGGCTCATGACGGCGGAGTGTCACTCTCTGAGTGATATATGCCTCTAGTTTTGTATGTTTCTCCATTATGTAACGAATAAACTTGTGAAACAGTTACACAAAATAAAAAAAAATCCATATAGCCCCTCCCCAAATGAATCTTTCCTTTCCAAGTGGACTACGACACACATTTACCTCCCTTCCTTCTCTCCCTGCCTAAAGAGATGATCCATACTTGCATATTTCATACAAAACTTCATCCCTGCGACTATACTGCTTTCTTATTTATGAGAAACCCTCAAATACTTTGTTTTCCCCCTTCTTGAGAAAGTAGAAGAAAAATATTTATACACAAATACATACGATTGATATATGTGACCCATCAGCTATAATAGAGTAAGCTGGTCGAGGATGATCTGACCCAATTTTAGATCTTGGAGGCTTTTGATGTGTATTAACTGTATGAAATAGGGCGGAGGACGATGTATAGTTTAATCGATTTTACCGACCTGAGATAGAAAGAGAAACAACAGCTGACGATTGAGGCATGGCAATCCACGTAGATAAATTCGTCAGAGACAAACCTCTCACCTTTTACTATAAATGTTATTTTAAAAGGACAAAGGAAAAACAAATGTATTCATTATCAAAGTGTTCCTTATAGAGATAGAAAAGGAAAGCTATTGGCGTTTGTTATAATAAGTATTGTATCATAATCAGGGCTGTAGGAATTGGATAAATCAACTGTCGTGCATAACCGATATTTTAACGCATATATGGCCTTTTTTGCATTTGTGTCTCATATTTTAACAACTTTGAAGAGATTTCTTTTTTTAAGAAAAAAGTCTTTTGTAGACATCAAAAAAAATCGCTGTCGCTTTTATCCTGAATGGCATTAACAAACATTTGTTGAACTTCTCATCTCAAAACATTGTTACTTTTCGTCCAGAATGTATATTTACTCCGCCGAAGGAGGTATTGTTTTTCACTGGTGTTGGTTTGTTTGTTTGTTGGTTTGTCAGCAGGTATAACTCAAAAGTACTGAACGGATTCAATGAAACTTTGTGGAGTTGTTGGAAATGCCAAAAGGAACAAGTGATTAAATTTTGGCATCTCTAAGTGCTTTTTTAATATGCAAATGAGCAAAATACTATATAATATATAATGAAATGGGTCTCTATAGAGGGAGTAGGAAAGAACAAACGCTAAAAAAATATTCATTGACGTATTATGGTTCATTATCAGCTCAGGACTATGTTAACCCAGTGACGTAGCTTAAACTTCTCCTCTTCCCGTCTTCCCATCTCTGAGTGCTTTTTTAATATGCAAATGAGCAAAATACTACTACTAATATAATGAAATGGGGTCTCTATTCAGGGAGTAGGAAAGAACAAACGCTAAAAATATCCATTGACGTAATATTGTTCCATTTATCAGCTAAGGACTACGTCCTGGCTGCTTAAACTTCTTTCTCTTCCCGTCTTCCTCTTAATATAATATTAATAAAATATAACCTCCTAATAAGAGCATGATGGAAAAGAAAGGAGTTTAAACATCCAGTGACGTATTTCTGAATTGACTAAAAAAGTATGACGTCAATGGATATTTTTTAGGATGGCTCTCTCCTCACTCATTATTCACCAAACACACCTACTTATGTAGACATATATGATTGGATTGTAATTCTGTTAAGTGATTCATTAGGTGGGATCGGCGGAGGTTTGCACTCTCTGAGTGTATATATGCCTCTAGTTTTATATTTATTTTACATATTTGGTTATTTCCTGCCTATTTTGTTATATTTTTCGCATATTTCTGGGCATATCCGACATTATTTTTGTTCCAAATTCCTACAGCCCTGGTCATAATTGATTGCTTGAGCTATTCCATTCATAATAAAGAACCACGATGACCCCGGTTATTACCCGTGTCATCTTTTCGACAGGACTCATGGACGAGAGGAATTATTATTCCTTCTTGAGACTCACTTGTTCTTTAATTTATTGCTAGTTCTCAGCTAATTTCATTGATGCATGTCATTTAATCATCAATTGAATTCCAATGCTCTGATACTTAATACATTTATGAGCAACCCCTCACACTCAGGCAAAGAATGAATATTTTTGCCTTATCTACATTGCCGATAAACAGACCCCATTGACGAAAAGACCTACAATTTTAACCACATCTCCATAATAGAATTATAATTTGGAACATAAAAAGCGCGTGTAAATCGTTGGATGATACAGTCATGGTCAAAAGTTTAAGACCACCCTCGATTTTTAGCATAAATATGTATCATGTTGAAAAAACGCCTCAATGAAGTTTCAAAGTATATTTTATTTTACAAACTGGTTATAAAAGGGAATATAAAGTATATTCTTCCATTATAAAGCAACTGACATGTGCTAAGAGTTAGTATTTAGTGTGGCTTCCACCATTCTGGATGACAGCGGCCAGGCGTCTCGGCATACTGTTGGTCAGTGATTTGCAATACTCTTGGGGATTTCTCTGACCCAGACTTGTTTTATTGCTTCGGTCATCTCATTAGCATTTGACGGCATCTTCTCAGCAACTTTATCTTTCATAATGGAATAATCCCCCAGAGTATTGCAAATCACTGACCAACCGTATGCCGAGACGCCTGGCCGCTGTCATCCAGAATGATGGAAGCCACACTAAATACTAACTCTTAGCACTTGTCATTGCTTTATAATGGAAGAATATACTTTATATTCCCTTTATAACCAGTTTGTAAAATAAAATATACTTTGAAACTTCATTGAGGCGTTTCAAATTTACATATTTATGCTAAAAATCGAGGGTGGTCTTAAACTTTTGACCATGACTGATATATTTTTTTGAACGTTTTTTCGTAAGGTTCGTTTTAAAATTAGGTCTTTTTGTGTATAATATTTTTAATATAATAGAATTTTAACACAAAAATATAAATACCAAAAATAAAATAGAAATTCTGAATTGTGATTTTTTCCATTTCTACATATATTTGCTTTCTTGTTGACGAGCCATTAATATATGCCAGAGGAAAGCTTAACGTTCAAATTCATCAATAAAATTAGTTTAATATGTAACCAGGATTATGTATTATTTCTGGAGGGGGTCTTCTTTTGATCTTAAGACATGAGTAGTATGACTCTTAGTTAAACCAGAACAGGGATATGTACGTAAAATATGACATTCCTATGCCTTTGAATAGGAAATCTCTGAGGAATGGTGGACAATAATATGATACACATATTTGGCTTTTTCTTATTTTCCCCCCAATTGCTTGGAATTTTACAACTGTTAAAAGGTTCCAAGGAACATTAATCAGATAAACCTTTTTAAAAGTCTAAATTCTGAATTAAGACATGATTCAGTTTGGAAAGCTTTACTTTTACTTTTTCCATATCAAACACTAAATTTGGAAATAAAGTCTCCAAATGGTGGCTCAGGTAGACAGAAATGAAATTTGGAATCTATAAGAGCTTCATCAAGGATGTAAATAAAGAGATTGAGAAAAATCAAAAGCATTAAAGTCACTTCTCTTAATGATAGGGCATAATAATAATCTTAATGATATTTATATATATATATATTCCTTTTATTTTGCTTTTGTTATGATATTTACTCTCACTTGTAAATGAGACTCATTTTGATCATTCTCATTTTTATTTGTTGGAAAATAACACCATTTTTTTAATGTCCACTCTTTCCTTTCAGACCTTTAGGTTGAAAAAGGTACTTTTTTGTTTTTAAAAGTGCTCTTTTTGAACAAAAATACAATTGAATTATTATATTGTTGTAGAGCAATACAAAATACTACTTCAGCATAACGGAATTGCCGTTACTTAAGAAAACAGAGCCCACCTTTCTAAAAGCATGTGATTCCAAAGATATCAGATGGCGGACTAAACTGTTATATTTTTATATAATAAAGAAAACTAGGATACACAATTGGCCGTTTCTGGGCACCAAAGAGATCTCTTAAAGTTTCCATATACATAGTATATATATGTATATATATATATATATATATATATATAATAATAATATATGCTTCTTTACAACAGAATGGATATAACTCAATCGAGCTACATATATGCAAAATGATAGTTGGAACTAATAAGTTCGGTTACTTCTGAATTAGGACCTATAGTATCATTAAATTTAGTTCATCGATCTATGAAAAAGGATCTCATTTATATATAGATTACATTAATTTTTGTGGATTTTTTTAGACCAATCAAAGACACAGATTGCCTTCATATGTGTATAATGAATCAAATACTTTAAAAATAGAACCCTTATGTATGCATAGATTCTAAATATAAAGCAAAATAAAAACACTTATGGTTAATGGAAAACACACAGTGGGTTTTGTGGTGTTAAACACCACATCACCTTCGTTTGTGGGAGAGAGACCCATTGACCGTCATGATTAATAATGAAAATATATTCAAAAACTTAAGCATTCTAAAATAATATTCTTATTGACTGATTTGACCTTTTCTCTAGTATCGTCATTAAGAGCCAATATAGCTTTTCTTTATTTATCAATTCCATTCTATTGTTTCGCACAAATGATATTCGAATTGAACACCCAATACAGCAACTGCAACATTGTCCTGCAATATTTTTTCCCTTCGGTAAAAATTCGTAGGGCTACTTCCGGTCATTCTTGTCCGTATCCACTTCAACTCGAATATATATATATATATATATATATATATATATATATATATTATATATATATATCAACTCGATATATATATATATATATATATATATATATATATATATATATGAGAGAGAGAGAGAGGGATGGACTCGTAAAATCAATTTACATATTTAAGTCGCCATCCCTCCTATAAGAGATAACACTCCTGATCCCTTCTAGGAGAGTCGTTGATTCATCTGATATAGATCACGATCATAGGAGAGGATACGACCGTGTTCTCTACCATGATAGTCACGACTTTACTGGATTTCCATCTCTACTGCATATATATATATATAGAGAGAGAGAGAGAGAGGGATGGACTCGTAAAATCAAAATGCATCATAATTATACATAGGCCCTGATACTGAGTCCTTACAAAACGGATCCGGGGTCCTCAAAATCCACACCAGAGTATTTGAATCTGATAAATCCGAATCAGTGACCATACCAATGTAATTTTTATCATTTAAAATCCTCTAAATACAAAATTTAGTCTCATACATATTTCTCATACAAAAGTTCCAAAACTGATTTTCTCGCTCTCCTCCAAACAGCTTTGAACTTCTGAATTGTTTTGCATAAATTGCAAGCCTTGTGATATTGGATACATTTGTTTTCGTTAGTGCCTCAGCAATTGCCCTCGTCTATAGTGAAAGAAAAGAGAGAAAACAAGCACTCTCAAAAATCAAAACGAATCGTAATTTGATCAAAGAGTGACTCAACATGACTTTTTTATAGCTAAGAGTATATTATATGCATTATTATATACTCGTAATTAATTCAATTTAGTGAGATGATTAAAAACGTCATTTAAACTAACTTTAAACAGAATTACTCTCAGGTCTACGAGCAATGGAATACGCTGAGTAAACCCATAAGCCGATATAATCACCATTTAGAGTGGCAGCCAAACCCATCCAATTATTTTGGTGCACCAAATTCAACCGTTTCTTATCGTATAATTTAGAACTTACGACCATACTATCAAACTTGTGTTAGCAGCCACCCGTCTATAGGGTTCACGCGCCTAAAGCGGCCATCCAAATTATACCCTGAAGAAAATTATATTTTTATTTACACTTTGTTTAGAGCGTCCACTTGTATGTAGCGGCCAACTTTTGTGTCTCATTGAGTGGATACTATAGACAGATTGTAATTGTTAATGTAAAATATAATTTCTCTGTGGGGTATATATATATATATATCACCGGGCCGGACTTTATATATTCGTTCCTTCGTCATTCTGAAAGTTAAGACTTTTTTTAGAAAATAATTTCTCCTATTATTTTTTTAAAATATTTAGTCCCAGTCCGGTGATTTTTAGACACCGGGCTGAGCCTGGACGATCAATAAACAGTCGGTAACCGGACGATTAAAAACAGCCCATAACCGGGCCGGGTACCCGGTCGTTTTTCTGATATATATATATATATAAAGAGAGAAAGAGGGACTCAGAGAGAGATAGCTACAGATAGATAGTATTACTTAAACCTACTGTGTATGACATTCGCCTGACTCTAACTGTCACTCTTTTGACAAGTGACCGCATTACATGGAAAGTTTATCATTCTTAACTTTTTTTTCGGAGAAAAATCTGGTCGACCACTTTCGACAAGTGACCGTTATATACAGGTGACTGCAGTCACTTTTTGAGTTTATAAATAATTTTATCTAAGATGATTTTATTTTATTTATTGATTCAGTATTATAATAAGAAATTAAAAAACCTTTTATTTGAATTCCTCAAAGTATTTGTTTTTTGCTATCTTTTTTATACATATTTTCACCCAGAATAATATCTGATCTTATTAATCCTCTTTCAAAGCCATCATAACATTCATATAATAATAGTAACTTGTTTGTAAAATTTGTATTATTTTCATACAGTTACTATAAAGATTCTGTATATCTATATAATGACTTAAAAAAGGATAGTTAACTTTTTTTTTCATCATGAATCTGATCCCTAACATAATTTTCAACAAGAATGTAGTATAATTTTAATATTTGGCCTTGATGGATAAGAACATGTCATGAACAATAAATTGTAGGATCAGATTATCTTTTTTTAGGTAGAGTTAGAATAATAAGCTCCATTGACTTTTGCGTAAGTCCTTGAACTGTATCTTGCAAAGACTTCCCTTTCCGGTTGTTCGTTAGGGAGTTTTCATTTTCTTTGCATCTTGCTTCTAAGGAATTGCATTAGTTGAAGAAGGGATTAAGATTTATGATCAAAGGCATTGTAATTCAAGTAAAGGGGGGAGGGGGAAGTGTCATCATAATTACCTTGAAGTGTGGGGATCACCCCTCAATCAACAAAAGTTTTCATATTCGCCAAAAATATATTTATTTCTTGTTAAAATATCATTATTATTATTATTTCAAATCCATACTATGAATTGAAAATAAATTGGTATTATCATTTGCCAGATTTCATCTGCTGATTGGGTTTTTAATTTATATCGGCCCTCAAATTCAACTTTTGGGCAATTTGAATTAGATCAATGAATAATCCAAGACACAGAATACATTCAATAACAATATCTTCGCTGAAGGGAAAACAAAAATCTAATTAAGCCATTTTTCCTAAACTTGTAAAAATCTAAAATACTTTTTGGAGCAAGATAGACATAAAAAACGCACTTAGGCATCTGGGATTTCAAAATAGGGCGTCTATTGGTATAAATTAATCAATAATAAAGTCCCATGAGAAGAATACATATTGTAAAGTCTCTCAATAATTATATTAAAACAACTTTATGTCGGTTTTAGAGTTAAATTACTTTTTACTAGTTAATAAATTTACATAGATATTCGTAAATGCCTTCAGATTTTCCTCATATGGGTATGAGTGGAAAAACGGACGGAGCCCCTCCGGTGCTACCTCTTTTAGCCATGACAAAAGTAATATGCATATAAAAGTACTCCATAATTATTATAAAATAACTATTTGACGGATTTATAAATTAATAGCTTTTTTATATTTCTTATAGTAAATTGCTTTAACATTTTCCTTATATGGGAAGTGGAGGAACTGATGGAACCTTCCTTATCCGCCTCTTCTCCCCAACCACAATTTGAAAAGGGAATCCAATAAATCATCCCGAGCCCCTTGGATATAAAAAATAATAATAAATATAACTGCCTTGAAGACGAAAGTGCAATTTCCGAACGCAAAAAGTAGAAGATACAAATATCCACACAACACACACGCGTTATGCAATGAAAATCATAGCATAGAAGATAGATTCTATGGCGTTCATTCAACTTTTGCAGAATTAAAGGGATTCCGGTCATTCAACTTTGATTCAAAGAAAAATCCTTCT
This sequence comes from Caligus rogercresseyi, assembly GCA_013387185.1. Classification (NCBI taxonomy): domain Eukaryota; kingdom Metazoa; phylum Arthropoda; class Copepoda; order Siphonostomatoida; family Caligidae; genus Caligus; species Caligus rogercresseyi. Next base: position 10,694,091 of record CP045901.1, on the reverse strand, counting down.
TTGGTATTAAATATGGACTACTTACATAAGGATGAAAACCCCTTATTGTTTTTTTTTCTTTTGTTTTTGAATCAAATCAGGACACAGAAAGTCCACAATAGAAAAAAGGAGCTTGATTTGTAGAAATACGGTTGGTTAAGTCATATTTTATGGGGCACGTGATATCTGTATTATATATACATACATATTATATATCTATATATATATAGATAGATATATTTCAAAAGTGACGAATTCAATATGTCAAATTCATTTTCAGTGACATAAATAAGATATCATGACGAATCCCAGACCAATTTTTGAGTTTCAAGAGTAACTTTTTTTAAACTATAGAATGAATTTGACACGTTGAATTCGTCACAATAGGTTTAACTCACAATCTCCCACTCTTTCAGGAGGTATTTAGTTTTTCATAAATTATAGTTAAAAGAAACTAATTATTTCTGTAATGACATCACTGGATTGTACATTTTACATTATTAGCTTATCGTAACACCTGTAAATAGTCATCTTGCATGTATGTAACACCTAAGTTAGGATGCTCTACTGACTCTTGTCATTTAAAAAAAGCAAATCCTTTTGAAAGGAATAGCTAGTTGTGATTATGGATCATTTGGATACTAAACAGGAACGTGATTGGTGGAAAGGGAGGAGCAACAATTTATTTAAAGAAAAACATATGAATAATTAAATTCTCAAAAAAATATAATTTAGATCGTATTTTTTTTAAAGTTTAACTTTTATAGTTGGATATGCTTTTTTATACTTCAAAATTAATTTATTCATTTCTTTATTCAAATTCTCTCAACAAAATAACATAAATGGTCCATTGAGATAAATTTGTTACTTAATATACGTTTGTTATATTATTATAACCAGATGCATATTCCCTGAATAAAAAAGAGAAAGAAATACAAAGACAAACTACACTTGGCAGCCATTTTGATGTTTTGGCTCAGATCACAAATAATTGTTTTGAAAAGCAGTGTAAAATACAAAAGTGTATTGTATTCAATTACTTTGGCATTACGTGATAACTGAAAAAAGGTGGGAAGAAACCGTACCGGAGCTGATATTCATATTATTTGAAGAATAAGGATGTTATGACTAAGAACCAGTATTTTTTTGCATTTTTTTACTAAATTAACCTTTTCAATTACATTCTAGAGAAGAGACAGCATAGATATTAATGAGTAATATAGCGCTTTACTAAATTTTTTTTGTATAAATATTACATTATTTCAATCAAATTTTATAAAATATGTACCAGTGAAAATATTCCGTTATGGTCTAAGAGTCATCAAAGAAGGAAAATAAAAATAAATTAAGAGGTCCAAATACACGTCCAATGACCGTCAGGCTTTATTAGATTAAAAATGCTGTTTTAAGTAACAAATTTTTCTCCAATGGACCATTTATGTTATTTTGTTCAGAATATTTGAATAAGAAATGAATAAATTAATTTTGAAGTATAAAAAGCATATCCAACTTTTAAAAATGCAAAAAATACTGATTCTTAGTCATAACATCTTCATTCTTCAAATCATATGAATATCAGCTCAGGTTCGGTTTCTCCCCACCTTTTTTCAGTTATCACGTAATGCCAAAGTAATTGTATACAATACACTTTTGTATTTTGCACTGCTTTTCAAAACAATTATTTGTGATCTGAGCCAAACATCAAAATGGCTGCCAAGTGTAGTTGTCGTTGTATTCCTTTCTCTTTTTTTATTCAGGGAATATGCATCTGGTTATAATAATATAACAAACGTAGGAAGATGGTATTGAGTTACATCAGTTTACTTATTTTAGATCCAACCCATAACTGCAATTGTGTTTTCACCTGAACCCAAAGAAAATAGTTTAGAGGTGGTTAAATCGCACGAGCGAGGCGGGCAATTAAAAAAGTTCATTTCTGGAAGCTCACCAAACTTAATATTCAATAAATCGATTTGTTACTTTCTAAAATAGAATTTTAGGACAAAAATATTTATTTAGTTTAAGGTACAAATATTGATTATTTCCATATATTATGGATTCTACAAAACATCACATTAATTTGATAAAAATGCATCTGTGAACTAGAAGACAGTATTTTTAATAAATAATGTCCTATTATTGACGTATTGATTTAATCGTTCTGTGAATGATAAATGTTTTCCTCCCCTTGTTTGCTAATCTTATAGATAAAATGAAATAAATACATAAAGCCCAAATAAAATGTATAATAACAAAATGCTTAAACATTGTAAGCTTTTTTTTTGCAGAACGCATACAATAAAATAACACAACTATTTGCTAAATTGCTACTAAACCATTTTTATGTGAGCCATCTATTTCAAACTACCTGCAAACTTAAATAGTGATTCAATAGTCGTTAAAAAACAGTTATCTATATTGTCTTCCTTTTTTAATCCATATGAATTTCAGGTTCAAAATCAATTTATAATTATTTCAAAGCCATTATTAATTGTTGGGGTATCAATATTGAACTCTTGTCAAACAAAGTGCCATCAAGATAGCTGCCAAGTCTTTTTTCCTTTTTTTATGATATATTGTATCAGTTTATGGTATTTATATATCAAATGAAAGTTCTTGGTGTTAAGTTACACTAGTTTATTTATTTTTATATTCCAGCTCATACTTAATCGTGTTTTTTTTTGTTTTTCAGTGATACAATGTATATGCGGGTATCAAGACTCAACCTTCGATAATTTGGATGTTCGAATAGAACTAAACGGTTGTGATGTCTTGGATAAGAAATGTGTTCTGGACGAACACGGGGTTTCATCATGCTTTGGCTCTTGTGAAACCGACGGGTACTGCATCAAGTCTGTTACTAAGAAGAATGGTCTGATTCGAACGACGTACGGGTAAGTCAGATATGTACTTGAATACTTTCGATTGCCAGATATATTTCGAAAAAATAAGGAAAAAACATTAAGCAACAAAATGATTTTTTTTTCACATATTAATGATCGTTTATTTTATCTTGTTTATTTAATAATAAACTTTTTTAATTTTCACCAACCTACAAGATTACCGGATATACAAACGACTCAATAAAAGTAGGGATTAAAATATTCAACGAGGAAAGGATGGGAGCCATCTATGACAAAAAAGCTTATTATATATATATACATAATAAATTGCGTATTTGGTTAAAATGTAATCTGTGATAATACGAATTAACAGTTTATTATTAAAAATACCTTTATTCATTTTTTAGGTGTAGAAATGGACTTGCTCTCTCGCCGAGAGATCGGCCCCTCATTTGTCTCAGCTCAGAGGCCAAGAGAAATGAGTTTAGTGTCGGATGCTGCGGCAACGTATCCTACTGCAATGCAAACGTTACCTTGAGTCTCCAAAACGGTGGAATGGCCGAGTCAGAAGACGAAGGTATATAAAATATTATTTGATATATGATACACTATTGGGGAACTTTATAGTAGTCTGGCATTTATGTTAATAAAATCAATACTTATTTTCTAAAGTTATTTAGATAATGTTGAACTAAAGTATGAAAAAAATGAAAATTATATATCTTTATTACCATAACATTTTATTTTGTGTAATTACTTACGCAATTTAGATGAGAAATGTTGTTTAGACAGTATTTAGGAGTAAAATTTCACACAAATACTTGCCTACCCATGTATTCGGTCCTTTTTTCATGCACCATCATTTTATTTTTCTATCTGTGGCCATTTTGTCTGGGACCAATTCTTTCTTATTTGTTTTTACTTCGATTGGTACATGGATAATAAGATATATATCTCAACAGTACCTAATTGTGAAGCACAAAAATGACTTTGAATCTAGTGAAGTCTATGTTATTGTTATTAACATACATATTAGAATTATTTTTCACCATCTTATGAGCAACTAACAAAAAATTCCGCCAATATTTAAATATATCATATTGTTAAGAATATATTTTTAATAAATATCTCGTTTACAACATTCATTTGACTGATGCTAATAGAAGAATGCTCATTAAAGCATAATTATGTATTCAGTATATTTGTTTAGTAAATGCATTGAAAGGCATAAATTAATTAGAATTATGAATATTCTCTGCAATATCTTTGCAATGAATTTTCCTTGTTAAAGAAATGGATATTTACATAATACATAAAGTAACTCTAGACATATTTAAGAATGGGTAATAATTTTATTTAAGTTTTTTTTTAAATGAATGTGGAAATTACTTAAATTTTATGTTTTACATCAATAGCTAAAAACAACCCAAAGTCAATATTTACTATGTATTTAATTTTTACTTTATTTCATTTATTTTCTGCAAACTTCGAAGTAACTAACTAAATATTTAGTTGATTTTAAAACAAATCCTAAATCATCAAAGTAAAAAACATATTTCGAATTTTTCAATACTAAAAAATATATAATTATGAAAAAATATTTGGTAACAATAAGAAACGAAATATTACATGCTGTTATACTTTAAGTCACGTTTACTTCTATACTTTTGACACTCGTCTTTGGTTTGTAGGTTTCCACCAGTCAAAATCATGGTATTTTTTTGTGACTGGGGCCATTGGATGATAACTCCAAAGTACACTCATTTTGACTGCTGAAAGACCAGCAATCCATTTGGGAATCTCGAAGAACTGACGATCCTTTGATGGTGGATTTAAAACCCAGCCATATATCCCATCTTTATGACCAAGGGAGCCCAAGGGTACATTGGCCGAGCATTTCTGACATCAATATGTCATTTGTGAGAAGCCGAACCCGAAGGACCGTTGATTTGATTCTTTAATAAGAAGTTTAGAGTTTTAGTTTTAAATTTTAACGGTTTTTTGTATGCAATTGTTCATGCTTTTATTATTTTCTTTGTAAAGTAATAAATAAATAAACTAGATAATAAGAAGATCGATAAAAATAAGTGTCCGTCTAAGAAAAATCATGTACCTTTTTGAACAATACAGATAAAACCTTATATGAGATCTTGTGCATTATTTGTATTTTCTTCTTCTTGATAGAAATCAAGCAATTGACAACAGTAGCTATATTGCAGAAGAAAAATGTTAGTGTCGGTAAGATAAATCTACTGCCATATTACCGATTTACAGAATATCAGACCTGCAGTTCCAGTTTTGATAACCTTCTACAATAGTATTTCAATTGAGGAATTAGTAAATTTATTTTGTATATATTAGAAAAGGAAAATGTCATTTCTTATGTCCTTCCATTTTAAGTATTTAAGAGCTCAAGCTAAATATTTGCTTCATCTTCTTTTATTTCCAGGCTCCACGATATCCTCGGAACATCTTCTCCTCTTCTGCACGGTCGTCCTCCCACTCTGCCTCATTCTCTCAGGGGGTCTCATTCTGGGTGGTTCCCTCTGGCTTTGGCGCAGGGATCCCCGCCCGGATCCCGCGGGGGTAAGGGAGTCTGTCCCGAATCAGGTCTCAAGCGTCTCCGTGAGGAAGCGCCCCTCATCGAGGACGAGAGTCAGCAGACCCTCAACGAGATGTTGGAGGAAAGCGGATCAGGTTCTGGCTCGGGCTTCCCATCCTCGTCCAGCGGAGTATCGCCGGCAGGTCCAGCTCACGGAGGTCGTGGGAAAAGGGCGCTTCGGAGAGGTCTGGAGGGGAATGTGGAGAGGGGAAAACGTGGCCGTTAAAATATTTGCCCCAAGAGATGAGCTTTCCTGGTTTAGAGAATCAGAAATCTATCAAACCATCATGCTAAGGCATGAAAACATTCTCGGGTTTATTGCAGCTGATAACAAAGGTAAAGTAACCAATACTTTATTAGGAACGGATGTTTGATTTAGAGTGAATACTTTTTACAAAAATATATAACTAATTTATAATATAATATTAGGTTGTTCCATAAATAATGAGGTAGGTTAGCTATCTCGAAAAGTTCACACGCTATCTCAAAAATCTCAACGGGAGCGTTCTTATCGCATATTTTTGCAAGGGAACAGACTGTATGGCGCCACTCAGGTTAGTATATAAGGTGCGTAATCGCGTCATTTCTATCATTCATTCTACTCGCTGCTGAAAATGGAGACACCCGACTTTCGCTCCTACTTCTTGATCCGGATCAAACTCGCCAGGACAGTCAACGAGATCCACGGGGACCTGCTCTCTACCTTTCTTGACTCCTGCCCTGGCCTCTCCACCCTCCAGAGATGGCACACTGAGTTCGATAAGGGTGTTTTTGCCCTCGAGAAGAATACCCGTCCTGGACGTCCCCGGGAGACGAGGACAGAGGAGAATGTGGCCCGTGTGAAGTGCCTGGTCGAGGATAACCCCCGGATGACCACTCGACAAGTTGCTGCAGAGGTGTCCCTACCATCTACAACTGTTTTAAGGCTTCTGACGGAGGATCTAGGGCTCCGAAACCTCCTCAGCGTGCTCGTCCCTCACCAGCTCTCTGAAGCCAACAAGACGCAGAGAGTGAAGTGCTGTCAGGACCTTCTGAAGCTGTTCCAGGACCACAAGGAGGACTTTCTGGGGTCTCATCTGTTAGTCCAGGACGATTTCTCGTTCTACTGGGATTCGGGGGAGCCCACGGGGCCCGGTTCTCGATCCCCCGAGTGAAACAGACAGTGAGGAAGACGATGATTCTGATGGGGTTCACCTGCAAGCCGAGGCGAGGCGGACCACAGCCAACCGGAACACCATGATAGAGTACCTGAGGACGACTGGGAAGCGCTTTCTCAGCCTGAAAAAGGACAAGATCCGGCTGAAAGATTGTCTCCTCATGTGGGACAATGCACGTCCCCACACTGCCACCGATACCAGGGAGTTCCTGACCCGGAGGGACGTGGAACCGGTGAAACAGTCACCCTACTCACCCGACCTGAACCGGTGTGACAGGTTCCTGTTCCAGAAGTTGAAGCACCTGCTCTTAGAGACGAGTTTGGGGGCCACGAGGAGGCTACACTCGCTGTTCAGCGGGCGATGAGGAGGGTCAGTGAAGACAAGCTCTACGACCAACTCAGGAAGCTCCGGGGACACTGCCACGACGTCATTGCAGTCGGAGGGATTATGTATACTGATTGAGAAGTTTTTTTGTTGATCTGATGAAAATTTTGAGTTTTAATTGGTCGACCTCATTATTTATGGAACAACCTAATACTAAGAGGAGCTGTGACACCGATCTATGTAAATTTTAGTTAATGGCAAAACCTATTCATTACAGGTGATAGCAAAGGTATATAACAAATACTTTGAATTGTTATGAGTCCTTTATTTAAATCAATATATGGAAGTAACATTATATGAAAATAATTGCAATTTCTTTTGTATATTGGCAATTACAAAAAAAAATATGCATTTGTGATCACCGATTTTAAATAAATACAAAAATTAATTAGCGATGAGCAATATCGAAAAAAGCTTGTGTTGCAATAGCACAAGCGATATGCAAAAAATAACATTTTGTATTTGCAATCTATTATATATTTTTTTCACTGAGATCCAAAATGAGGAGTGATAAATATCGGGCATTAATTATTTCCAGGGATAAAAAAGTATTTTTCAAAAAGTGATTGATTAAAAAAAGGAGAAGGGATAATAAAATAATCAGTTGGTAATAAGCTACCAAATATCACTTTACTTGCGGTGTTGTTGAGTAACATCATTAATTTAGAGAGAAAAAATTCATCCTTAAAAATACTAAATGTACTTTCTTCATAGGCTTCGATCCATGACGTCATTGTCGAATCCTTTGATTGGACTCCTCCTAATACACCCATGAATATTCATTGAATAAAGCAACTTCTCATACTCAAGAACAAATTTTTTTGTTTCACCATATCTGTCGATAAATGGATCATAACTCTGACTATCGGACAAATAAAATAGGCTTTCAAATGAAAAAATCATGTCTATTGATGAGTTTGCGAGATCAACATTTTTTATCCTTCTCATTTTATCTCACAAGCAAACATTGATCTAAATATTTAAAAACTTCCTCACCAGTACATTGAATCCATAGAGATATAAAGATATAAAAAGCTTATTCCCTTCAATAGCAGAGAAACATCGTTCAGCTGTATTTTTGTGTCCAATATAAACAAAGTAATTTGTACTACGTCATCGTAAGCTGATCATAGAGATAGATTATATCTCTATGATCAGCTTACGATGACGTAGTACAAATTACTTTGTTTATATTGGACACAAAAATACAGATGAAGGGAATAAGCTCTCTATATCTTTTTATTTCTATGATTGAATCAGACACGCCATTTTATACAATTTTTGTATAGCTACCCCCCCCCCCCTTAATACCCTCTCATTAACAAAACACTCCAAGACCTATTTCAAAATACCTCAACACTTGAGGATTATTAAATATATGTATAATTATGTGAAAAAATGAAATACTTTTAATTATATAGGAGAGCTTAAAAAATATTTTTTAGCAAAAAAAGAAGATAATGGCTCATACAAAGAATTTTGGGATAAGTACCTATTTGAGTAGATTGCTGATCTGATATGGGAATTTTTTGTGTAAGGTTTGCTACGGTCATTTTAATGCATTAAATGGATTTTGAAGCTGTTAATAATATACAGCTGTGTTTCCAATGTCAATTAATTGTCAAGGTCATTGTAATAATTCAAAATCCTCTCTTGATAAATGCAAGCCCTTTAATGGGACATACATTTAGTCAAAGCAAAATGTATAGTTCTCCCCATTTTTAGCTGTATCTCGATAAAAATGATGACTTTTGTTATCAAGAAGGATTTTTTTTGCCTATATGTATGTTCGATAGAATTGCATCCGACAGGATATAAATAAGCATTATAGCATTAAAATTAGTCTATCGAACCTAGGATCTTATCAATGAGGTACACCAAAAATGACCATCCCCTCTCGGGATTCGAACCTGCGCCCCTAACATTGAAAGTTGAACACGCCTTAACACGCAGAATTTTTGATTGTTTTCTCTTTTATAATTATGTAGGGTTTTTGTGTGGATAACTACTGTGTATATATATTTGGTCATATTAAAATTAATATTATCCCTATTTTTGACTGCATCCCGACCAAAATCCAAACTCCATATAATTGATGTGTATTTTCAATTTTCATTCTAAAATACATTTCATGTCATTTTGTCGTAGGTCAGTGTATGAAATCAATCATAATCTCCTTTTATGATAAACATACCTGAAATGGAGCCTGATGCATATAGTCAAAGTATTTATCAAATATTTAATCGATTGGAAAAATATTTATGTAATGACGGGCCATTATCTACCTTAACGTCAAAATTACCTCTAGTTATCTTTGTTATTATTATTATTTACTTCATTCCCACCATATTTGATGGTTATAGGTGGATGGTATTTTTTATTATGACCCTTATCCACATATAAGTTGCCTTATAAATTATATATCTTCACGATTTAACCAGCATAAAAACTTGTTAGAGAGCGTAAAATAATAATACTATCACTTTGCCTTATAAGTCCTACACATGTCATAGTGATATAAAATATTTAAATTATAGTGAGAAAGGATCTAAGATATTTCGTTTGCACTGTGGAAAGGGATAATTAGACTTCTTCTCTATCTTGTAGGTCGGTGTATTAAGTCCAGACCGTCATGGTTACTACCATTCATTCAAACAGATCGGATTACATAGAGAGTTTTACAGCTTTGCAAATATATATATATATATATATATTCAACCATACAATAGTACTTATAGTACTAGAAATCCTAAAAAGCATCTATTTTTGTCATATTTGATGCATGGCAGTGATCCCGTTGACGTATAGAAAAATGACATTACATTTGCAGCTTTAAGTTACAGTTTATGAAGACAAGCATTCTATAAGTCAATGGAGATACAATTCATTTTGAGAGGAATTCGGTCTGTAGGTGTGTTTACAAAGTGTTCATTAGACCTATTCAAATTTCAATATTTTATTCAAAAACATTCATGTTGATGAGTTTCTAATTTTTAAGGATATAAAAAATCTGATTAAAAAACATAAATCTTAATTTTTACTGCTGGAAGGCATGGGTCTTTGGAGTTGCTCCCATGAAAATAAGGCTTTTATAAATATTATTTACCAAGCAATGAATTCAATATTATATTTTCTCTACAATTTTAAGGATTTGAATACCAGAAATTCATCCATTTGATTTACATTCCTAATAAATATTGTGAATCAAATTATTTTCTATTTTATCTGCTACTTTTTGTGTATTTTAACATTAATATTTAATATTCTTTTTTGTTTCTCCCTTAGATAACGGAACCTGGACACAACTATGGCTGGTCACAGAGTACCATCAACAGGGTTCCCTCTTTGATTATATTTCTCGAAACGTCATTAACTCCAATCAAATGTGGATAATGGCACTATCCATTGCTACGGGTCTAGCACATCTCCATATGGAGATCATCGGAACCAGGGGTAAGAGTTCTTCTTCATGGGCCTACATCCATGTCACTTATATTCCTATGAATGAACTCATACTATTTTATTTAGAGTTCTACAATGCTTCTGATTCCACTTGTCATATAAGTGACTAAAACTACTGCTCGTACTCAAGGAAAAAAAGAATGCTTAATTTGTTGGCTATTCTGAATAAATGGATCATCACTATGACTATTTGAGAACAACCTTTTGGTGTCCCTAAGCATACTGATGAACATCATTATTGAAGAAGTTGTCATCCATTTTTCATATTTACGTTGCACATAAAAATTTATTCGGCTCTTCTGCCTAAAAAAATATCATCTTTAGTATTTATTATATATCCAGCTAACTATCCAGCAAGGATCTTCAGCGTATCACATCATTATTTGCTTTGGAATTATTATTGAGTCTAAAAATATTCAGACATATGTCTTAATTCCTTTGGTTGCCAGTTAGCCGGCACAATTATCTCACGAATATCGATTAATTGTACTTATATTGGAAAATATATAATAGGTCGAGTTCGAGTCTCAGTAAAACTTATAAAAATAAGTTTAATATTTTTCGAACGAAATGTTAAAGTACATGCTTAGTGATCTGTTCAGCGTTCAAGTCATTGAGCATATGACCAATAGACCGCATGATTCAATTGGAGAATTCATTATTTACTCTGAAGTTCTCGAGTACAATTTGAAAGACGTTTTTCGACAATTCTGTTAATTGAATTTTTTATACGATGTCCCTTATGTTAACTTGTTGAAAACGCAGAGAGTGTTCCATATAATGCTAAACTAATTCTCTTTTTCCCCTCTCACTGAGCAGGTAAACCCGGAATTGCTCATAGAGACTTAAAGTCTAAAAACATTCTCGTAAAGCGTGACGGGCATTGTGCCATAGCGGACTTGGGTCTCTGCGTTCGTCATAACGCCGAGAGTGACACCGTGGACATTCCTCCGAATAACAAGGTGGGCACGAAGCGCTACATGGCACCCGAGATCCTGGACGAGTCCATTCACATGACGCACTTCGACTCTGGAAGAGAGCGGATGTCTACGCCCTGGGGCTCGTCTTTTGGGAGTTGGGCCGACGGACGAATGTGGGTGGGATATTCGAGGACTACCAACTGCCCTACTTTGACGTCGTAGACAATGATCCTAGTTGGAGGAAATGAAGAGAGCCGTCTGTGACAAAAGATTACGACCCACGATCCCTAACCGGTGGCAGGCTTCTGAGGTAATCGTCATTTTAGACATTAAGAGACAGTTGTTTGAAATTACGTTATGATTTTCTACTATGTTTGAGTGAAATGTAAAGTTCTATAAATTAACGAAGCATCAGGAGTTATTTTTAAAACATAGTTTTGAGACCCAAAGCTTGGGTTTTTTGTATGTCTGTCCACATAGTTCGAGATAACTGTTTTGAAATTCACTCATTTAATGTTTGATAAATGTTTCCCCAAGAAACCTAGGCCATTGTAACCGATCTATATAGTAACTGGATACTCAAAAATTAATTTAGTTATTTTGAAGAGTTCTTAGATAACGTAAATCGATCTAAGATGGCTGCTCCACTTGGTGAAGCATTTTCGTCTTGGGAATAGAAAAACGGAAACCATGTATTAAAATCCAATGATTTTTCCTTTCCTAATGATTTATAAAAAAGTATTTTGCGACGCCCTTTCTCAATTCTTTAAGACTTAAGACCATTTAGACGTTGATTGCTTCTGAAAATATTCCTTCCTTCTCTTCGTTGCGTCATCGACTTATGTGGCAAGGAACCAGATCAGTTTCGTATTTTCTAACAATTTTCAAATTACAGAAGTCTAGATCGCTCTAATGCCCTTGCCAAGGTTGCTCCTGATTACTAGAGGCTGTTTCCAAAGTTTGGTCCATGAGAACATCACTAAACTTACTGGGTCCTATAAAACAGTTGAAGGCAACTTCGTAGGTGTTGACAACGGTCAAAACGTTGCTTCCAGTAACTTTTCGTGAGATATTGTTTTATATCTGTCATTGAACTGTAGTTTAGGATGGCGGGACAAAATTTTACAAACAATGTCGTAAACAAAAGACAATCTTGCATAATAATGCCGTTTTTCTTCAGCTGATCATATGACCCACATTCCCATTTGTTCCACTTTGAATGCACCGGTTTATATAACGTCACTTTAGACATAGACATTAGGGTCCCCAATACCATTGGATGACCAAGTCCAATACCCTGAAATACGTACTTATCATCCATATATATTTTTCCTTTTCAGAGCTTGAGATCCCTGACCAAGATCATAAAGGAATGCCTCTACCACAACTCCGCTGCAAGAACTTACTGCTCTCCGCATTAAAAAGACTCTCGCCACATGGATGCCATCAACGATAAGACAAAAAGTTAAATCCATAGGAAAATTCATTCTTTTTTACCTACACACAAACACTCAACCTCCTACTACGACTACAACTACTTCTCCGCTACTCCTTCTGCTCGTCTTATTTTTCTATGAAAAAGAAAAACAAAGAAAGGAACAAACAAAAAATCTTTATATTGAATCATATTTCTATATTCTATCATTATTATGTTTAAAAAAATATGTTAATAAAGAACCGTTGGGGTGATTTAAAATAAAAATAGGAAGAGGGTTGTTCAACTAAGTGAAAGAAAAAATAGGGAAAAGTAGAGACAATTCAATAAATGATTAAGGACCGGACATACTTCAAAGTATTTCTCAACCATTTTCACTTATTATGAAGTATATCTGTGGAAGCCATATTTACATCATATGCATGCAGCAATAATTAAGGACCATTACATATGTGGTCCGTAGTATTGGTCCTACACATGTATATTGGACTTGTTCAATTTTAACCCTTATCTAAGAAAACATTCAAGAAGTAAAACTTTGAAATATTACATGTTCGAAAAAATCCAGAAGAAACAGTACCTTTTTAATTTGCGCGCCTGGAATGTCTGCTGCAGTGGTCATTTATAAAAGGAACAAATAAAAAAATCACTTCAATCGTCATAGTAGAGTCCAATTAAATTACGATAAAATATCATTAATATTAAATTAAAAATATTCTTTTATTTTTAAAAGTTTGTTAAACTACTTTTTATATCTATTTCGTTAGGATAAATTATATATAATACAGCGATCATACGCAGCTCTACTCACAATATATTTAATAAATAAACTTAAGAGAATGTTTTTTAAATAAAATTAACTTTAATTATTTAAAAAAATCATGAGTCTAATAAAATCATAATTAACCTATATTTCATTTTATCTCTTAAAACTTTTTATGCCTCGTAGATCCAGAGAATCATCATTTATTTGAATGCTTTCTAAGAGTCGAATTGAATCGGTACGATATACATCTAGGCCAATTCAGCTAATAAAACTAACACTTCATGGACTGGGCATCTTACTTATACATCAGAGCGATGTTATGGGTCTTGAGGATCCATGAAGTATGATATTTAATTGCCCCATTCGTACCTTATGCATATGGTATTAATTAAGACTATCATAAGATGCCCTATCCTATGAATCTAAAGAATTTATACTATCAGAGGCCTTAATAGCATAATACAGCACTCAATTTCTTACTTCCTTACTCATAAATACAACATATAAATCAGGTTGTGCTTCAACCCTTTATAGGGCTCAACGTTTGAATATAGATTTCCTCAGTAAGATAAAAAAGCGATGTATAGAGGACTAGAATTATTTTTTTAATACAAGGAATCCATTTGTAATTAAATCGCACTGGACACTAAAAAATACAACTATATTGAGGAGTACAAAAATTTGACTATATTTACATCCTTCAAGAATAATCCGGTAGAATCAAGAGTTCAAGATGTATTTAAACAGAATGCAAAGTAAATTTAAGAAAGGTAGAAACGACAAAAACATATCCAGTTGTCACAGAGAAGAATGTGTACATATATTCAATATAAAAACATAAGCTTTGGACATAAGCTGCCGTTTCTTCCTTTCTATATTTCTTGAAAACTTGTGAAATAGAATTGAATTAATGATGATGAGGTGGGGGTAAGTATACAAATACTGTCCAGATTAGAATCATGAAGTGTCCTTACTTTTTTAATTTTCTTCTTCTCAGAACATCCTTCCTTCCTATTTTTTTAAACGCACCACAACTGTTTTCATGTGGGCTACGAGCTTTGAACCTCTATGTAAATGTCTTCTTGCTTCGGAGAGTAGGGATTTTCTCTCGTTCCTCGGAGGGTATGAGCAGACGAGATGGTATAGCGACCCTATATAAATATGTCCTTCCTTATCTATGGCGTACTCATAGTCAACAGGGTTATCAAGAGCACTTTGAATCCTTTGAAGTAGATTCTCTTCTGTGATCCGATCCTTGAGCTCCGCTATTTGCTGAAGGACAAAGGTGTCAGCCTTTCATTGAGTTCTTCTCCTTGGCTAATTCTCGCTGGACGTCCCGCCGAATGGCTTCTTCCTTTTGAAGTGCCTCTTCTTTGAGACGGTGCTTCTTTTATCCTCAAGGATGGCGTTCTCTGCTTCATTTGGGAGAATGAGTTGGTTTTGCTCTTCGAGCTCTCGGCCATCTTCTATTTAGCGGC
>CP045901.1:10656818-10678965 GCA_013387185.1 Caligus rogercresseyi | reverse complement strand
AACAACGCATCAAATGTATTGAATTTTTTGTAATAAATGTAAAAAAAATTAGTAAAAATTTGTTATGAAAAGGGAGAGAGGTTTGTGAGGTTTAATACTATAATAAAAGAGAAGCCAGAGAGATGTCTCTAGGTTTTCAGTTTTTTTCTCTTTCTATGTCAAGTCGGTATTAAAATCATCCACAGCCGCGCTTATTTGTGAAAAAATGACACGATATAATTATTTAACTTGAAATTCAAATGTACTGTTTAATAAATACAATTTATTTTAATATTTCCAACGCCTCTGATTTTCGGTGACGCTATCCGTGAACATTCCGATTTTACCGCAGTTTTGATTGTTCAAATCCTATGACTACTTCTATTTCTTCCTAAAGAAGTTAACTTGAACCATAGTAGCCTACATTCTTTCTTTTAATTATGATAATTGCTCTAATTAATTGCAAAAAGCGTTACAGTTTGGACATCATCAAACGTTCATTATTTTTTCGGTACTCGCACGAAACTTTTAAAGATTAAGATGTATTTTGTGCACATTCCTTTCAATTTCATCATAAATAATTACTGTTATCACGAAGTATCCTTTTAATGTCATGTAGTAATTCTCCGAATAAACATAGAAAAAAAGCAAAGTTAACAACAATGCTTTTAAATTAAAATAGTACATTCTAGCGATTATGTTTTGTACAAAAATAAGTGACCTGGATTATCTCATAAATAGATAAAAATATAAGGGAGCATATTAGCTCAGTGGAACGGGTTCGACTCTCAATTTTGGTAAATCTTAATGAAAACCCCCTGCATTCTAAGGACTTACTTTTACGCAATAATGCTCATTAATATGAACTTAAATACTGCAATTCTATTGAAGTAAATAGGCAAAAAATATAAGCAAGTTTAGGATGGATGAACGTCGAGACATTTTATAATCCATTAAATAATATAAATACCTAACATTTCTGTGTTGTATTGTAACGTCATAATTATGTTATTGATCAGAGTAGATCAGAGAACAAATCAGGTATTGCGTCTATTGCAACAACGAACCTTTTCTTCCTGAGAGGATCTGTCTTGTGGAGGAAGAATGAATTCTTTGGAGGGTGCAACGGGCTTCCATCGAGGCTTTCCGTGCTTCCCTACCTTACGACCGCTCCCATGTCGAATCGGAGTGAAGAAAACTGTTCGAGAGAGAGCTAAGCCCTGCCTAAATGATGGGGAACATCATCATGTATTGAACGAAGGCACGGGTTAAAAATAACATGGAAGATGGCGCTGTGGTCGAAGGAAAACAATAATAAAAGATCCTTAGGGATAGAGCGATTCTCAGAGTTCATTCTTCATACGGACCCCATTTATGAATTATAAAAGAATGTTTTTCTGCTTTTCTTAACAACGATCTGATAAGATAAAGCGATATTGCATAACTTATCCGGAAAAAATAATAGATTGCTCCCCCTTGTAAGATTTTCTTACAGAATCTCGTTAGTTAACTAAGACCTAACTATAGAGGATAACAACCATGTAAAAATGTTGCATATATTATCAACATTACTATTTGAGAGCGAACAAAGAGTCACTCAGTGTCTGAATTTAAAATTACACACTGTCTTAATAAAAATCAGTACCGTATTTTCTGCACTATAAGGCGCACCGCATTAAAAGGCGATGAATAACATTTTAAAACTTTTTCAATATATTAGGCACCACAGAAGAGAAAATGAAGTTGCAGCTGCTTACCGTGATTGCAAGATCTGTTGTGATCATAGAGATATAAATTCCAGCTTTTGAAAAAATAGGCTCCTAGGTGCACCTTATTGTTGGGAAAATACTTTAGTTAATAATGAACAACGTTCAGTACAATATTTGCAACGTTATGTCACGTTAGATATATTCCGTTGTGCCCTCTTTAGCCATCAAGGATTATTCAAAAATCTGCCCAATCTATTACTTCCCTTATTTATTTTGAATTAGATATGGATGTAATACTAAATCATCGACTTATTTTTTAATTAAGTTTAAAATGTAGATGTTCTATTTTTGAATATTTAAGACGAGATTCTTTTATCGCACACCATAACAATTAATTTTTGAAAATTATTTAACTAATATTAAACTACCAATTGACTTACGCCAACCCATTAGTGGTTAGTTTTAATCAATACTTGATATCAGAAAAATAAATCCAGCGTCAGTAGAACTGATCTACCAAATATCAATCGATAATTTGTATTTAGCACTCCATTTATGAGAAAATCAAGATTCCGATAAAATCAATTATTACCAATTGGCTTAAATCACACAGTCAACAGCAGTATACAGGTTTCGAAAGAATAAGAATTCGTCGTATGTATTACCGATCTACCAAATATCAAATGGTCGTCCCAGCCCTTTATTTAGCTATTGTCTACTTAATAAACAAGCCATTGAAGTCAATGAAAAGATATTTTATAGAGCAATATTTTTTTATTGTATATAAAGTGCAAAACAAATTAATATAATGAATTCCTCATCCTTCCATTGAGCGTTTCCTTCCACGGAGTCGAACTTCCTCATACTTCTTCATCACTTCATTGCCCCCTTGCCTCCTTCAGCCTTATAGCCTTCAAGGATGACCTTAAAAAGCTCCTCCGTGTACTGAGGATGTGTGCTCAAAAGAGCCCGCTCCAGTACATAGATGTCCACCCCTTATCCTCAAGGCTGCCTTCAAGACTACCGAGGCCAAAGTCAATGAGAAAGATCCCCCATTCACCTTTTCCACATTCCTCAACAAGGATATTAGAGCTTGTGAGATCCCCATGAACGATGTTATTCCGATGAAGCCTACCAATCACGCTCCCCATTTGAAGGGCAAGCTTTCGGAGCCCAGCCTCATCTTTCTCTTTGAGAAGCTTCTCTACAACGTCTCGGGCTCGGAGTGCTCCCTTGAGATACTCTAAGACAATGTAGGACTCTTCGGAGTACATAATTCCGGGTGTGGGGATCCCTGCGTTCATGCATCGAATCAAGCATCGGATCTCTGCCTTGTTATGCTCCTTGATGAGTCTCGAGTCCAAGCTGGGGTGGCGGTACTTTTTGGAGAAGCGATGCTTGATAATGGCGTCTCGTCCGAGGAAGGTTCCCAAGTAGAGGCGGGACTCTGCACCTTGTTGGAAGAGAGAAAAGCCTTCGAGATCCATGTTTAATTATTGATAAAGAGCTGCCAACCAAGCCAGGCTGAAAGCAAAGAAATATTTAACGGTAACTCATTTATTATTAAACAAAACCATTTACGGTGGCAGAAGAAAATATGCAGATTGAAACTAAGTGAAGTATATAAGTTGTTAAAGATATTACGTATTTAAGTCAATGATGTGTAAACTTAAATGAATTTAAAATGATTTGTTTATATTAAATAAAATACATCAAAAATTATCTTATACATTACAAATTAAATCCCAAGACATTGTTTATTAAAGATACGTGCTTAGTTGTTTTTGTACCTAAGTACAACTTAATTAAATCATATAATATTCATAAAAATTAATTGAAACAAGTTATTAACAATATAATCTATTAGAGAAGTAAAAAAATAGGAAGATGGACTCGAAGATACATGCTTCGTTGTTGACAAAAAGCTGCCAATCCGGCTGGGCTGGACTAATAAAAATTGTTATTTGGTGCTGATAAAAAAAATACAATTCCCAGAATGAAAAGCTTTTGAATATGTGTAAGACTCAATTGTGAAAAATATATAACATTTATATTGATAGGAAGCTAGATACATAGTGTTTCGAACGTCATTTCAGGAGAAATATCTATCTTTGGTCATAACAACACCCCGCCGTTTCATAATGTTAAATTTAGGTTCCGACATATTTTTCGTGTGACGTCACGTCTGCCAGAAAACATAAACAAATCATTTGAACTATATATAATAAGTATTAAATCCCTACTCAAATTATCATTAGTGCATCTTATTCTTACAAAAATGGCTTCAATTAATTAAAAAAGCAAAAAGATTTTTTAGAGGCTATGAGGAAATGTGAACAAAAAATTTCAAATTTTTTATAGTAAATGGAAGGGTTGATAGGAACCTTGTAAAAAGAGTCTTAAAATCAATGTCAAATGTACCGTCGGTTCCATTGGAAGCTATTAATAAATTTGCTAAATTCGTGTATTTCTCCAAATAAAATATGAAAAAATCGCCTTCAAGAGCAAAAGCTAGTCATAGAACATGTTTAAGAGAGAGGCGAAAAATAAAACAGTGGATTAATTAATACTCCAATAAATTATATACTTTTTTCTAAATATGTCTTTGTAGTAAATTTTTGTAATATATGATTATAAACAGTATTTTGTTTTTAATAGTTTATAAATTATATACTTTTTTTCTAAATAAGTCTTTGTAATAATATTTGTGTAATATATATTATACAATATTTTTTTATAATTTATTTCGTTGCTTTTTATGTGTTTTATCATATAATGATTGAAGAGTGTACTTTTTAATGAAATATTTTGGATAGTTTCAGCAAATTAAAATCATCAAAAATTTATGAGTACCCACAATTTTTCCCCCATTTTCTAATAGAATTGTAATAATTAATTCTTCTATGATCTAATTAAAGGCTAAATTCGATTATATTTAACATATTTTACTTTTAAAATAGACGCTCTTTTGGTATATGTGATGGCATGCTCATGAGGTAGGTTGCGTGGCGGTGTATTTTTTTAAAACTTTCATTGCTTAAAATGGCTCTACCTTAATTTTAACCCTGTAAGACCCACTGTTGCGGAATTACAACAATTTTTGCATCCCCCCAAAAAACTTTTTTTTGGTTCAACCACATTAACATACTCATTTGGTCCTATTGTTCAGTCTCAGAAAGCTATTAGGTCACACATTTGTATATAAGGCCTACCCTCAGGTCGAGAAGTCACACAACCTCCAGATTTTTGAGAGAGCATCAACCCCTTCATTTACTGGACTGGATTTATCTGATTGAAGTAAGTAAAATGCTTTAAATATTTTTTTTGTGTTTATTACAGTGTCTAGAACGTGCCCATATGTATTCATTGTGGAAAGTGTGCATTACATTTTATTTAGAGCTTGTTTTGTAAGCGTTGCAATATTACAACGTTGGGTGAATGTGGTAGTCAAAATATCCCTGTTTTGAGAGGAAACTCTTCAGAGGACCTTCCATTTACATTTTTTCTATATAACTTTAAACTACACATGATTTATACATTCTAGCCTATTGACGGATGTGATTGAGATGGTCCAAAATGGAGAGAGTGATGTGGACATAGACTTTGGCGACACTGATGCGAGTGATGAGGAGTCAGATAACGATGCCTGTGTGGACAAAGAAAACCAGGAACCCACTGACTGCACAGCCAGGACATTGGACATTGAGCCCCAATCAAATGAACACATCAAGCCCCGTGACAGATATCGCTGGCAAAAAAAGGATTTCATCAGTCCCAATACTGATTTTTCTGGTCCAGCTCTCACAGATGATGCAACTGTCCTCAACACACCGCTGCAGTACTTTGAAAAGTTTGTCTCAGAAGACATGATTCAAGCTCTGGCAACCCATACAAATGAGTACAGCGTTCAAAGTGATGGAAAATCTGTGAACACCACAATCAAGGATATACAGAAAATGTTGGGCATGTACCTGAGGATGGGCTTGGTCCAAATGGCTGGAACCCGTATGTATTGGGAGACAGATACGCGGCACTCCCCAGTTGCTGATGTGATGCCCCGCAACAGATTTCAATCTCTTTTGACAACATTACATATTGTGAACAATTCAACAGTGTCAGACTGAAAAGAGGGACAAACTCTGGAAACTCAGACCATGGCTTGAGTCATACAGAGAGAAATGCCTGCAGGTGGTACCCGAAGAGCACAATGGTGTTTTAAATTGTCAGCAGTAGCTATTGATCTCTCTGAGGTAGGAAAAATAATAGAGAATTATTATTATTAATATATTGATGTCCTTGGTCTTCCTGCATCTTGGGGTGGGGTTGTTGCTCGTTCACTGCTAGGAATTAATGATGGTCGTAAATTCACAGCCCAGTTTCAGATTTCGGCAAACCTCATTAAGTTTTATCGGCCCTGTAAGGATTGTGGGAAAACTTTTAATACTATTGTTCATGCGTTTATTGATTGCCCTGTCTTGAGCGTGATTAAATATTTTTTACTTATAAATCAAGAGTTCTTAAAAGATTTTAGACCTTCTTTTATCAAAGCAGTTTTTCTTTTTGGTGTACCATCTTTCTTGAAGGGTACTTCAAGTGAAGGGAAAGCTCTATCTGTCGCCATTGCCAACCTCAAAGCCTATATTGGCCAATGCATAACAACGGATCGATGTGTCAATGTTATTGATATGAGATCAATAATCATATCGGCTGCTGCAAGGTTTGCTGCCCTCTCCCTAAGGATTCCAAGGTCCAGGACAATCTATGGAACTTCGCGTATGAAATCATAAAGTACTATCCCTCCTCATCAGCCCGACACTCCAGAATGCTAAAACGTATAATAAGTTATTATAACGAAAACACTAAGGACACGGAGAACTAATAGCTTATGGACTTTAAATCGGATTATTATCTTCGTTTTTAATTATGTATGCGTATTATCTGTCTTTGTTCATTAACTTGGTATTTTAAATTCGTTACATCATTGTTACAGAATTCATTAGGGTACGAATTTTAGGTCTTTAAATGGGAAACTAATTATAAACTAGAATGTTTATTTATGTTTTATTGTAAAAAGCACAATATTCCTATTTTACTATTTATTTAAGTATGTTACTTTTTGTCACTTAGATAAATAAAAGCCTTGCTGATGAGGAAAAAAAAAAAAGAACACAATTCTGTGGATGAGATGATGATTCCTTTCAAGGGGGGTTCAGCAGCATCAAGCAGTATATGCGAGGCAAGCCACACCCATGGGGATTCAAAGTATGGGTGAGAGCTGGAATCTCTGGCATGATGCTTGACTTTGATGTTTACCAAGGGAGCAACACTGGAATAAGAATCAAATCTGAACTTGGATTGTCAGGTGATGTTGTGATGAAGAGACCATCCCCAGGTGATGGGAGTCCAAACTGTCCCTCTTCCAAGAAAGTATGTACCCCCCCCCCCCCCGCAGGATGTGCGCAAGGACCAAACTGGACATTTCCCAATGAAGGTGAAGAGAAGACGCTGCAGACACTGCAGTAAAGGGTATACTAATACCCAATGCAGGAAGTGTGATGTTCGCCTCTGTTTTTCAGAAGACAATAACTGTTTCTGGGACTATCACTGTACATATATGTTCTATTTACTACACACTGATGCCAGAGCTGTCCCAGACCAGAACCCTCTTGGCATGTGTGTGTGTGTTTCTTCGTTTGTTTTATTGTCCAATCACTGCACTATGGAACTATTGATTACACTATGGAAATTCTGACTTGAAATATGTCTCATTTCTTTTACTTCAATATCTCTATATTATATCATAAATGTATCTGTCAACAGTCTTTCCTGGTCATGTTAATCTTGTCTGCCTCAACTGACCTATGTTTTTTTGCACTTTTTTTTGCAACTCATAGAATGTTCTTTGCACAATTATCTTTATTACTCTACTCTTCTAAGTTCTTGTTGTTGCAATAAATGATTGTTCAGAACAACATGACTGAGGTTATTTTTCATGTTATACTGTTCTGGGACAAAAGCAAAACCCTGCAAAAGAATCCTTAGTTCTGTATTGTTGTTCAGACAATGAGTGCAAATGCAGAAGATTCTGCTCCCCATTGAGCCCAACGTTGCAATATTACAACGTTTCCGTAAAAACTTAACAAAACATATTTTTTTTAAACACATCATTTTCAGCATCAAAGGCCTCCTACAACAACATCTTAATGGTTGAAATTTTCTTTTGGGTGTTTTTCTATATCTGGGTCTTACAGGGTTAACTACCTTGGGTCATAATGTCAGTTGATGGGATACAAATTTTTTCCACCAAATGATATGACATAAAATAATTGATATTATATTTTTCCAGGGCGAATGGGATTACCTCCGTAATACGTGAGTAAAAATACGACCCAAAGAGCCGGTGGCAGAAGTAATAAGTAGCTCTCGGTTGGAATGAGTTCCAAATGGGAGGAAGAGGAATGTGAAGAAGAGTTTAGTTGGTCCGTCGCTTCTGTGTCGAGATGTAGAGGACGTTGTTTCCCCTTAGGAAGCAGTCCCCGTACTTGTTCTTGAGCTGTCCCTCACAGTACTCCTCCGTTTGCTCAAGAGCAATATTCATGTGACCGTCCAGACAGCTCAATACTCCGCGGTAGTCCGAGCCGTTGTTTAGCTTGACTAAGACGGGGCGACCTAGAATCTGCTTCAGAAAATCCTTGGGCTTCTGAGCTACGCTGGATCCAGACATCACAATTGGGGGGAGAATGGAGATAAATGCACGCTAAAAGAGTTCTATGTGTTGTTTTCTTACTTTCTGAATAACAACGGACGAACAAAGCAAGGAATCCTTAAACTATGGACTAAACACTGTGCTCAAACGTTTCTTAAAAGTTAAAATCAATAGAGTTGTTATTGGAAGGAAAATATTTTTTCATAATAAATAAGAGCAGGGGCGGACTGGCCAGCGGGAGTACTGGGACTATTCCCGGTGGGCCGCTGGCCTCAAGAAACATATACGGCCGTTGACAGCCTCCCAATGGCATATTGGAGCCTGTATAAGGCTGGTGAGGGCATAATTGTCCAAGGTGGAAAAATTCTTCCCACTCTGTTCCTGAATAAGAGGACACTATCATTAAAACAACATTCAAAATACTTCATTATAAGTTAATATTGTTAACATAAGGACTTTATTTTGATTTTTTACTGCTAAATAACACTTAAAATAACTACATAAATATTTCATGTGATTAAATTACCAATTTTTTCTATTTTAATCCTCTCACCACAAAAAATATCCGTCTTCTAATGATAACTATGGAATGTCAAATATACGACCCGAAGATTAAATTGGTCTCGCAAGGGGGGCTCAAATTAAGTCACACAATAATTAAACCCCTTTCCTTGAGTTAAGGATTATCCTTAAGCTGAATAACAGAAGTAATTTTGAATGATTTTCAAGTATTCCCATAAAGATTCAAAATGTCCCCCACATCTCGAATTCGCTCATAAAATGTTTGAGGTTGTGTGCCAACTCATAAAGATAGTCCAGGCTGTTTATGAAAGAAAAAAGAACATTCTATTATTTCTTTAGTGTTTTTCTTCTGACGTCATTCCATAACAAATACATCCACCATTTTATAACTCATGCTGTTACAATTATATTAATATTATTACCAATTCAAAGTTTAGTCAGAAAGAATACCAAGTCATTAATAGTAGACAATAATTCAATTATTAAAATAAATACGGTCAGCAATGCTTCGCGCGGGCTTACGAGGTCTTCGGGGATCTCATTACCTTAAGGCCAGCCGGCGTTCTTATTCCGGGGACGTTGAGCCCGGAAAACGACCTTCCTTCTTCGGGAACTTTGTCAAGAACTTCAAGGATGAGTATGCCAAGGACCAAAAGATTCAAAGCAACCTTGCCAAGTTTCGGGAGGAAGCCAAGCGACTCGAAGAATCAGATGCACTCCAAGAGGCTCGCTCAAAGTTCAACAAAATTGAGGAAGAAACCTCAGGCGCAATTAAGGACAGATTTAAGGAGTTCTCTGGGACGTTTGAAGGTAAATAATCTTGCTGGTTATATTATAGCCTCAAAAGGCTTATGAAGACATTTATTATGAATTAGTACATATATATTTTATAATTCTAATTTATAAATCAAATCCGAAACCAGTTTTTATCGTGATGATGTCTCAGATGCGTTATGGATTTTAGAATCTATTATATTGAAGGCGTATAGTCAAAGACAGATTCATGGAGTTATCAGGATATTTGAGAGCAAATATCAAGGGATTGAAGTCAGACTCTATCATCCATATAATTAAATAAACTTTTCCAAAGCTTGCGTATTTTAAAGCATTTTCAAAAATGTTCAGTTAAATAATTGATTCTAAATAAAAGATTTAAAACATAGTAACGCCGAAGATGCATTATAGATTTTAGTGTGTTATATACTTAATTATTCAGGGAATGTTCCTTGTATTTGATTGAGTCAAAGTATGTTTAAGATAAATTCAACATTTTGTCACTTAACACATGATCTTAATTTCGTACACACTTACCGCAACTCATTTTTTATTCTAAAGGGACTAATTTGAATCATTTGACACTAATTCTTACTTGTAATGAAAATGTATAAATGAAACTTCTAAGATATGCATTATATTTAACGTCAAACTAAGCTTAGCGAGCCATTTATCAATGTATATATATTTTAAATCAGGAGTATTCAAATAAAAATATAAGAGGTTCTGTTAGAATTTAAAAAAATAATAATGAAGTTAGTTTTACTTAACACAATATTTATGAAAATCATTTTTATTCAAAAGAAACTGATGTGCATAATTCAAGTATACATTTATGCATTAATCTACTAACTCTACATTTTTCTATTGACCCCCTTATTCAGGGTCACGCCAGAAGATGAACGAACTGGGTGAGTCTGTGTCCAAGGCTGCAGAGTCAGTTTCCAAGGCGGCAGAATCCATCGGGGGCACATCCGCCTTTCAAAAGGTATCCAGTTCCGCCTCTACCCTCAAAAAGGAGCTTGAGGGAACTTCCCTGGGCTCACGCGTCTACTCAAAGCCATCCACTCTCCGCAAGCGTAAATCCGAAGACCTGTCCGGGGAAGCCCAACACATCCCCGTGGACGACTCCAGCACAGGTGTAGAGCTCCACAAGGACTCCAAGTTCTTCGCAAGTTGGCAGTCCTTCAAAGACACAAATCCTGTGTTCAACCGCTTCGTAGAAGCCCGTATGAAGATTGAGGAGAGCGAGCATCCCGTCCTACGCGGGGCGAGGGTGGTCACGGACAAGCTTCAAGACGTTCTAGGAGGGCTCTTCAGCAGTACGGAACTATCTCGGGCACTCACGGAGATCATTAAGATGGACCCTGGGTTTTGCCGTGAGGAGTTCCTTAAGCAGTGTGAGGCTGATATTATTCCTAACATCCTTGAGGCCATTAATCAGGGGGATTTAGAGGTCCTTGAGGATTGGTGCTTTGAGGCCCCTTATAGCCTTCTCTCCACTCCAATCCGCCAAGCGCGTGAACTGGGACTGCTTATGGAGTCTCGTGTTCTGGACATTGATAATGTGGATCTATCCACGGGTATGATGATGGAACAGGGCCCTGTTTGGCTATTACGTTTAATGCCCAGCAGATAATGGTTGTGAGAGACAAGGCTGGAAAGGTTGTTGAAGGGGACCCGGAAAAAGTCATGCGGATTATGTATATTTTTGTACTCTGTCGGGATCAAACGGAGCTAGATCCTCGAGCCGCATGGAGGTTGCTTGAGATACAAGCGCGGGATCGACAGGAACAATACTTATAAATTATTATGGTGATAAATAAATATAATGTTGTAACACTCTTCAAAATGTTGTTTTTTATTTTGATTTTGGAGATTATTGCATTTGTCTCTATCTATCTTATTTCTTTATGTATGTGCAAATAACAGAATTATATATGTATTCTATTAATTAATATTATTGTGATAATTAAATGATAATAAAAAGAAAATCTTTAAAATTTGAAGTTTTTCATTATATTTTCAACACTATAAATAAGGAATTAACTTTTTTTATGTAGAGAAATATATTCAATGCTATATTGATTTTCTATTTGTTCGTATAAGTGTAGGCTCATAGAGTAGGGCGGATTGGGGTTCATTAAAGGTTACAAACCAATATCCTACAGGAGTGGTCGAACAGTAAAATCGGAAAAAAGAGTAAGCTTTTTTTGCAAGTTACTTCGGAACTATCCATAGGTCAAAGTTTGCTCAAATACTGTTTTTTCATACATTATGCCATTAATATAGTTATTACATAAACGATGAATTCGTTCATCGATTAAATTGTTCATTTGTTTGGTTTTTCCATCAGTTATCATTCACTTTTTTAAATTTATTTTCATCTATCGTCCATTTTCCATAAATATTGCGTTGATTATTTATATTGTTTTAATTTAATAATATTAACATCAATGGACAAGCATCGAAAGCTAAAAAGTTCATAAAAATGTGTCACTGCTAGAAGCACTTTTATGTGTTACAGTATTTCGTAATCGAAATCCCCTTATTTGAATGAACCTTTTCTGCTATGGTAAAGTTTCTTAGCAAATGATAAAATAAACCAAGAAATCAAATCACTCATATTATCAATATTCTAATATTTGAAGATTTCTTGCAATCGAAAAGATTAATTAGTATAATTGAAAGTAAAAACAAAATGATTTAGATGTGCATACATTCAAAAGAGTTATAAGAAGTGTTTGAAGATTATTGGTAAATATTGTATATAAAATATTGACAGCACACTTAAAAACAATGTCAATTACTGTGATATTGTTAAATAAATCTTTAAAAACTATTTGAATTTGACATTTTTGATGTCATCAGTTATTAAAAAGACCCCTGAAAAGTTTCATTATTAGGATAAAGAAATGTGCTCAAGTTAAATAAAGTAGGGCTGGGCGATATGAGAAAAAGTTAGATTTCGATTTTTTCCCCAAAAAATTTTCGATTTCGATTTTATATCACGATATGAACAAAAACATTATTATTATTATTATTTTTTTATTTTTGGTCAAAAAACAGCATTACATAACAAAAATAGCTCAAGGACTATTCAGGTTTCACAGAACAAAAACAAATTTTTTGGTTACGTGCGGCGCTGTTTAGATATAATGGCTATCCCCGTGTCTGTGAACACTTTGATGATTTTTTTTTGAAGGCATCAGCTTATTAGCCTGGTTCGCACGCAGATCCTCGTGCATGTCCGCCCAACTTCGTGAGCTTTTTTTTCTTTTTTTTTTTCACATCGAACGTGTCATTTTCAATCGTAGAAAAAAATTACATCGCGAATAAAATCGAAATCGAAAAATCGCCCAGCCCTAAAATAAAGTCCATTTAACTTTTATCTACCTCATCAATGATACAACTGACGTTCTTGAAGTTGAACACAAAGTTTTTAAAAATTGTTTTTGCGAAGGATTACATCAATATAGAAACGATATATTGCTAAGTGCAACGTATCTGCATTTAAATTTCAATCGTTTTTGAGACACATAATTGTATTATAGAGGCTTAACAATAGTTTAGTAACTGAAGAATACCATTCATATAATCTTTCAATACTCTATCTTCTATATGGCTTGTTGGTTAAAAAAATGTTTGCATATATTACTTTAACAACAGAAGCGCAGTTTAAAGCTTATTTTTAGCGATATTTAAACTAATAAAAATGAATAATGTTTTTATATTATAAATTAATCCATCTGTTATCCAATTTTCCAAAATATGTAGATAATCCCTGCTTAATATGAAAAGAAGTTGCATGAAAAACAAGAAATTGACCCTATGAGCAAAATATCACCGACTCATCCGTGGGAGGTGTATAAGTTTAAATTGCTGTTGTCGCAGATAGTTTTAGCGAAATTTTATTTTATTTTTTATATATTTTGAATATAATTTTAGACATATTTAAATGTTTTTCTTGTTACAAAGTTACTTATACGTAAATTGTTTTATCTAATAGCTCTTCTGGGAGTTCCAAAGCCTTAAATATTTGATTCATTTGTTACAAAATCTTCTAACTTTTTTCCTTCAAATTTGTATTTGATTTTTCTTTTGAGATTATTCCATTATAATTTATATTAAATTTAACTATTTTTCTACATTTAAAACTGATTCAATGATCACAAAAACCTAATCATTATTCGGCTCAGACAAATACCCTAAATGTTTTCGAAATTTATGATATATATATATAAATATATACACACATATATATATATTGCAAAAATTTGCTCCCACCAATAGTTTGAAAATGTTCCATGGGCGCCGATTATTCCCTAAACCGATATATATATAGAAACTACGTCAATTGACTTATATCTCTTCCAAAGCATAATGTATATTTGCATTTATAAAAAGCTTAGATATATTGCTTAATTTGTACGCAAATATTTCCTTAATAGGTATATATGCTTCAAATTTTTAATAAAGTTTTTATTATAAAACAAACTCCTTTTGTTGCATGCAACAGAGATGCATCGTGCACCTATATTCTTTTTGTGTATATTTGCAGCTATGCATTTTATATTCCTTAGTTTCTGACGTGAGTTTTTTTATTACTTTTCAATCTCTGCATCATGTTACGGCTTATGTTCAACTAAATAATCTTGATTTTACCTCGAAGGGATCCCAGATTATATTGTAGATTGTCTTTAAGCTATTTTATAATAAGTATTCCCAAGTGGGCAGTGTTGTTCCCAACGCGCGTGCGAGCGGGTGTATGAGATTGAAAGTAAGGACTCCTCTTATACCTTGTCAGAGTTGGCGGTGGGGTTCAACGCTAAATATTAGCCCATAACGGTAGGCGAGACCTGAGGGCTTGGGGTGTATAATATTGTAAATTAGGGTTCCTCTTATTCCTAATTAGAGTTGGCGGTGGGGTTCAACCCTAAAAGCCTCATTCGACATGCGGGGCCAAGGGCTTGGGTTGGATAATTAAACCTATGCCTCTCATAATGCCAGAAGTCATTTACTTAGTCTTTGAACTCACCGACTTTATCATGATTGAGCCATGTGCTCACTTTATAATATTGCAATAACATAATATATAGGATTATTATAAAAATACAAACTGGGTTGGTGAGGATTTTTACAAATCCTGTTTGGATTGCCTTTACATATTGTTTCGAAATGCTCAAAAAAGTAATATCTAATATAAAGTAGTATATTACTTTGAGAAGTAATAACTAATATTTTAAAAAATAATACTACGCAGTTAAAATTAGTATATTACATACTACTTTCAAAGTAATATTCAACCAACACTGCAAGTGGGAGATTTTTTTAAGCGTGATTGGTTGATTAAGTTCTTATAATGGACTCATTTTTACTTTTTGTCTAACAAATCTCATTGTTGTGATTTTTTTGCCAATTTAGCTGTGTCTGTGTGGATATGAATAAGCATTATAGCGTGTAAATGATTCCATTGAAACTAGGATCTTGAGGTGGACCAAAATTGAACTTACCCTCTCGTGAGTATTCAAATCTGCGCCCTCATCAATGAGAGTCGAGAACGCCTCCTCTGAGATAACACGCTATTATCATTTTTAAGTTTAGTTATTTCAACGATACTTCAGTGCGTTTGTATTCCAAGGAAACCTGCGTCAAGTCATATTACTACAAAATGTGATTTGTTACGAAGAAAAAAACAGGTTTGCCTTTTATTTATATATAATTATTTACAAGTGTCAAAAATGATTTTATTTTTTAGAGAGTTACTGTGATTGAAAAATTGCATTCCAATGTTGTTTTCAAATTATTTAAGGAACTTGCAAATAAAAAGGCCAACCTGTTTTTTTTTCTTCGTAACAAATCACAATAATATTATTGCAACCTCAATGAATCACTAAAAGTAGTTACTTAATATGATCAATACTTCATAGAGATATAAAGACATAGAGAGCTTATTGGATTCTTCAGAGAAATACGTCACTGTGTCCAGAATACAGCTGAACGATGTTTCTCTGCTAATTGGAGGGAATAAGATCATAGAGATATAAAGATATAGAAAGCTGATTCCCCAATTGCAGAGAAACAGCGTTCTGTTGTTTCTGTGTGTCCACTATAAACAAAGTAATTTGTACTACGTCATCGTAAGCTGATCATAGAAATAGATTCTATCTCTTTGATCAGCTTACGATGGCGTAGTATAAATTACTTTGTTTATAGTGGACACACAGAAACAACAGAACGCTGTTTCTCTGCTATCGAAGGGAATCAGCTCTTTATATCTCTATAAATAAGATCTCTATTTCTTTATATCTCTATGGATTCTTCAGAGAAATACGTCATTGTGTCCAGAATACAGCTGAATAATGTTTCTCTGCTAATTGGATGGAATAAGATCTCTATTTCTTTATATCTCTATGGATGTAGTGGGTAAAGCGTTAACGCTTTAGTAGTGGGTAGCTCACACACAAGCCTGGTTTTACCACATTAAAAAGGTTTGAGTGATTTTAATGCTTATTCGTTCCCACAAAAACGCAATAAATTTAAATGCAAATATTGAAATATGTGTTGTATTAATGTATGTAATACACAACTGTTTAGAAGAGTTTTTGATTTTTATTTAGCCATGATTTTAATGTAAATATTATAACACTGCATTTTACTAATTCTTTATTAAAACTTCTAATACAAAAAAATGTAATTCACTTAAGTCAAATAGGCAAAACCCGAATACCATGATAAACATCAGATAAATCCAGAGAAGAATGAAAATCATTTTTCAATATAGAAAAGGCTTTTCACTCAAATAGATGATGTATGACATTAAATCATCTGTTAAACAACTACAGGTACAATGAGTTTTAATTTGAGCTTAAAATAAATCATAATATCTTGCTTAAATTTGTATGATTTTTAAAAATCTATATTTTTACTATTATATATATATATATATATGCTTTATATCACGTAAATTAACGTGAATAAGGAAATTCCTTTTGGCCATATAAAAAAAATTATTAATAATTTAATTTGAAACATTTACTTGGATGACCTTATCCATTGTTTTCCAATATAAAAGAGTATGGCTTGAATTAGGAGCAAATGGAAACTTTGTTTGTGTTTTCCACACTTATAATTGAAATACAGTTGTGTCTTTCCCAGGGTATGCAAAAAACCCAAAATTTTGAAAAAAACCTGAATAAAAACCGGGTTTTATGGTGGTTTTTTTTTCTTCGAAATTCGGGTTTTTCATTACACCATTAATTAGCTATTCTTGGTAATGATGAAAATTTTATTTACACTATTAAAACTAATAAATTGCTCGTTAGTGATGAACTATATATATTTTCTATAATATTTAAAATACATTAAGATTGTTGGTGATAACATCGTTACACTTCTTGTAGATAATACGAAACTGCATATAGATTATCCGATTGGTCAATATCGTGGTTACGACTTCTTAAATGGGTATATATCGTAACCAATTAATAACCTTTTCATTCTTCAGCCAATTCCGTAGTTTCGTGTGTACAAGACCGAAGGATGAAAAAGCTCTCTCAAGTCCTAAGTCAAATTAAGAAATACTTGTTATAACATACAGCATGAGTTATAGGAATTAAATTTAATGCTACCTGCTGATGAAGATTGGCAGGTAAAGAGCCTAATGGGCAGTTGGCAGAACTCTATAAGTGACATCAATTCAGTGTTCTTTGCAACATATCCCAATACTTTATCGGCTCCAAAATATCTTGACATAGAGATAAAGGCAGACGCTGGAAAAAGAGAAGAGTCTTTTATCTGAAAAGCAGCCATTATTCCAGGAAAGGATGGATCAAGATCTTCAAGAAACTTCATTGCGTCCTCTCTCATTTGTACTGGAATTTGAGGGCGCAGTTTTGTTCATCAACATTTTGGCCAGAGTATGATGGGGTGTTATGGCACTCTTCATTCTGAACTGGACAGCTTCATATAGTCACTAGTGAGACAAGAACTTGATGAAAGTGTAAGCCATGATTCAACTACTTCCCAAGATTGGTATCATCAGATTGAAAAATATTTAGACTTCTTGTCACTTCATCAAGCTGAAATTGCAAATGAATAGCTTATTCTTGATTTTGCGATTATCAATAATATTTTTGACTTACTAGGGACAGTTCCTTAATCGCAAATATCCAAATATAATTGGTAATTGAAGAGGAAACTCTCCAAGAAGTCACGATGACTGAGTCATCTGAAAAACAAATGAATCATACTTTTAAAAGAAATTATCACCTTTTATAAACTTCCTTCTCCACCCTGTGTCATTCGGCAATTGCGGGATCTTCCACCTATCTGTTTTCAACAAGGAATACTAGAAAATAACTGGAAAGGAAAGGGAAAATTGTAGCTTCCAAGTTAAGGCCATGATACGTTGATTAACATATCAATAAATTAAGTTTTATATGTATTTTGTAGCTAAATGAGTCATTTTCACGTCAATAATTTATAATTCAACGATCAAACAAGTACATAGATATTATATTTAAAAAAAAATGAATAGCGAGTGTGATATATATTTTAATACTTTTTATTTATCAACAATAATTTCCACAATAGTAAATATAATATTATTTACAAACGATACATAGTTTAACAGTTACAAACAAGTAATCAATATAAATATGTTTTCATTGTGAAATAGACTGTAACTTAAAAAAAATATTTTCAATTAAATTTCATATCTGACGATCTTTGTTTCTCTGAAAACGACACAGCCTCATAAACTTCTAGTTTCGGAGGTGCATGAGTTTCAAATCAGATGATCTTGAGGAGGTTTTAGCGGGGCTGGCGTTGCGTTTGAGGGCGTTCCGGTTCGGCTTGAAGTCGAGACAGACTTTTTTCATCCACGGAAAGTAACATTCAGCCACAGCGACCCCGATAGTATTTGCCTCTTCCGCCCCTATTACAATATGAAGAATTAATTATAAACATTTAGGTGATATTAAATTAACGTCATAGCGTAACTTATCATGTTAATCACTACCTTAACATCATTTAATTAAAAAACAGATGATGCAATATGCATTTCATTACAAAAAACAAGCAATAACAGAATAAAAGCTACGTATAGCTACGATACTATTAAAATTGGACAATGTACTCAATATATTTGAGTACATTGAGAAGGTATCTGCCTGCATCCGAACGGACATTCTACATCATCTAAAAATGAAGTCTCTTAAAATCTCTTCTCCTAACAGACAAAAAGTTATGAGAAGTATTATAGATATACCTTTAAAATGCATCCAAATTTTAAATGCTTTAAGTAAAAAAGGTATTAAGATGCCTTGATCCAAGAGTTGAAATCTTACATTGTCATTGGAATGCTTTGATAATAGAGCTACGAGGAAGAACTATCCCAAATACAGAAGTTTTTGAAAACAAACGGTTGAGATATTTAGATAAGGAATACGCTGCGTATTCTAAATCCGAAAAGAAACTGGGGATTTTCCGTATTTTAGCTCGGGCATCGAATTGGGATGGATGTCCAAGTCAAAGTAAAGAGTTTCTAACTATTTTTTATGAAGAATTTCCATTATTTCATCTTGGAGCAAGGCACTTAATAGCCATTTCACGGTATAAGTTTAACGGGAAGGGCAGCATAGCAGTTATTGGTATGATTTAGGTTTTTACTCATAGGCCAATTCTGACTGTTAAATAAGAGAAATACCATTTAAGACTTAATGTTTAGATGTGTAAAATGTCCGTTCGTATGCAGCAATACTTCTTATATGTCTGCAAGGAATATGTTTTGGGGCGTGAGGAGACGGAGCTTTTCGTATATTTTCCGTGCCGGATAGTCGTCCCCGATGACGATGATCTACAGGGATCACCATACCGTTGAACTTATGTCACTTTATAATATATGAGGGAGCCAGGTAGGATAGGACTACAGTGACTCTGCCCTGGACTGCAGCGGGTAACTGATAGCAGAGACTCTTCTGCCTCCGTGGGCATAAAGACAGAGGCGACATTGTTCAAGAGGGCCCATTAATGGCTGACAGATGATTGAGGCGAAAGCTGTGGATATCAAGTGACTCTTGAGCTTCCCAAAGAGATCGTTCGAGAAAGAGTATTCCCTCTTGGCATATTATTATATCCTGTTTACAACAAACAGATAACTTGTAAACCACTTTGAAACACAGATTAAAGAAACTTAAAATACCTACACACCACTTTTTTGAAATAAGATTACAATTGAACTAATAATGAGGCCCTTACTTGAGCATAAAGGCTTGCCCGTTAATGACGTCATCCTTCCAGTTAGCTTCTAGTATTCTGGTTTTAAGCAAGGAATACTAAGCTAACTGGAAGGATGACGTCATAAACGGGCACGCCCTTTATGCACACCTAAAGGCCATCATTATCAGTCGTAATATTTATTTCAAAAAACGTGGTTGTGTAGTGTTATTTTAATTCTTTATATTCTGTGTTTCAAAGTGCTCTGCTTCTGTTTTAACAGGGATATAATAATATGCCAAAGAGGACTACTCTTTCTCGACGATCTCTTTGTGAAGCTCAAAAGTCATTGATATCCACAGCTTTCGCCCCAATCATCTGTCAGCCATTAATGCGGCCCTCTTGAACAATGCCACATCTGCTTTTATGCCCACGGAGGCGGAAAGAGTCGCTGCTATCAGTTACCAACTGCGGTCCAAGGCGGAGTCACTGTATCCTATCCCTCATATATGATAATTCACAAAGCTCGACGATCTGGGAATCCCTGCAGATCATCTTATCGGGGACGACTATGGCCGGCAGCGGAAAACATACGAAAAGTTCTGTCTCCTCACACCCAAAATCACACTTCTCTACATGACTCCCGAGAAGGTATCTGCCTCTCAGAAGCTCAATACAGTCTTTTGAAGCCTTTATTGCGGAATCCCCTCAAGCGATTCGTTATTGATGGGGCCAACTATGTTTCTCAGTGGGGACACGACCTTCACCCGGACTACTAGTTTCTTGATAAGCTCCAAAGGATTTCCCCCAAGTCCCTTTTATTGCACTAACGGCCACTGCGACGGCCCGCGTCCGAACGCACATTCTACATCATCTAAAAATGAAGTCTCTAAAATGGTTTCTCTCCTCCTTCAACAGACAGAATTTGGCCTATGAGGTCCAACCAGAGAAGCCCATCCAAAACTGCTATGCTGCCCTTCCCGTGGACTGCTACCGTGAAATGGCTATTAAGCTGCCTTGCTCCAAGGGTGAAATAATGGACATTGTTCATATGAAGGAGCTTTGATACAAGAGCTACGAGAAGAACTTATCCCAATTTACCAGAGTTTTTTGAACCAACGGTTGAGTTATTTGGAGGATAAGGAATACGCTGCGTTTCTAAATAGCGAAGAAGACTGGGGATTTTCCGTATTTTAGCTCGAGCATCGAGTCTATTGGTGGATGGATGTCCAAGTCAAAGTAAGAGTTTCTAACTATTTTTATAAGAGTTTCTAATTATTCATCTAAAATAAAGTACCATTTTTATTATAAAGCAATTTAAAATATGAATGATTTAAAAGATATATATATAATATTAATCATAACTATTTTATTTTATGATATAGATTTTTACTTTATTACAATATCAAGACAGTAAATAAGTATTACTAAACATTAAATATGTTGAGTGTATTGTTGTCCAATTTAATAGTATCGTAGCTATACGTAGCTTATATTCTGTTTTTGACTTTGTTTTTTTTGTAATGAAATGCAAATTGCATCATCTGTTTTTAATTAAATAATTAAGGTAGTGATAAAACAGGATAGAGTTACGCTATGACGTTAAATTTAATATCACCTATATGTCTTATAAATTATTCATATTGTAATAGGGGCGGAAGAGGCAAATACTATCGGGGTCGCTGTGGCGGAATCTTATCTTTCCGTGATGAAAAAGTCTGGCTCAACCTCAAGCCGAACCGGAGCCGCCCTCAGCCCCGCTGTAACGTCGTCAAGATCCTCCGATTTGAAACTCATGGCACCTCCAAACTATAAGTTTAATGAGGCAGTGTAGTTTCAGAGAATCAAGATCGTCAGATATGAAATGTAATTTGAAAAGAAATAATTCTTAATTACAGTCTATTTTACAATGTAAACTTATAATCTTGAATTACTTGTTTGTAACTGTTAACTAAGTATCGTATCTAAATAATATATATTTACTATTGTGGAAACTATTGTTGATAAATAAAAAGTATTAAATATGTATCACACTCGTTATTAATTTTTGTTAAATATAATAGCTACTTGTTTGATCGTTGAATTATGAATTATTGAAGTTAAAATGACTCAATTAGTTAAGAAATACGTATAAAACTTTTAATTTATTGCTATCTTAATCTCGTATCATAGCCTTAAGTTGGAAGCTACATTTTCCCTTTCCTTTCCAGTTAGTTTCTAGTATTCCTTGGTTTCAACC
>CP045901.1:10628866-10656718 GCA_013387185.1 Caligus rogercresseyi | reverse complement strand
GTCCATTATTTCACCCTTGGAGCAAGGCAGCTTAATAGCCATTTAACGGTAGTCAGTCCACGGGAAGGGCAGCATAGCAGTTTGGATGGATTCTCTGGTTGGACCTCATAGCCAAATTCTGTCTGTGGAAGGAAGAGAGAAACCATTTCGGAGACTTCATTTTTAGATGATGAGAATGTCCGTTCGGATCAGGGCAGATACCTTCTCGGAGTCACGCAGAGGAATCATGATTGTGGGGCGTGAGGAGACGGAGCTTTTCGTATATTTTCCGCTTGCCGGCCATAGTCGTCCCCGATGAGATGATCTACAGGATTCCTGACCGTTGAGTTTTGTGACTTTATCATATATGAGGGATCCGGAGGGATAGGGACTACATGGACTCTGCCCTGGACTGGTAGCGGGTAACTGATAGCAGAGACTTTCTGCCTCCGTGGGCATAAAGACAGAGGCGACATTGTTCAAGAGGCCCGCATTCATGGCTGACAGATGATTGAGGCGAAAGCTGTGGATATCAAAGTGACTCTTGAGCTTCCCAAAGAGATCGTTCGAGAAAGAGTCGTCCCTCTTGGGCATATTATTATATCCCTGTTTACAACAGAGAGCAGACAACTTGTAAACCACTTTGAAACACAGAATATAAAGAAACTTAAAATAACACTACACACCCACGTTTTTGAAATAATATTACAATTGAACTAATAATGATGGCCCTTACTTGAGCATAAGGGAGTGCCCGTTAATGACGTCATCCTTCAGTTAGCTTCTAGTATTCCTTGGTTTCACCAAGGAATACTAGAAGCTAACTGGAAGGATGACGTCATAAACGGGCACGCCCTTTATGCACACCTAAAGGCCATCATTATCATCGTAATATTTATTTCAAAAAACGTGGTTGTGTAGTGTTATTTTAAGTTCTTTATATTCTGTGTTTCAAAGTGCTCTGCTTCTGTTTTAAACAGGGATATAATATATGCCAAAGAGGGACTACTCTTTCTCGGACGATCTCTTTGTGAAGCTCAAAAGTCATTGATATCCACAGCTTTCGCCCCAATCATCTGTCAGCCATTAATGCGGCCCTCTTGAACAATGCCACATCTGCTTTTATGCCCACGGAGGCGGAAAGAGTCGCTGCTATCAGTTACCAACTGCGGTCCAAGGCGGAGTCACTGTAGTCCTATCCCTCATATATGATAAATTCACAAAGCTCGACGATCTGGGAATCCCTGCAGATCATCTTATCGGGGACGACTATGGCCGGCAGCGGAAAACATACGAAAAGTTCTGTCTCCTCACACCCAAAATCACACTTCTCTACATGACTCCCGAGAAGGTATCTGCCTCTCAGAAGCTCAATACAGTCTTTTGAAGCCTTTATTTGCGGAATCCCCTCAAGCGATTCGTTATTGATGGGGCCAACTATGTGTCTCAGTGGGGACACGACCTTCACCCGGACTACTAGTTTCTTGATAAGCTCCAAAGGGATTTCCCCCAAGTCCCTTTATTGCACTAACGGCCACTGCGACGGCCCGCGTCCGAACGCACATTCTACATCATCTAAAAATGAAGTCTCTAAAATGGTTTCTCTCCTCCTTCAACAGACAGAATTTGGCCTATGAGGTCCAACCAGAGAAGCCCATCCAAAACTGCTATGCTGCCCTTCCCGTGGACTGCTACCGTGAAATGGCTATTAAGCTGCCTTGCTCCAAGGGTGAAATAATGGACATTGTTCATATGAAGGAGCTTTGATACAAGAGCTACGAGGAAGAACTTATCCCAATTTACCAGAGTTTTTTGAACCAACGGTTGAGATATTTGGAGGATAAGGAATACGCTGCGTTTCTAAATAGCGAAGAAGACTGGGGATTTCCGTATTTTAGCTCGAGCATCGAGTCTATTGGTGGATGGATGTCCAAGTCAAAGTAAGAGTTTCTAACTATTTTTTATAAGAGTTTCTAATTATTCATCTAAAATAAAAGTACTTTTTATTATAAAGCAATTTAAAATATGAATGATTTAAAAGATATATATATAATATTAATCATAACTATTTTATTTTATGATATAGATTTTTACTTTATTACAATATCAAGACAGTAAATAAGTATTAACTAAACTTTAAATATGTTGAGTGTATTGTTGTCCAATTTTAATAGTATCGTAGCTATACGTAGCTTATATTCTGTTTTTGACTTTGTTTTTTTTGTAATGAAATGCAAATTGCATCATCTGTTTTTAATTAAATAATGTTAAGGTAGTGATAAAACAGGATAGAGTTACGCTATGACGTTAAATTTAATATCACCTATATGTCTTATAAATTATTCATATTGTAATAGGGGCGGAAGAGGCAAATACTATCGGGGTCGCTGTGGCGGAATCTTATCTTTCCGTGGATGAAAATAGTCTGGCTCAACCTCAAGCCGAACCGGAGCCGCCCTCAGCCCCGCTGTAACGTCGTCAAGATCCTCCGATTTGAAACTCATGGCACCTCCAAAACTATAAGTTTAATGAGGCAGTGTAGTTTCAGAGAATCAAAGATCGTCAGATATGAAATGTAATTTGAAAAGAAATAATTCTTAATTACAGTCTATTTACAATGTAAACTTATAATCTTGAATTACTTGTTTGTAACTGTTAAACTAAGTATCGTATCTAAATAATATTATATTTACTATTGTGGAAACTATTGTTGATAAATAAAAAGTATTAAAATATGTATCACACTCGTTATTAATTTTGTTAAATATAATAGCTACTTGTTTGATCGTTGAATTATGAATTATTGAAGTTAAAATGACTCAATTAGTTAAGAAAATACGTATAAAACTTTTAATTTATTGCTATCTTAATCTTCGTATCATAGCCTTAAGTTGGAAGCTACAATTTCCCTTTCCTTTCCAGTTAGTTTCTAGTATTCCTGGTTTGATCCTAGCTGCTTACTCGTTGATGGTTTCGGAATATTCTGGACTTCATTAAGTGGTTCTTAATCACTGATGTGGCATCTATTTGAATCAATTTCAGATAATGTGCCGAGCAGCCATATGCGATGAATGATTTTCCTTTCCCTTCCGCCAAAAAGAGCGAACAAGACCATTTTTGGTTCATTGTCGCCTAACAAACCCAACAATTTGACAGCCATACTTCTCTTCGGCATTTGAAAATTGAAGATTGGCTAATCAGGGCGCTATGAAGTATCTTTCCCTACATCACCTCACATCCACTGCATCAAGAAGGACGTTATGCCCAGGTATGTGGACACACGTGGCAATGATGGATTCACGTTGCACAGTTGACCATCCTCCTGAGATACAACAGCACTACTTCCCCTAAATAAGTAGAAAATTAGTCGTAAATTGTCACTTACTTACCAAAGAAAGTTAACTTGTAAGAGTGACTTCATTGTCCATCAATTTTATCATGTTCCTTGTCCAAAGAGGCCCAGTCCAATTTCTTCTGTCACCAGCCGCCCCAATTCGGGCCGCATCATTTCCATTGCCCTTTTAAACTCTGGATCTTCTGCAGTTTTTATATGGCAACTCTTTTTGAAAAAAACTCTCGTCCATGCTCTTGAAGCTTTTCTTTCTTATTTCTGATGTCACAATGAGTTAGACAAACGTTTTATCTTGAACGGAGACTAGAGCTGTCTGGAAGATTATCTCTCGCTCCTGAGGGACTACAAAGGGCGATGTTGAAGAAGGTTCATTTTTGAACCTGTATAGACGCTGAGCCGAGTC
The DNA here is from genome assembly GCA_013387185.1 of Caligus rogercresseyi. Lineage (NCBI taxonomy): Eukaryota > Metazoa > Arthropoda > Copepoda > Siphonostomatoida > Caligidae > Caligus > Caligus rogercresseyi. The sequence continues at coordinate 10,652,984 of CP045901.1, read as the reverse complement.
TAAGGTAACATTTTTTCCTATGTTCCGGGGTCATTCTCTCGAGAAACGTCCTCTTACTTGGGTCAAACATATTTTGCATCGTGCCGCTGATCCCGTAGAGGTTTCCCCAAAATTTTCAGTCGAGTTAATGGCTGCAAAGTGATTTCTTATTGGGTCAGGGGCGCCTTCCTGCTAGGATCCTATTCCCTCCTGACATTTTCTTTAGCAACTGATTGTAACTCTAAGTGAAATCAGACAAAAAAAAGCATTCAAATTGCCACGTATTACGTACCCTCGGATGACAAATTCCTAATTATCCAACATCTAGATTCGTCCTAGACATTTGATGCCCCCCCCCCCCTCTCAAAATTCATGCTGCTACTTGCTCCATGGAAATGTTTTTGCGTCTAGTGGGTGGCTCCATTCAGTCAGAAAAAAATATACTTTCTGGTTGCATAGCTTATGGGAAGAGGATGTATTTACAAAGTACGCAAAAAGTCTGATGTTGAAAAAACTCTAATTTTGCGGGGGTTTTTCAAATTTTTATTGAAAAACCCCAATATAACCCGACAAAAAACCCGAGTTTTATTTATTGTGGGTTTTTTAACATGACATACCCTGGTCTTTCCATAACGGAAGTTCTTTATAATAATTGCCCATCTTTTTTATATATATAGGGTGTACATGGTAAATTGGAACTGTTTTAAACATCATCCAGATCCATAATGTGGATATCTGGGGTTTCATCATACTAAATAAAAGGATGCTTGAACAATACACTAGAACTTCCACCACAATTCTTTGACAACAAACAATAGCCATCATGGAACAAGCAAGGAGGGACGCCATCCTCGAATTGGCCCGCGCGGGACACAGCCCGCTGCTATCTACAAGCTGCTCAACTACCCCAAGACCACAGTTTACCGGGTCTTCAATGCCTAGGAGGCTGAGGGGAAGGTCTACCGCAAGGCCCACAACATGAGAAGTGACAAGATCTGCACCTCCCGCTTCCTTGCAGGCCTCGAGAAGTCCATCAAGGCATCGCCGGGACTTCTTGTCAGGTTGGCCAAGAACCGTGGAGTGAGCAACAGCTGGTCTCCAAGGCTGTGAATGAGGACCCCGGTATAGGTCATACCGAATAGCCAAGCAGCACATCCTCACATCAGCCATGAAGGCCACCAGGCTCACCAACGGCAAGCGTCTCCACAATGGCCTGAAGAGCCATGAGGAAGAATCATCTTCTTCTCTCCGACGAGAAGAACTGGACTGTCGATAGAAGCTACAACTTTCAGAATGACAGGTGGCTTGCCGAGGAGAGAGAGGAGGTCCCTGCGGTCTTCACCACAAAGTTCCCGGCCTCCGTGATGACCCTGGGTGTCATCTGCAGCACCGGTGAGGTGATGTCTCCCTTCTTCTTCAGTCCCAAGGAAAGGGTCAACGCGGAGAGGTATTGCGATGTCATGGAAGAGGTTGTCATCCCTGGATGAAGGATAGGCCGCTGGGAGGGAGAGTTCATCTTCCAACAAGACTCACATCGCCCTCAGACCACCAATCTCTTCAACTCTCACGGCATCACATTCTGGATCGGAACACCTCCCTCCAACTCGCCCGATCTCCATCCGTGTGACTACTACGGTAGGGGAAGTGGAGAGGGAGGTGTTCAAGGTCAGCCACAACAGCATCGAAGCCCTGAAGAGCTCCATTACGAGGGAGTGGAATGCTGTCGATCCCGCGGAAGTCATTAGGGCATGCAAGTCTTTAAGGGGCAGGATGGAGAAGATGGTGGCTGCTGAGGGAGGGTATATTGAATAAATTCTTGTTTAATACCATGCATAACTTTCCATATTGTCAAATAAACTCCAAATGCCCTTTTTATCAGGCTGTTGAAGTTTAAAACAGTTCCAATTTATCATGTACCCCTGTAGATATCGGGCCATTAAAGGTTCTACTTAATTCTTAAGATTTAAGACTGACTAATAGTGGGTCAGCATAGCTAAAGTATTGTGCATTTTGTGATACAAGCAACAAATTTGGCCCAAATGTACATTGACATATAGCAAACATTTTCAGATATTGAGCCACTCGGAATTCTCTCTTCATGTCCGCCATATTGGAATTCAAAATGACCCCCATTTAAAATCTACATTTGCGCTTATCTGTGGATCTAAAATTGCTATTGACTCGATTCTGGTGCCAAAAGGTATGTTTTGGGGGACAAGGAATCCAATGGTAACAATATACATTGCATATTTTTTACCACTGAGCCGCCATCTTGGATTTCAAAATGGTTTGAATTGTAGGAGGGTCAAAGACGTGACGCTTACTTTTTCTGTCCGATGGAACTTTTAACCTAATATTAACATAAAAATGAATAAAAATATAACATGTATGTCTAATACATTCCTTCTACATGTGCCTACTCTTATTTTATTTTAACCTGTTGGTTATTGGTCACGAGAAGTAGCTAGCTTAGATCATATAGCTAACTGTTAGCCTGTCATATTTGGTCAAACTTGAAAGCATCATATGGGGTGACCACCCTAAAACTGTAAATAATTCGTTTTATTTGCAAATCTATATTTTGAAGGTAAATAAATCAGTTTTATGAACTTTAGGGTAAGTAAGAGGGTGACATGGATTATGGATAGAATGTAATTAAAAATGGTTTTCAAAAAATGAAAGGAAAAATGTGTCTATCTTTCTTGAACAGTTAATTTAATTACGGATACTTATTAAAATAAAATTTTGTTATGGAAATCTATTAATTTGAGATAAATAGTCGCCCCAAATGACGGTTTAAAGGTTTAAACATTAAAATACCTTTGTTTGAAGTTTTCACATACATGTATGTGTACACTACATTTCAAATGTTTGGAAAATAGCCCAAAATATCTTATTTTAAGTATTTTAAAATGGGATACTCAAAGGCCTTATACGTCTTTGACCCAGTAGCAGTTTTCGTGGCATTTATGATGATTTATTTTCAGGTTAATCTTGCTGGATGTTCTCCTGAAGACAGTTCGATCACCATGTCCAAGCGGTTCACACTAGCTCATGCTGAGCGAACTTCAACAACAAGGTGTGTGAGACGCTGCAAGTGCAAGAAGGCCCTAAGTGCACAGCCCTTGTGTGTGTGAAGAGGATTGCACATGAAGAGGAGTCCACAACATTCATTTACTTGTGGCAGTGCTGAACTGGTTAACATGACACTGTTTATGTCCAAATACAAAGTATGTAAATACATGATGATGAATGTTCATCTCTCATGACTTAAGTGAAGTACTGTAATAAAGATGTCATTTTGAAAATGGATATTGTCATGTATTGTTACCATTATATTCCTTGCCCTCCAAACATACATTTAGACACCAAAATCGAGTCAAATAGCAGTATTAGACCCAAAGATAATCGAAAATGTAAATTTCAATCAACGGCCATTTTGAAATCCAATATGGCGGCTCATTGGTACAAAATATGCGATGCAGATTGTTTCCATTAGATATTTTGCCCCCAAAAACATACATTTAGACACAAGAATCGTGTCAATAGGCAGCATTAGACCCAAAGACAATTGAAAATATTGATTTTCAGATGGCGGCCATTTTTAATTCCAATATGGCGGACATGAAGGGAGAATTCTGAGTGGCTCAATATCTGAAAATGTTTGTCATATATCAATGTACATTGTGCCAAATTTATGCTTGTATCACAAAATGCACATCCTTTTGAAATTTTGAGCTAAACCGCCCCACTATAAGGGATAATAATTAGACCTTCCTTCTCTTCTTTGCTACATCAGTTGCTGCTGACTCGGACTTGATCTTCCCTTTTTATTTAGTCTATTCAAGGTACTTAATATTTCTATCAATATACCGTTTTATTGAAAAACATATTGCCAATAGAACTGTCTTTTTGTGTGCCGATGATTTTTTTTACTTTTTCGGTTAATGCTTTCATTTTTCTTCTACAATAAAAGTGTACATACATCAATGTAGACAAAAAATAAAGTTCACTGAATAAATACAGAACTTCAATGACGTCACACGGGCAAGCAGGAAGTAAAAAAATGTAATTTTTCCGCTTAGTCATCAACAATCTATTGATAAAATAAACTTTTTGGTGACATAAAAATAATAGTCACATTAATGACGTTTCAGCATCCATGAAAACATGGTAATCTATATTCCTTGAGTCTATTATGCATCTAGTTATTAGATAGGTCGATGCCCTCTTTTTATCATGTTTGTATATTTCTGTAATCGAAAATGAGACCTAATTAAGTGAAGCCTCCCAAAGTTCCGCAGACGGAAATAAGACAATGATTCAATATTTGTTTTTTTTAATGAGTAGATATATATTTATGTATGATTCAAACTCGTGTTGTATTCATGTTTGTTTGTTTTTACAGATATGTGTATAGGTTTAATCTATATAACATCTTAAAGATACTAATAATAACATTTAGATTATATTACAACTTAACAATACTTTTTTCAAGAAAACGAAGAGAAACAAATCCACTTTTTAATCTATACAATATTTAATAATAATATTAAAAGTTGTCAACTTGTTTGAAATATATGCCTTAAGAATCCATATTACACACGTCGCTCAGTAATTCCGGTATTTGTCATAGATAAATATAATAATGATAGGTTTAACCATTTAATGTCTTAAAAAGTTGGGCATCTTTTTATAAACACTCATGGCTTGAATGGATTACAAAAGGATGGCCTAATTTATTGATCCCTTTTAGGAGTTGATGAATTTTAAAATTTATTTTGGGTGGAATGTGGAGGCTATAGGGACCACTTCTTCTCGGATAGTTTGTTGTATTTGATTTTGTTCACAAGAAACTTATTAGGCTATTTAAAGGACTTCGAGGGGCCCAAAGAGGTGGCAGGCATTGCAGTTCTCATCGGCGTTGCCGATGAAATGAGCGTAGAGCTCTTGGTAGCGCTCAAGGGTGATGCCGCCCTTCTTCTTGTCATCCTCCTAAATGGGCGAAAAAATAGAGTTAAGAGGGTAGTTGATTATTATGTACACACTTTAATTATTTACAAATGGCATACGCATAATCAGTTTCAATACTAATAAGAATATTCGGTGTTAAAAGTAGCGTTTACCATAGAGCATAGAGAGTGCCGAAGCTATATCTACGTATTTGCTATGCCCTCAATAGTTGGGGAAAGACAGCGACACACAAACCCAAAGGCTTTATATTTTAAATAATAAAATAGGGAGATTGATGTGAAGCCACTGGTGTGCTTTAGGCATCTGGGTACAATGAATAATTAATCGAAAAATCCTGCGTAATAAACAAAAATTCAACGCTGCGTATCATTCAATGAGATCATCAGACTTAATAACTAATTTTGTTTTGAGTAAAAAACAAGCAGTATCAGTGATATCACATGCCATTTTACGAATATTTAATATATTATACATTTTGTCACTCATCTGAGAAGAAATCAGACAAGATACAAATAGTTTGAGTAACATCGTCATACTATGTCCGTATTTAAGTCGTCATCCCTTGTATAAGAGACAACTCTCCTGATCTCTTCTAGCAGAGTCGTTGATTCTTCTGATATAGATCACGATCGTAAGAGAGGATACGATCGTGCTCTTTACCATGATAGTTAAGGACTATACTAAATTCTCATATCTACTGCAACGTATATATATATATATCTATACACGAAAATATTTAGTGCCACATTATATTGCCTCTACGCTATGTCATAGAAATATAAATAAAGAATAAGTAAAAATAAATCAATGACATAACTGTAAATCAACCAACCCTTTCATTTAATGTGGGAACTTTGAGATTTTTTTTGTATCTCTTATGTTTATCATATTTTACTTTTTGCATGCTTTATATTAGAAATTGATCAATAGCATAACAAAAAGGGACTTTATCGTAATAATTAAATATCTTATTGAGCAGTTACAATCTCGTTATAATGTGATGTGGGTTATTTTATTTTTTACATCATAAAAACATTATAAAGTGATACTTTTTGTAAATACTGAAAGATAAAAAGTTTTGTGATTTATATTTGTCTATTTATCCATCTCAGAGTATCAATAGAGTGCATGTCATATACATAAAAAGGATGGGGAAAAGTTAAATAATATGTCATACCGAGAGGATAAAAAAATCTTTTTTGTGATCAGTAAAAAAAAATTCAAATCACTAATTGTGATTAATCATGAACCACAGTTTTAGTTTCTTAAAAAATCCATTGGATTAGATTGACAAATAAAAATGTTTCCCTTAAACAAATCTGAATAATTTAGGCTTTGATGCTATACATATTTCGTGTGCCATTTAACAATTTATATAAAAGGTATTTTTGTAACTGTGAACTTAGAAACTACATAATTTGTGTCTTGATTTTCGAGGAACTTAATATACAAAAACCTACCAAAATACTTATTAAACTCAATTGGTTTATGCTTTATAGCTATATATATATATATATATATATATATATATATATATATATATATATATATATATATATATGCGTTAAAAAACATTTTAGATCCATTTATACTTACAGAGAGGAGTTTGTTGTAGGAAGCATCAAGAGTCTCGATTTTCTTGTAGGCCATACGGCTCACACAGTCCATGCGGTACTCGTCAAGACCACAGTGCCGTCACCTTAAATTTAATATAAAAAATAGAATAAATATTAAGTATCATTCAAATCCAAACTAAAGAATGTATTTCCAAAAACATTCAAGGCAAAATCAATGTTAAAATCACTTTGAAAAACCATTGACCAAATATTAATAACTAGAGGCATAGAATAATAATTAAAATGTAAAAAATGATGAAAGATTGACAGCTATTTGATTAATAATTTGCTTACTAATATTGTATCATTCAAAAATATTCTAAAAATAATATTTTATTAGTTCTTTCAACGTAACAAAAATTTGTATGTGATTCAAAATGCTTATTATTGAATTATATAGTATTTTTTAAATACGTTCAATATGAAAGAATATAGACTTTAATGCATTGTCAGTCATTTTGATGATAATTTGTTTGGGAAAATAATTAGTATGCATTAAAAAATCCTCTTCTCTTATAAGCAAAAAAGTTATGATCACAAAATATAATTTCGGACAAGCAATTCGTTTGATTATGTTATTTGTTGAAAAACATCTGAAAACTAAATATTTCTTATTCATTAAGCCTTTAGTTATTAATTAGTGTGGCATCTATTCCAAATGTATATATTTATTTAAAATGACGTCAGAATTGATGTAAGTTATTGATTATTTTTATATGGCGGAATAAGGGCAACGATCTTTGTGACTAGATGTCCAAGAAGTGAACAAAGGGACCTTAATGAAACGAAGCAAGGATCAAACTAGTACTCGTCCTGGTTCGAGAGTCATTTAGTACTATCTTTTAAATCTGAACTCTACTCTGCCTATAACCCAAGGGGACAATATACATAAATGTATATAAAACATATAAATGTATATATGTATGGTATATAAATGAAAAATGCAAAACAATACAAACACTTAACCCGGTGCCGTCATACGTGAAGCACTTTTTTATAAACTAATTATAACTATAATTTATGATAACTAAGTCTATGCTAGAAGAGTTGAAGATGGATGATTAAGTATATTCAAGTTGTCAAATTCTCAATAAACCCATTTTACTATAAGTTACCTTTCAGTGACAAAAGTAAGATATAATGAAAAAATCGCTTACCAACTTTTAAATGTATTTCCTCATATAAAATTCGGCCAGATAGGATTTGACATGTTGAATTCACCACACTTCTTCCTATTTCTTCAAACTCTTCAAGCATTGATTTAATTTTTTCAGAAATGATGATTTTATAACAGATTAATTTGAAGTAAAATCTTTTGCTTTCTTCGTATAACACCTGTATATAGTCCCCTTATTATAATCAAAATAAACATAAGACTTAGAACAACAAAAATAGCCTACATCTGACGTCATATTAAGTAAATTCATACAATGGGATTGGATACCCCTATTGGTCAGTGAAGATATTTACACGACATAAATATATAAAATAAGGTTAAGGATCATGCTTTAGTCTTCTCCAGCAGTGTTTTTCGCCAGTTTAAAACATCACAGACACTCTAACAACAGTAAAAAACAGGATTATCATGCAACAGTCGTCTCCAAATTCGTGTTTTTTTGGTTGCTTTAAAATTCGTTCCACTCAAGCAATCACACTCTCGCTGAGGCGGCTCACCATCGACGTCAATGGTTCTGAAGCAGCTGTCAATGAAGAACTTGAAAGCTGTGGGAAGCTCAGCGAAGGTCTTTCCCTTGCAAACCTCAAGGCCTCGCTTGAACTCATCCACGGAGACCTCACCATCCTATATAGATTCAAACGAACAACAGGGATGAAACATGGGATATACTAAGGTCACATTAAGAGAGAGATAGAGAGAGAGAAATTGGAATGAGATAAAATTTTAGGATGATAAATAGGGATGTGGAGGATTTTGTTGCATTTATAACATGCCCGCCATTTTCAGCTCAACTATCTGGTCCCTTTGTTTCTTTCGGACATGATGCATCGCTTTGAAATATTAAAATGCTAAGGCAAGATCGATTGTAAATGCGGACATGACCTTAACACTACTAAAAGTTAATGTTTCTTTATCAACGTTCAGAGAATTGCTAACGAGGACTTACAAGGGTACCAATAGTTGTCCCTCTTTTTCCCATCTTCTCTCTACTGGCCTATAACAAAATGTAACCAAATCCACATCCCAAATGATATAGCTATACACATTTTACCATTTTACCATATATATATATATATATATATGATAGTTATATAACAACATTTTATTTATTGAGCAAATGTGTTCGTTTTTGCCAAATTGATTTGTTATAATTTCAGCTTCCATGACGATAAGTATCTTTTTACAATGAGGCTTGCCAAAATAGACCTTCCCCCTTCGAGAATCCAACCTACACCCTCTACATTGAGAGTATAACATGCTTCTACAAAGCCAATACATAGCCTTAAACTGAGTTTAAATGAATATTAAAGTCTATTGTTGAAGATGCTTCATCGTAGTTCTCGCAAACTGACTGACATACATCATTCTTGTTGTTGGTCATTTTTTCTTTCTAAGTCTTATCATTAGAAAGAGAGAGAGAGAGACGCCGTTTATCGTCATAGATATTAGAAACACAACATAAACACTGTGGTTCGGTGAGCTTGGTGTATTGCTGTAATTAATCATTAATAATAGATTCGATTGGAATATTATCTTCATCGGATTCTGGTTTTAGCCATACCTTTTTAGACAAAAGTGCATTTAATATTATTAACGATGTACACAAAAAAAATGAAAAGGCTTTTAATATACATTCATTTCTTTTAGGCCATGATTGAATAGTATACTTTTATTTTTGTAGTGTATCGTGTAACAAAGGAAACCAAGTGTGTCCAAGGAGTCAAGATATAATTCAAGTATTTTGTCTATGCTGGTATGAGAAAGCTGATTTCATTTGAAGATTCCTACTACTTATAACTTTATATATCTTTCTACTGAATGATTACTAACATATTTCAAAGCATTTCTAAAAAAATATTCAGATTGCATCCTAAAAGCGTATGATGCAATAGAATGCTCAAAAAATATATTTTCTTTTTGTCTAACATAAGAATTGAAAGTTACAAAGTTATTTGTTTTATGAAATAAATTAAGGTATAGGCATAATTTACAACTAACTCATGTTAAATGAGAGGCATGCCCTTCAAATGAAGTTCTTCTGCCCATTATTTTTTAAATCCTCGGTCATTTAATAAATATTCATAAAGAAAGAAAAAAAATGTCTAAAACTTGGCACATTCTTTATATATATCGTAATTTATTGTGTCCCAAAAAATGTGCTACGGACAACTTTTTCTCTCTCTCTCTGTTTGCATTTTAAATATCTACAAATCTTTCACATTAATCTTAAAACTTAGTGGCATTCAAAGAGTTGAAATATAATTTTTATTTAAGAAACCCAACGGAAATTAGAGAGAAAAAAATTCAATAAAAAAATATATATCATATAATTAATGCCCAAGAATTTGACGGATAATAATTGAAATAGAACACCTCAAAGCTTGTTATGAGTGGATGAGTAATTCGTTATTCTGCTCGTGAGTGCCAAATTCTTAACACAACAGCGTGAACGGTGGTTGGGGATTGATAAGGTCGATGCCATCAATACCTGCTCATAAATTGCAATGAGGAGAAGTTTTATTATATAAAAAGAAAATAAGTTCATAAATTGCAAAATATTATAAGTTCTTTCTAGTGAAGGCTATCGTTTTGTATTATAATATTAATTTTTAGGGTCGTTTACGTAGCTGTCTTAAGATTTTATTTCATGATTAGTCTGCTATTGAGGGTGTACCTATTTTGTTTATGTATGTTTATAATTATATTCGTATCTATATATCTTCCTCATCTAAATGGACAAATCACTACTTTTTATGGCCTCATACTCAATTGTAACTTGTTGCATTTATGCACATTTTGCTGTAAAAAATAATCTAAGCACCCAGCCAAAAGATTAAAAAACTCTACTTCATATAAAACATTACCCAACAAAAGAACAAATCTGTATCCACATATAACCCTAATATCTAATTTGATTTATTTAGCAGTATGCTGTGTTTAAATATCCCTTCATGGTCACTCTCTCATTCTTTAAAATACTGTATAAAATATGTGACTTGGCCAAGGTCGGCTATACATGCAGGGGGTTCATCATAGAGAATAGAGATTAACGAGGGGATAGCGCAAAATATCGCGATATTTCTTATGCTCTCGACTATTGGTAGAAAGAAAATGACAGAATACAAGAGAGAATGAGACTTCTTATTTTTCATCAAGAATTAAGAAGAGTGATATGACGTCATCTATGGAGAAACATTATACATATATGTATATATATATAGTATATATATATATAGTTCTTTGTGTCGCTGTATTTCCCCCCAACAATTGAGATCATAACAAATATTCCAATATTCAGCGCTAGCTATCGTTACTTGGCACTTTCTATTTTCTATGGTTTTCATGCAACAGGTTCGATTTTCTTCTCTCGAAAACTATATATTTATAGAGTGAAATATACGAATTTTTGAATAATATATAAGGAAACCAAAGCAAAGCATCAAGACTCTGAATTGAGCATATGCCATATATAAAATCTTCAAAGGAATTTACAAGTTTTTTAGGTTCTAGAAAAAATGGCAAAGGAAAAAATCGTCAAAGAAATGGATTCATTAGAGAAGTATTTGGGGGTTTGAAAGAGATATACCTATCAAGCCAATATATAGTAGCCACTTAAAGGAACCCGAAAAATTGACCTTTATAGTCAGATGGTTGTTATATACAGAAGGTTATAATACAGTACGTTATTGACAGGATGCCGTTAAGAGAAGTTTGACTGTACATATATTAAGATATAAATAGTTTGTTGAAAGTTATAATTGTATAATAATATTGATCTGGTTTTGAGACTATGGCAGACTCTAAATAAATCATTTAATGAGGTTAATATGATATATTACAAGTAATTGATTAAGGAACATTCGAAATATACTTGCTATGTAATTAATTAATATTAAATCAACGTATTTAAGGATCTATTCAATGCTAATATTGCATCAAAATTATTATTTATTTATATTTTGATAATTTTTTCCCAATACCATTTCTTTGAGTTCGAATTTAAAAAAATATGACAAATATAAACATGAAACAGTTAACAGATTTTTCAACGATGCAAGGCTTATATATAAAGAATAAAAATCTACTAAATGGATATATGAGAATTTAAGTAAATGTCTATGGATTTATTGATAAAATTACCATTCACATCTAAGTGCTGAAATCGGGCACAGATAAAAGACTGAACGCAAGAGGAAGCTCGGAAAACTCTTTCCCATATAGACCTTTTTAATAGCATTTTTGAACTCCTCAGTCGTAACTTCACCGTCCTGTACAAAAGGTTGAAAAAAAATTCTTTGTTTAAGGGTATTATTTTGATTTTCGTTCAAAATTTTATTAGGAAAAGTGATTTTCTTGTTATTAAATAATCTCAATAATCTGGAGAAGTCATAATGTCCTAATGCCTTGGTTCAAACAAATATTTTGGATCCATTGGTGACTTTTAAAATAATATGATATATGCTTTTTTTGCCACATATATCATTTTTTTGTCATGGGTATACATTTCTATAACTTTATTAATGATTTAGTTAAACAATCTCACTTAAGCATAATATTTCAATGTCAATATAGGATTGCAATATTTTTCTTTAAAAAAGAGTTTATAAATATCATACCAATAGAATATAAGAAAATATTTTAAAAAATTTCAAAGTTATAATTAAAGATCCTTACTATCATTTTTAATTTATAATAATTCAAGTATTTTGGTCTGTATCTAAATTCGAATATCTATTGATATAATTTGTAGTAATTTGCAAAAGAAACCAAGGCTTCTGTTGTTTTGATCAAAAGCCAGATACACTATCATGGCGTGCAACTTAAGTTTGATTTCCTGGTCCCTACAATGCTTGATGGTAGATAAGCCAAAACCCTGTTTTCCCTTTAACATACTTTGTTGAAGTCAGCCAATTCTGAGATCTCAGTCCAGAGGTTGGACATCACTTCCTGGTTCTTCTTGAACTTGTCGGCACACCACTTTCCCTTGGTCTCCATGACGGTGTTGCGGACGGCCAGGCACTCGAAGTCGTTCTTGTCCAGGAAGCCGTTGTTGTCGATGTCGTACATGTATCGCACGACGAACTTGACGCGGTTGTCCCAGGAATAAGCCATCTCTGAGAAAATAAATTTGAATTCATTAATTATATTTTATCCATTATGAAAAATTCATCGAGATAGTTATAACTACTAAATATAAGCAAATAAATTCACATTTTTGATATATTTACAGTTCCTTTTAAACATCTAACTAATCTAATTTGTTCTAACCTATGGGACCTGATTTTTTAAATTTGCATATCTATAGGTAAGGATTATTTATTTGTAAATCTTTCAAACTCACAAGTAAGTATAATATTTTATTTGGCGATCTTTATTTTTAAATTAAATAAAATTTCCGGCGCGAGAGGATTTGCTTTCTTTGTTTGATATTAATACATAATATTTGAAAATGTACATTCAAAGTTTTCTTAAGTCCTATTGATCCCATGAGAAGATGACTTGATTTTCACGCCTCAACTGCTGCAAGAAAAGATATATACTTAATCGACTTATTGTTATTCCCTCCTTTTCGTTGAAGCAATCACGTCTCAAAAAATAATTTATTTTAGTTAAATACGTCTTATTATTGATGATGTCTTTTTTGCAGTAGTTGTAAGCATAATATTTTTTGTCTTCGATGCTCACACAACTCTACAACCAATAGGTTTGAGTGATTCCTTATTTTATACAATTAATCTTTTTATTATTGCCGCTTCTTTTCTTCCAACCAATGAGGCTATAGTAAAAAGTCTCAATTTGGTATCCGTACTCAGAGGTAAAACATGATTTTGGAAGAAAAAAGGTAAATAAAATAAAATATTAAAGAAAAAAACGAAAAATTTAAAGGAAAAAAGTGGCAAATGAAAAAATGTTAAAAAAAAAATGTCAAATTTGTAATGTATAAACTCCAAAAAAATATTAAAAGGAGAAATTTGTTATTTATTTTTATTAAATATATATGCCATTACTTTCAAACACTTACAAAATGTTGTGCTCAAAGTTTTATTCATTAAACGTATCATTTATAAAGTCAAATGGAGTGTGTCTATATGAAGTTATTGATTCATTTGCTCTTAGGAGGAAGAAATATTTATTTCATATTTAGAGGAGATGATATAGCAAAAAATATTACACTCTTCTTAAATTATCTAAATGAAGTTCTACGATTGGGATATCGGTCCATAGGCTGAATCCCTTTGATTTTGTCTAGAACCCCCCCCCCCTGATATGTTGTATGCATATTTAAGGAAATATAAATTAACTAAAAATAATTCAATTACGGTATTAAAGTTTGTTCATTGAACATAAGATGAATTTTCTCATTGAGGTTGATCAATTCTGGCGTTCCCCATTGTGAGGATAGCCTACACTCCCAAAATTAAGAGTTAATCACGCTACGCCACTCTTCACTTGCAAAACTTAATGTTAGTTATGGTATTGCAACCAAATAAATCTTATATGTCTTATAAAGTATCTACTAAAATCGGAATATTCTCAAATATTATATACCAACACTAATATATAAAATAGTTCCCAAAAAAAAATTGGCTTCATATTTTGATGTATTCTTTACAGATTTTTTAATATATTTAGTATTCAATATATATATATATAATTTTATATAAAAATATCCATATATCCATCCATATCCACATATATATATATATATATATTGTTATATAAAAATATGAAGTAAAATATTTTTTGACATATAAATTTATGATTTAAAAATATTTATTTATTTGATTGTAATTTATTCTGGGAAGAATATATAAATTAAATACCTATTTTAAAAGATAATTGAGCTATTAAAGTGACAATTATGCATACCGCATTTAAATTCAATTAATAAGAAATAATAACTCATTTCGTTTTTAATATAGGTATGATTTTTTTTTTCAAAGTGTATTTTGTGATACAAAAAATAAATCATCTCATTACAGCATCCCATTGTTTTTTCAAGGACGTACTCAAAAAGTAAGTATCCAAAGTGCAAGTGGGCAAAAAGCCAAGGGTCTTAAAAGTAAGTCTTGTATTTCTTCTTCGCTTTTGATTTCTTATTTTTTTCTCCCTCTCCTAAATGGATAACCTCATTAAAGTGGAGATACAAAAATAATAATAATAAATAATAAATATTGCGTTATGCAATAAAGCCCTTCTTTTATAAAAAAAATCACGGTTAACAACATCACAAATCTTTCTTACAAGACATTTAATATCGTATTTCTCTCTTTCTATCTCTCTCTGTGTGTGTAAGAGGGTCACTAATAAGCAATTTATGAACTTTTCTTTTTTCAAATGTATATATAATTACATATAAAAATCTGTCAAACTTAATTCTTATAAAAAGAAATTAAAAATTGGGTGAATGATTGTGTATTTAGTGAGACGTGCAATTATGGATTAAAAGTCGATTAAATAATATAATTAAGAATAAATGTCTTGTTCTTCCTTCAAAAATCACATAGAACTTCATTAATACATTCCATTCCTCATTTTAAATGTCAAAATTGTGAACAAAAGGTCGATGAAATAATAAAATTTAAAAATCATATGTGATATTGTTTTTTTTTATTAAGACACATTAAATAACTAATACATAATACTTTTAATTCCTCGTTGTATATCGGCCTTGTAATCATGGATAAAATGGTGTTTTGTTTATTGTTAAAATAATTTAAAAATATATTTTGTTATATGCTTTTAATGAATATTACAAAGAACATTTATGATATTTTGAAGTTTTTGTCCCTAATTGCACATTTAACTATAGATTAAAGGTTGATAAAATCTAGTTATTTATAAATAGTCTGTTAATAAAAATTTAAAACAAAAAACATTTATAGTTTTTTGATTCCTATAAACGATCTGAATTAAATGAAATATAAATTATGGTATAACGGTATTAGTACATATCGTCCATCAAAGAGTATATCCCAATGCAAGGGAAATATTATAAACCTCAACTATAATCCACGTATAAATATTGTTTCAATAATATGAGAAAACAAAATATTCTGTTGATTTTTATTGTTAGAAACACTTACAAATAAAAACATATAATAACAATTTTGGTTAAACATTAAATCATGAAATATTTTAACATTTTATTCAATGATTTGAAAAATGAGAGTCTGTTTTGAATTTTTATGTAGATTCCATACAGCTTTGTAATTTTATTATGTTTCTTTGCAATAATACAAATTCCACAAATAAGATATGTATAAAATAAGTTTGTTACATTTACTATCAGAAAAACATTGAATCATTTCAAACTAACATTTTTTTCTTTGGAGTCATTTTATTGAATATATAACTGAAATAACATTGCGTCATGAACTTACTACAGCATTTAATACAGTCAGTGTCATAAATATATATGATATGAACATATACAAACAAACATTTTAGTTAAAAGTATAAAAGTCCAACATTTTCACTAATTAATATGTATACGATTTTTAAAAGTTATATTTTTTTGTATATTTATATATAATTTGTGTGTATTTCATATATATATTTATTAATTACTCTACGACGGACAAATATAAGTAAGAAAATATAATAAAGAATATTCAGTTCTTGACAGTTTGAGTGTCGTTAGAGTAAGTAAAATCTAGGAATTCTTGTATTCATATATAAAATTATATATTGTAAAACTTCATTTTTTCGAAAAAAATACTTTTCTAAGATTACACATTCCATTTGTGTTTTTCGTTCATTGAGTTTGTTTGTTTAGCACCTAATATAATTCAACTCACTGGAATTCAATCCAGTATCCGCGGTAGACTATTGGGTTTTCATATATACAAGATTAAACAACCTATTGAGGCATTTAATCTTGTAGACATAACATTTTAATATATTATATAAACATATAAATAGTTCAACTACAGTCCTGATTTAATTTGTTTGAAAAACACTGTTTTAAATTCAATATCCTTACAAAAATATGTTCTTTTTTGCATCATGCTTTGTGAAATGTCAAACTTTTGGTTGTTGATCGATCCCTACATTTGTATATGTAAGCTAAATATATTTAGATCTTTTAGTTAGAAATGTATATTAAAGTTGAAATAAACGTCAATTATATTATATTTCCAACACAATTTCTAATTTTATTTTAGTAGTAAATTTGTTTTTCTATTTGTGCACAATATATCGAAGAGATAGTAAAATATATTGCATTATATGTATACTTAAGTATATCACTTACTGAATTATTTGTGATAAAAGGATATTGAAGTAAGAACCTTTAGGTCTTTTTTCACTTCTTAAAATATATAAATTGATAAAAACAATTTTATCCATAAAAAAATTATTTTTAAAAAGTATATATTTTATTTGCAGTGATATGAGAAGTTTAGTTTAAAATAATATGCTACATTCATTCCTAAATTGCAGTTAGTTATAAATATTTTTTGAGTTACATTTCAGTTTCTCATATTGAATTATTTATAATGATGGGGTAGGAAATAAAAATATTATTGGTTCAATTGCTCAAACTTCAATTTTAAATATTTTTTAGAAATAAAAAGTACTTATTTCAGTGACTTATAATTGTTTATAGTTTGAATTATTTCAAGACAAAGTTAAAAAATAGTTTTATATGAATAAATAAATTGCTAAGAAACATTATTAATTGATTTAAAAAAATACTTTTTTTCATTAAATCTGTATCCTATTGCATTATTTTTCTCACCTATTGAGTTTTTTTTATGCTTGAAGGGCTGAGAGCGGAGAAAAGGAACTGTGTGATTCTACACGGATCAGAGGGGTTTGAACTGTGTTTACTGATTGAGCAGGGACTTGGATTATAGTCTTGGTTTTTATAGTGGGATTTTTTGTTGTTATTGTTCATCACTATCCCCCCCCCCCCCCCTCACTTCTCCGAAGCCTTCCCCATCGAAAGCTAGGCATACAAGGGGGGAAAACAGCGGGCGGGTATTTTGCTCTCATTAGGAAGGGGGGGGGGGGATTATTTCCAAGAAGGGGAAACTTGCGCTTCTTGATGATGACAAGTAGGGGGAAAATGAAAATTGAAGGTAAATATCAAAAAAAGTATTTTAAAAATTGCTCCCGCGTTTTTTAAAGGACAGACAAGTCAAAATAATAATAATACAGGTGACCCAAGATTCCATTCAATTTATTTTTCCTAGATTAGTTATCATATTTAACTGTTTAAGTTCCTTTTATCTGTTCCAGATTCAGAACAATCGGAGTTACGAATAATGTGGAATATATAAACAATGGTCACAATTATTTAAACTCTTTATGAGTCAAAATATAATATTAAAACAGTTGATTCAAGATTCTACAAATGTATTAATCCTAGATTTGTTCTAATATTTCATTGGTTAGGTTCTTCATTCTCTCCTCCGTAATCATAGCAATTGGAGCACCTTATTCGATGGGATATCTAAACAACGTTGGTTGATTTAGAGTCAAAATAATAATAATATATCACGTGATTCAAGATTATGCTGAATAATTTCCACTAAAGATTCCATTAAATAACTTTTAATAGATAAATTCACGTTTTGTACTGTTTCAGGTTGTTGTTTTTCCCTCTCGTCCGGATTCATACAATTGGAGCAACGGATTTGGAGGAATATAATAATAGTATAGTCACGATTTTAAGCTTCTTTTAAAATAATAGTACTACAGGTGATTCAAGATCCAAGTAAAGTATTATTCAAGGATGACTTCAAGTATTGAACTCTTTTGGGCTCTTTTTCTTTGGCCAGATTCATGACAATTAGAGAAACGAATTTGATGGGATACATAAACAATATTCACAATTCTTAAAAATTTTCATGTCAAAATATTTTATTACAGATGATTCAAGATTCTGCTGAATTCAACACTTTATTAATGGAGTTTGAATAAATACTATTGATAACACCTTCAGAACGTCATGTTCAAAACCTATATAATCCATTGGACTGTTGTTACTATTGTTTCCTTAGTGTCAATATATTTGAATACATTATATGTGCAAATATCTGAAACTACAAATTCAAAAATAGAAAAAATAGCCCCTAGTAGAAAATTGGGACTATTCAAGTCAGTTAAGTGCATAAAAACTTTTATTATAATATCATTAAGAGAATTTATTTCAAAACTTGGTGATCACTAGACTCAAGGGAAATATGAATAGGTGAGGCAATGGGAATCTACGTATGCAATTACTGAACGACAGCTGACTATGCTTAGTTGTGACGTCACAGTTGCTACACTTGATTTCTAGTTCAATTTGAATTGTTAAGCGAAAATGCCATATTCTTGACGAAGTAATCGTGCTTGTTCCATCCCTCTTGCTCAAATCTTCAAGATGCGCAAAATTTTGCATTTCCGACGAAGGATATCGATATCCACGTCTGTGAATTGCACGCTACAGAAGATCCGACAGGATTGGCTTAAAAAATGCGAAGACCTGCGATCGTCATTTTACTCCAGATGACTTCCAAAGGAATCTTCAGGCTGAGCTTCTTGGCAAGGAAACAGCTTAAGACTTCAAGCTGTTCCTTCAATCTTCATTACTGGATCACCCTCCTCCCCCCCGTAGCGAAAAAATAAATTTGAGTCGACTAGTAAGAGGAATGAGGCCCAAGGAGTTGGAGTTGGAGACATGTCATGAAGTGATTGAGTCTCAAGAAGAGCCCTGGTCAAGACAATCTCAACTCAAGCAGATGTCTACAAACTGGGAAAAGGAATCAAGTGTAAGGAATCCAAGGGGATTCTTTTTTCGCAGCGTAAGTGCAAGAAGCTCGAAAAAGGAACTCTCACTCACGAAAATGAAGCTGTCCTGCAACAAAACAGATGGAGAAATCGTTACCAAATCAATATCATGGTGATTCTTTTGTTAAGATAAGCAATATGAAATTGAGGATGAGACAAAGTCCTTCGGAGGGTTCTGAACTGATTGAAGCTCTTGAAATTAAACATTTTTCAACAGCTCATGGAGCAGAATCATCCGAAGCTTCCAATGACTGTTCCAACGAGAGTTTCTCCAACATCACTGGATACTTAGCCAGGAAATTTAAAGACTTCCACCCAAATTGGGGGAAAGGACGAGTGACATTCAAGAATTTGAAGAAACTTAAAGTCCTTGGAATTAGTTATGTCCAAGGGAAGTCTTACCTGAATTTTTGAAGTTCTGCCACCTCTAAGCAAATCATTTCCAAATTTTTATAATAGCCATCAAGCCACTTATCAACTTATATCTAAATTGACAAAATAAATATGATTCCTTTTGTAAAAACAGAACCGGATTCGAGTCAATTTTCGTAATAAGCAACTTAAAATGATGTGCCAGTTCACTAATTAGCGCAATTATATCCATATTCTTATTTTCCTTTTTGTATGTACATATCTATTATTCTTTTATTGTGATTTATAAATTCCTTCAAAGCAATTAAAATTTGATTGCAAAAATAATTTTGATTGTTTGGTTATTTATATCTGCTTATTACTTAAAAAATTAAAACTAAAGATAAATAATTTACATTACACTTTTTTCATGCAACATGGGTACTATACACTAGCACAGAACAATATTGTAATGCAATATTTTCAATTGAGAGATAAAGTTGAGAAATAATTTCTAAATTATAGTACTAATAAATAAGAATAAGAGTTTTTATTGTAGCATTCGTGACGTCAAAAATCAACCTTTGAAAAAGGGCATAAGTCAAAGATTTATTCTTTGACTCACCTTATTTAAATTCTCCTTGACTAAACTTCAGTTACTAGTAGACATCTGATCCTATGACGGCTTTCTTTTTCTAGGCTTTTGAACCATTGAAACACAATGACCGAGCGATAATTTTTTTGTTGATATTGATTTTATATTATGACGAATAAAATAAGATTCAACTACTGCAAAGAATAGAAATAATTGATATTATTAGATGGCTACACCGGCAGAACCTTAGACAGAAGTAACATGCGATTCCCATGGCTGGTGGGTTATCAGTTCTCGCCTTATACCATTTTTGTATCTTATTATATTCAAACAGTTTTGTAATCTGAATAGTTTTTTTTTGACAGTTCTTTTATTTCTTATTTGAATTATCTCCATTTAAAGTAAAAAAAGTAACAGTATGGTAGTCGCTCCAGGTAAAACTAGACGTAAAACTAAATATGTTATTAGACAGTAGAGAAAATATGATGGCGGCAGCTCGGTAGACAGCCTTGGCTCTAAAATTCGGACTTTCGGTGGAGGATATTGGGATAATGTGTCCGCACTCTTCAAATACTTCCTGTCAACTTCTCCACACTACGCCCAACAAGGCCATCAGAATAATTATTAAAAATTATCAGAAAACAAATGAAAATATAAGTGTTTACTAAAAGCAAATAGTGTATTGTGTTCTTCTTTTACTACGTTTTAAGATTTAAATGTCAATAGAATATTAATATCATACGGGTTTTATTAATTTTGAACTGTAATGTTTATTTATGTTTTTAACAAACACAGATCTCCCCCTTTTTATATATATTTTTATTTATATTATTGTATATATGAATAGAATAAAGACCTTGCCATGAAAAATATGGATATGCCACCGTTATTTAAAAAATTATATATGGATGGTACCAAATGACTATTACTAAAAATCATTTAAATTTTTCATTCACCAATATCTTTCTATTAAGAAGTCATATTATATATATATATATATATATGTGTGATTTTGATTATGACGAACCTTTTATAAATTTGTTTTTGAATTTTATTGGGATGACGTTTTTCCCTTGAGGTTTAATATTAAAGAGTAATGCTTATATATGACTTTTTTATGTAATAATTCCAGTTTCAATTATGTATGTTTGTATATATTTTATCTTATATAAAAACAACAACATTAAGGACTGGGTGTTGACGTCAATATTTTCTATAAGGCAACATTTCTCCAACCTCCTCATCTCTCTCAGAGGAAAATTCCAATGGCTGGCAAGCTCCCCAGATATTATTCAATGCGATGTGATTTTACTGGGTTATTTGGAATCCATGGTTTATATAGATCAACCACAGACCATAGCACACCTCAAGAACACATTCGTGACTCATTGTCAACATACGATTGATATGCTGCAAAGAGTGTATGTGCATTGGTGGTCGCAATTTATCGGATGTAATTTCAAGACTTCATCAGAAAAATAATCGGTATTGTATATACTTATATATAAAACAATAACTGAAGTACTATTGGTTTGATTGACCTTTCAATTAATTAAGTTTTTTTGGTGCACCCTATATAAATGTACATTATGGAGCATGAAGGATAATACCACACTTCCGTTGCGGCAAGTTTAGACTGTAAATATTCATCGCAGAGTATCGTATCACTACCGCGATGCGAATCGTCCTCTGTTCTGACAGTAGTATTGGGGTATACAAAGGTTGTCTTTCCTTTATAAGTCATTTTTCCTCTTGCTATTGAGATCCATCAATTATGGACTTCCAGGATCTTATAAAACATTCTTACTAAAAACATAGGAAAACGTAAATGGTAGCCCTTATCTTAGGCGTAAAGGTGGGTTCAACTCTTATAAAAAAATATAAATTATATGGTATAATATATACATATATATATATATATATATGTATATATATATATATATATATATATATATATATATATATATATATATATATATATATATATATATATATATATATATATATATATATATATATATATATATATATATATAGGGGATCACAAGATATCACAAACTATCCAATCCTCATTCTGTCAATTTCAAATAAATGAATCAAAAATGTCCGTTTATTATGAAATCATCATTAAAATATTGGTTACTTTCAAGGAAATCAATCAGAGCGGAAAGTAACTTTCAATATCAGAAAGAAAATCAATTACATTTTTATGCTACTCGATATACATAACTCAAGTGGAGAATTGAGGTTCTAGACTCATGTTGAAGACTCTTTAGCATTGTAGTTGTAAAGAATAAAATTTTACTGTATGATTTCTGCAAGCGTTTAAATGAAATTTTAGAGATATATTCGATGATGTAAACAATCATGATCAAATGGCTTGACATGTCAAATGTAAGTCTTGATTCTAATGGTTAAGAATAGGATAAAGGTGGTGCTTATTTCATGTGTGATATGGTCGAAATAAAGTGGAGCTATTAGTTTTA
The DNA here is from genome assembly GCA_013387185.1 of Caligus rogercresseyi. Taxonomy (NCBI): domain Eukaryota; kingdom Metazoa; phylum Arthropoda; class Copepoda; order Siphonostomatoida; family Caligidae; genus Caligus; species Caligus rogercresseyi. Next base: position 10,630,025 of record CP045901.1, on the reverse strand, counting down.
GTTTAGTTTATTATTTTAACTTTTCAAAAACTACATACAGCGAAATTTATCCGTATCATAATTGGGACGAATAAACGAAACTAAATTTATTAATAATATACAATTTCGGGAATTAGTTTGTGGCATTTATTTTAAATATTTTGAATCATCAGTTTGGAGACATTTTTCACGTTTAAATCAAATTTAAATATATTGAACAGAGTCAATGGTTTTTTTGTCCATATATATATTATAATGATGTCCCAATTAAAATTCCATTTTTTTCCTTCCTAAAAGCTATACCTCAATAACTTTAATTTATATTTACTCTAAGTATCTAAGAAGATAACACATCTAATAATCGTATTCTTTAGACTTCATTCAAGGATACTTTCTTCTCAGAACTAAGACAAAGTGATAAAAGACTTTGTGGTTTTCCTTAAAATTAATTGACATAATTAAGAGCATTCACTCTAGACAACTTTTTTTTTCTTAAAGAGAAAACCTTCTAAAAAGTAGATCCATTTCTCAAAGAAAACGACTACCTCAAGTTAATAGAAAACTTCTTAAATGAAGAAGTTTCTAAAATTAAGTTCGGGCAAGAGATAAAGAGTTAATAGCCCGTAATCATTTTATGTTGTAAAGAGCTCATTAAAAATTCAGCGTATGCTCAAAAACAATCTTGTTTCTAGGTAGAAAAATACATTTATTTTGCACGAGTTTAGTAAAGAAAATACACATTTCATGTGTAGGACGAATAAAAAGATTGTTCATTCAACTCATCAACTTTTTTCAGTTGCTATATCACTTTTAGATTATGTGTCTAATGGTCAGGTCATAGAGACATAGCGTACGCGATGGTGTATGGTAGCGTGAATATTAGAGTATTTGATAGAGAAAGAACCTAAAAGAAAATGATCCGTGCCTAACGTGGAAATGGGGACATATTTAAATATGTGTCAGAAAGATTAAAACATAAATGAAAACAATAAAAAGGATATTCAAAAGACATCGCTAGGTTTGAAACAAATGAAAGTAATGATGTAGCTTTAAAAAAAGGTTATTCTTCAGGGTACTACATGTGAGCTAAATGTTCATTTATGTATCTTTGCAACTACCTTGAATACTTTACTCTGCTTCATGTATAAAATTTTAGTGTTTTTTAGTTTTACCTGTATAA
>CP045901.1:10607744-10628766 GCA_013387185.1 Caligus rogercresseyi | reverse complement strand
TCCACAAAGTTCCTTAATAAAAAAAATAATCTTATTAAAAATAATATTTATGTATATCATACAGTTTCCTAGAGAACTACTGACTTTATATATGCCCATAACTTGAATACACACATATATATGTAAAACATATAATTGAATACAAACACTTGTAGAAGCCAACAAAAATAATTATGTCTTGTGTCATGTAAAAGAAAAAAAAAGCAATGATGCTCGTCAGGCTTTGAAAAGTTAAATAAACTCGTCAATCAAAGTTAGGCCGTGAAAAAATATTATAAAGAATAAAAGAGTGAGGAAAAAAAACAGGAAATACTAAAATAAATACAAACGATTCATAATGTAAAAATCCTTATGCTGTAAAAAGGATAATTAATTTAGTGAATATAGAGAAAATAGGCTTTTAATGGACGATTCAGAGGACAAAATCGATCAACATAATTACAAAAATTGCTTGTGCGTATACATGGTATTATGAAGTAAATATAGGACTTCTATCATTAACTAAGGTAAACATACAGAACGACATCATGAGAGATAAAATATCATTTTTGGCAATCGTTTTAATTAAATTGGTGATACTCTTGGCTGGGTAAATCTCTCATTGGTAAATTATAATATAAAATAAATATATATTCAATATTACAATTAAAAACAAAACCTTATCTCTGTATGGGTTTCAGTTCAAGGCGAAACAAGTTTTAAAGCAAAGCTTGAGAGGATATGAAAAAATACAAGGATAAATGCTGTCAGTTTTTAATTAATTTTTCATATCTATTTTAGACTGCTTAAATTCGTGCGTGACGAATATTAAATATAATCATTGAAATTCGAAACCTTTTTCTATTCTCTAACTGCAAAAATACAAACAATTAATTTATATATTATCCTCTGATAGTTTATTTGCTACAACTTGGATAACGCCAGATTATATAATCAAATCAATCATTAACTGCAATACCCCCACACTATTATATATAACTGGGTACTCAAGTAAAGAAAAAAATGCTTGAATATTTTTTTGGTTACGTATAACGATCTACAAATCGAAAATTCCTGTTCGTCATATATTTCAAAAATAGTCCTCATACGACATCACTGGGCATTTACTCCCTTTTTTATTCCTTTAGACTTGATATTTTGACTTTTTTCACTTTGTTTCATCGACTTTAAGAATATATTTTTTATTATAATAGCAACATAAGATCAGTTGCGGAGAAAAAAATTTCTTCTCTTCCATTGCTGAATTTATTTTTTTAATTAATAAGAAACTTTATTGATTTAGAGAAATTACATATATAATATATATAAATAAACATTCTAGTTTAAAATTAGATCTCTAAACAAAAGTTAAAAGGCGAAAAAAAAAAACAATACTGCATAATATAAAACAAAACTTAAAAACAAACACATATTCTTGAAATATACCACAAACACATCAAATTAAAGTACATTAAACACAAAAATAGTCAAAACATATATATCGACAATATAACATGATAAATATAAAACATACAACAATAATATAATTTGGGAGTTAATTTTACCACCCAGACCAAAGATAATTCAGGATAAATCCAACACCCCTCCTTAAAAAAAAAGAGAACTAGGATAAAATCTTTTTAAATTTTTGATGACATTTTATTATATGTTTTAAAAATTTCATGTGTTCGACGGCACAAGAAGGATAAAAACGAACTAAATTACCAGTATAATTCCAAGCGTCATTACTTGAGCTTGGAATTTTAATTGTAAGAGCGGAGTAACGTGTAGTGGTTGATATCAAGATGGCTCGCAAATCATCCTTGCAAACAAAGTTATCACTTGCTAGCCTATTTGCGATATAGCTCCTACAGCTCAAAAGTGAAATTTCCAAAGCACGAGTTTTTGAAGAACTTCTGGGATTGGAATTCAACCCAAAGAGAAGGATACCAGGAATAATATTTTTGGTGACCCCTTTGATATTTAAAGATATAAACTCCTTCAAGATGCTCAGAGCAGGACAGTTTGCAAAAGCATGAGAAATTTTATTGAACAAAAGTCCACAGTCTTTGCAAGGAGCATTAAAGAAAATAGTGCCAGAGGATACTTGAAACTGTGCAGTGAATCTTTTTCCATCGTGTATCTTTGAAACAGAGCGAATTATTCTAGGTTTCCAAGTTGTTGGGAGATTTAATTCTTGTAGAAACTGATCACAGATTTTTTCGGCATCTTCTTTGGAATTTGACGCATAAGACATCCTTAAATGCCATGGGATCGGAACTTGATGTCTCAATGCAGCCTTCTTTAAAGGAAAGGAAAATTTTCCACAGTAAAACATTGATTCTGGCTTCAAATCATGAAACGATAAAATTTGTTGAGATAGAGCCATCCATTCCAACTCTTTTGGTTCTAAAAGATTTTGGAAGTAAAACTTTTTTTGACAATTTTGACGAATTATATCAATTGTAGACGTCGAAGAAAACAAAGGTTTGCCTTTCCAAATTAATCTTTGGAGGGACGCTAAAAAAGGAGATACGTCCTCCAGTTTTTCATTAATAAAATCCGTTCCAAGCATTAGCCACAGAAATGCCGGGCTTGATGTAAAAACAGACCGCCATTCAGTCTGTGGATGAATAGATAAGTCGATAACAACTTTCTGATAAATTTTAGGTATTATTTTTGAGAGTAAACTTAGTCCTACACCTATGTGAGATCGTGGTCTCTTAAGGGCACTTAGATAACTCTTATGAAACAAGTGACCAAGCCAAATGTCTTCTTCTACTATTGCGCGCTCAGCAAGCCACGGAATAGACGAAGCTTTATATAAAACAGCTGGCACGACCAAGTAGTTGTAGAGGTCAATCCTCTTCTGTAGGTTAAAGTTTCTCCAGCGTGGAATTGAGAGACTGATTTGATTTTTTATCTTTAGCCAATTTGATTGAGAGGCTCCTGTGGATTCCCATGAAATACCTAAAATGTCCAGGCTTTGTTTGACGGAACAACCTGCAATCTGTAGATCATTCTCAGGGTTCCATTTGCCCATTGAAAGAATTGATGTTTTCTTTTGTTAATTCTTAATCCCGATCTCTTTTCAAATTTTTTGAAGTGGTTTATTAATATTTCAATACGCTTAATTAATTGTATTTCCGAGTTGGCCTCTATCATTAGCGTAACATCGTCTGCATATAAATCGATAATGTTCTTTGAAAACCCGAAATCAACTCCAAACCCTTTGTACTTTTTAATTACTGAGTCGCTCAGCTCAATAAGTCCAATAATAAATAAAAGTGGAGCCAAAGGGCAACCTTGACGACAGCTTTTTTTTAGAATTATGGGATCACTCTCTATTCCCCCCATGGAGATAGTTGAGGTACCATTATAAAGGAGAGCTCAATAGGATTAAAATATTTTTTTGGGAGATTCTTTTTAATTAACCTAAAAATATGCCTATGTTGTATGGTGTCGAAAGCTTTGCTAAAATCTATGGCTATGATAGCTCCAAAAGTCTCTCTTTTCTGTAAAACTTGAATAGCTGTTCCTATATTTCTTAAAATATCATCGATTTGCCTACCCTTAAGGAAGCCCTTTAGTTCTTTCCCTAATTTAGCATTCAATTGAGGCTCAATTTGACCAGAAAGAACACCCGATATAATTCGGTAGCTTTCGTTGAGCACCGTAATAGGACGCCAATTGTTCACTGCTGAATTTATTGTTAGGGATATTGAAAAATTATTTTCAAACACTTATAAATAATCATGATTTTTTCACTTTGGGTACGTAGTTTTCTTTATTTTTCTTCGTCCGATATTAAGAGTGATGCTCCATTTATCGCCAGATACGAACAAATAAAATAAACATTCTTTTTCTCGAGTATGAGCACTTGCTATTTACAGTAAATATTAATAGGCGAATTCCATTCAAATGATTCGACAATAAAGACATGGATATGGGCCAATGAAGAAGGGACAATTAGCATCTATCTCGTGGAGTTGGTCTTGATTCCTCAACAGCTGGTGGTGATTGATACTTTATTTCAGTATGCCAACTGGTTTTTTTAATTCCCTTTTCTTTTCTTTCAGCCAATCAAAAAATACTGCCTTTTCTTATCCCAATTTATTTTGCACCCAGGTATAACATTGGAATGGATTAACGGGAAAGTACAGACAACGATTTTATTAATGCCCTAGCGATAGTAGGTAACATAATGGAATTCCCTGCCACCGTCCCAATCGCTTGCTGTCAATATAAGAATGCCCTACGAAGAACAATTATGAACGTTTGGAATCTCAAAACTGAAAAAATCAAACGGAAAGTTCAAAGAACAAAAATTCAGCTTTCCAAGAATGTTTACTCAAGTATTTTTATTAAAAAATCATAGTGTTATAAAGTTTACAGCCTTCTCATGAAATAAGTCAAATGGATTCATTAATAATTCATGAGGCTTTAACTCATATATTGAAAGTTATGCAAGTTTATTTAAAAAAGATTCCTGCATCACTCTGTGGATGCCTATATGATTTTTAGGAGGACGTGTAATTACATGCTCATGTTTGCATAATGTTTATGAAATATTGATCTGGACTTAATACGCTTAAAGCTTTCATGAGCTATTAAAAACCTTGAGTATAATCGCATAAGCACATTGAAAGAGAGGAAACGGAAGCCTTAAAGGCAATCACTCTAGATCAAGGACTATATCGATTCTAAATATAAACAATATATATATGTATATATATATATATAAAGAGAGAGAGAGAGAGAAAAATAGATATAGATAGATAGATAAATAGATAGATAGATAGATAGATAGATAGATAGATAGATAGATAGATAGATAGATAGATAGATAGATAGATAGATAGATAGATAGATAGATAGATAGATAGATTAGATAAATAAATAGATAGATAGATAGATAGATAGATAGATAAATAGATAGATAGTTAGATAGATAAATAAGCTAGATAGCTATACCGATATATATTACCGGTGGCATTATTGCTTGTGACAGTACATATCCGTGTTTATTGGATCCAATCGTACATTTCCTCTCTCTACCACTTGTATATTATAAAGAGATCTTTTTAAATATTTTACTTTACTAGTGTGTACCTCGCCGATACCCACAACATTCTCATTCAAACATTCTCCCTTTCACACGCCGATTTTCTATCTCTAATCATTATTTCCTCTCTGTTAGCTCTTTTTGCATATTAAAAAGCACTCAGAGAGGGAAGAAGGAGAAGTTTAAGCTACGTCACTGGGTAAACATAGTCCTGAGCTGATATATGAACAATATACGTCAATGAATATTTTTTTAGCGTGGTTCTTGCCTACTCCCTGAATAGAGACCCCATTTCATTTAGTATTTTGCTCATTTTGCATATTAAAAAAGCACTTAGAGATGCCAAAATTAATCACTTGTTCCTTTTGGCATTTCCAACAACTCCACAAAGTTTCATTCGAATCCGTTCCGTACTTTTGAGTATCCTTCTGACAAACAAACCAACAAAACAACAAACGCCAGTGAAAACAATACCTCCTTCGGCGGAGGTAACAATATATATATATATATATAGAGAGAGAGAGAGAAAAAATAGATATAGATAGATAGATAGCTATAGATTACATATATATATATATATATATATATATATATATATATATATATATATATAATATATATATATATATATATATATATATATACCGGGTGGCAATTATTACTTGTGACAGTACATATCCGTGTTTATTGGATCCAATCGTACATTTTCCTCTCTCTACCACTTGTATATTATTAATGAGATCTTTTTAACATATTTTACTTTACTAGTTTTTGTGTACTCCTTCAGTCATCCTCAGGATGGAGAAAGTGAAGCCATCGTAAAGGAAAAGGAACAATTAGTACAATTGTGGAAGCCTTGAAGCCCAAGAAGGTGTCGAAATCAATGTCCCTTACACGATACAGCGTTTTAAATGTGCACATTTAGCCTTTTAGCCAGTGTCGACATGGGAACACTTGGATCGTCATTGATCATCGTCTGGAGGCGATCAATGAAGTCGGCGCTCCTCTTCCTGACTTGGGATAGGTCTTTCTTTCCGGTGTTAGGAATCCTTCCTCGATGTCCTCCGACTCCTTGAAGGACTTGGCAATGCTGTAAACAGTAGCTTTTGGGCCGCAACGGAGCGCCACAATAATGGCCGTCCTGCGCTCAAGTTCCGAGGACATTTTCAATCTTTTTGTTATTAAACAAAGTTCATAGGATATACTAACCAGTTCATACATTTTTAGCTTCTACCCTAACTGGTTTCTGAGATACAAGTACTCAAAGTTAGTCTAGATTCGCCTGCACACCCCTGTATATAGGTATATACATACATATAATATTTATATATATATATATATACATGTATATATAATTTTCGGTGGTCAAATAAAAATGCCTAATATATGTACATATTTATGTTTATTGGCTCAGAGTCAAAATATACATAAAGACATTAGAGTTACTCCTTGTGTCATCCAACATAATAGTACCTTTCGTTCTCCTTCACCACCTCCTCTAAGCCATGAGTAATGCAAACTTTAAAATCCTTTTTATAACAAATGAATTGAATCATGAAAGAAGGAGTGAACAATTATATCAGTGCATGCATGGATCTTTGCCTCATTTACTCCACTAGACCTTGTAAAAGAGTCTTGCAACATGCAGTCATTACAAAACTGCATGATAGATAGAGTATCAGGGCGAAGGGAAAGAAAATATATATTTTATTTTTTTCAAGACGGTAAATATAAATTTATAGTTTATACTTTTTTCCATTACAATTTTAATTGTGTAATCTTGCATGACATTCTTTTAAAGATGGGTTAAGATGCAATATTTATTCCTTTGCACTCTGATAGGCTTAGAATTTCGACAACTGAGAATGGGTCCCAAGGATCCCAGTTCATGTCATTATGAATTAAAGAACTTCTTTTAAGGGTGTAAGATTAAAGCCCAAAAACCTGGTTAGTCTTGTCTCAATTGAGTTATATTTTGGGTATATCAATAAGCATACTAGTATCCAAATTACTCAATTGAATCTGGTCCCTCAACATTGAGTATTGAACTCGCCTTGACGCACTGAGCTAACGCACTTGTATGTTTCATAGCTCTGAATGGCATCTAGGAGTACAGTATTGATATGTTTTTTATAAACAATAAATTAAATAATTATTACTCGAAATGATGGCTTTGATAATTAATTTACTGAGTGTCGTCATTCATACAAGATAAAGATAGAATACATGTGATATCATTATGAACGTCCATGCAAATCCATCAAGAAACATATTATATTTACCTCCGCCGAAGGAGGTATTGTTTTCACTGGCGTTGGTTTGTTGGTTTGTCAGCAGGATAACTCAAAAAGTACTGAACGGATTCGGATGAAACTTGGTGGAGTTGTTGGAAATGTCAAAGTAACAAGTGATTAAATTTTGGCATCTCTGAGTGCAGAATTAAGATGCAAAACGAGCTAAATACTAATAAATATTTCAAGTTAGCCTACTGTGCCAATAGATGTCGCTATGCTGTAAAATCGGGTGCCGGGAACGTCTTCCTCTTGGAATTTCCGTCGAGGGGAACCCTCCCCCGTCCCTCTACGCCGCCCCAGTCGTGAAAAATCCTTCTCGGAAGGTTCATAAGGACCCCGTGACGGCGGAGGTTTGCACTCTATGAGTGTATATATGCCTCTAGTAATAACTACATTTCCCTTCTTTTTACGTCTTGTAATAAGATATATTTATTTATCGTCATATGAAACCAACCAAATCTTTTATTATTTCCCTGAGCATTTGCTTCATTAAATAATAGGTGATATTTAGAGGAGTCCATTCAAAGATTCGACGTTGACATGGATCAAGCCCCATGAGAAGAGACCGTTTGTATTATACAGGATGGCACTCATATCCCTCAAGTGGTGTTCACTCCTCAACAGCTTCATTGCATATTTTCAACTCTGATTTTCATTGAACTAATCACGTTCGAAAAAATATCTCTGTTTGTTATCCTTAATGATGAAGAAATAAACCTTTTATATATAGTAAGTCATCCCCTTTTTGCATTTTTCAATTCATAACTATATTTACTCAGGAGAGGATGGTAACCATCTGGGTCCTAAGCCTTTTATTAAAAAATCTTTATTATATGTCCAAAGGACGAACGTGCAATAATACCTCCATTAAGTATCTGCATTGCCTTTACTTTTCAAAATATTTCTGTAAGCTTATTGACTGATGAACATAAGCTGACAGCTAATATTACTGGTTCGGTTGTAATATATTTGGCATTATTTTTGAAGATCTTCAAAGTAAACAGCCAAGAATGGAACCGTGCAATTTCAGTGTTACATGTCCCAAACCTCTCGCCCGTCTACGTTAATTCTCTACTGTACATAATAAAACAGTACAAGGAACTTCTTTCTCAAATGATGAACTAAATCTTACCTTACATTTTATCATTTTTCAAGGAAATTGCCCCTGTTGAATTTTATTATAAATTAATTTTATGTATTGATCTTTACTTTGATGTTTTTTTAGATGAATAATATGATTTAAAAGTTTTAGATTTAAAAAATTAATTTTAAAATAGTATGCTGTTTAATGTTTTATAAAACACAATTATCCTTTTATTCAATTCAAATAATGTTATGCTATTTTTTCTTATTCGTGTGCATAATTTGTTTTAATAAAGACCTTGTCGATAAAAATATAGAGACTTTAAAATGTATCTACTTAAAGATGCCTTACGTCTTGTTGGAAAAAGTGTAGCATTCTAAGATTTTTAGGCAGTTTGTTTAAGAGGGTTTCTACTCCGTCTTTCACTATATGTAAATAAATACATAATATCCAAATTGTCAAGAAGAAAATAAATATTTTGCTGGATTATAGGTATTAGTACAAACACAGGCAAAACAAAAATGCTTTCTACTCATTCTTTCAAGGATGCAAGGATCATTAAATACCTACTTGGCTTGCAAATTTCAATAATAAATAACGCGTAAAAAAATATACCTCATTTAGGTGTGTGTGTAAGTGTTGGATACATGGAGATAGAAAGAGAGTGAGAGAGTAAAAAAGTAATTATGTAAGAAAAGGTCATTTTTATTGGATTCTTTGGATCTAAAGTCGAGATCCAAAGCAATTCGAGTTGATGTGGTTATTTTTTTAGCTGGGGGGAAAGACAGCGACAGAAATAACTTAAGAAACACTAAAGCTTCATATAATTATAAAAAATACTTTTCTTCATAAAATAGGGATGTGATGAGGTCGCATCACTCTACATTTCATGATAAAAATATAACGTTTCATTATCTATTTTATTCCATCTGTCACTGCATTTCTCCCAGATTCTAGGGCCCTCTTACAATATTTTAACATTTGGAAGGGAATGAGTAAGATTACAAAATGTTGATTTAAATTAATGATTACAACACAAAAATGTACTAATTCCTTCAAACTGAATTAAAAGTACATTGCTATAATTTTAAAAATATATATCAACTAAAACAGATGTCAATTTGAATAAATTAATTTGTTTTTAATAATTAGGATGTAATGATACAACAGGTAATATACCTGATATACAGGTTTATCATAGGAATGGTGGCTTGTGTGTCTAGGCTCCAGAAAGATCTATGACCACATACATTGTTTAAAACTGTCGTTACGTTGATCTTCATGCCATTCTTTCTTTCATTGTGAGGGCTAAATTCTTGTTTGGTGATCGTCTGTCTATTTTTTAGAAAAAATATATATATATTATTTTAACAAAATAATAAACATTAAAAACTTAAGAATTTTATCTTTCTATCAAAAAGATATGCAAATAACAATCAAACAATTTGTAAGTGATATGAATATAATCATTTAATTCTACAAATCATCTATAAAATATATTTATAGATGTTGATAGAAGGTATTACTCCAGCCAGGAATTGTAGTCGATTATTTGATCTTTGACAAAATAAACAAATAATTTCTTAGTTTAATGGTTATTATAGCTTGTGATGCATTTTTAAATGTACTCAAAGAAGCACAAACAGTGTAGTGATCAAAGAGAACTCACAATTGGTTTCATACAAAGCCTTTAGCAATTTGTATATATTATTCGTCAACTTATTTAAAAATGATCTTACTTGAAAGAAAAAGTCCTCAAGGAAAAGTAATTGAAGATATTGTTTCATTTGTTATGTTGATATGTAATCATATTAATATGGATACCGCATGAGTGCTTTATTTTGAGCGTGGATTCGTCGAAAGAAAATAATAAAAAGCCGTTGGGCTTATGAAATATACTATCACTTTACTCACGGCTATTGAGGTACTATATTCCTTAAAAATAAAACTGTCTCTTCTTATGGGCCTCCATGCATGTCCTTGTCCAATCCTTCGAATTGATTATTTTAGTATGCCTTAAAATATTGATTAAATTATATATACTCGCATATTTGGCCACTTACGGCGCCCATATGTTCGCCCTTCGGGTATGGGTAAGTTTTGGAGCTAGTTTGTGAGTGAAACAGACCTTAAAGAATATAAGAGAGGAGAAAGAAAACAATTTTCTGTTTTGTATAAACATTCCTCATAAAAAGTTTGACTTTGCACAAAGAATATGTTTTAAGTTACTTGAGATGCTTTTTTTTTTCTATTTCTCTAACTCCTCCTCCTCCTTTTCTTTTCTTTTTTCCTCTCTTTACCTTGAAAAGAAGGTAGTTCAAATCAGACAAGGTCTGAATTTCTTTTCATTTCTCGTCCCATCACTTTGCAAATAGTTTTATTAGGTCCGTCTTGACCCAAGAATTCCATAGGTACCTTCAAAGTTCAAATCTGACCATAAATGTGGGAGGAGATAGCGTGCGGACATACAGACGGACAGAGATTGGTGAATTATTATATAGATGTTTTTTCAGCATCGTTGCTACACTTTTAAACTAAAATGCTTATTTATATAGTTTTTTAATATGCATTGTCATTTTTTATATTCATTTTTACTCATAATTTGATCTCTGTATATTTTCAGAACTGTAAATAAAAAATGAAAATTAAACAACCACTCGAACTCATGGAAAGAATGAATGTTTTTGTATTCCACAGTTCATTACAAATATACAACAACATGAATATGTATTTTGTTTCATTATATCTGACGATAAATAGGTGTTCACTCTGACTGTAAAACGCAGAAAAAGACCAAAAATTGAACGCGTTAGCTCAGTGTGTAAAGACGTGTTCAACTCTCAATTTTGGAGGCGCCGGGCTCGATTCCCGGGAGAGGAAGGATTATAAAAGCCATACGCAGTTTGAACAACAATAATGCAATCGGTACGGACGGAATCCCGATCCAGTTTTGGACGGAGTGTGCAAAAGAGCTTGCGACCCCTTTGCCGCACCTAGTCAACACGGGCATAATAACGGCAACCTTCTCCAAAATGTTTAAGAAAGGAATAATGCTCCCGATACTCAGGAGCTCAGGAAAAGACCCTCGAGCGGCCTTTTCTTACAGACCAGTCTCAGTGTTTTTGGCAGTTTCACAAATTATAGAACTTGTAATGTGTGATCAGTTGGTGGCCTATCTTGAGGACAACGGTCTGCTTCCATAACAACAGCACGGATTTAGAAAATATCAGTCTAAAACAACGGGCCTTATCAATGACATCAGCAAGTAGTACGATCTCAGCAAGGAGTCTGGCGGTGCCGTAGTGGCAGCGTTCGACTTATTTGCAGCCTTTGACACCCTCATCTCCAAAGTCCTAGAAGAGCAGTTAAATGCACATGGGGCATCAAAACATACTATTGTCTGGTTCATGTCTTACATGTCGGGAGGCAAACAGCGAGTGGATTGGAATAGCGCTATTTCAGTCCTCCTGTCAGTCAAGTGGGGTGTTAGACAGGTTCTCTTCGTTGTCGTGACGACGGTCATGGCTATTGCTATATGTGAGAATCTCATGCAGTATGTTGACGACTCCACTACCTGAACAGACAATCTGAATGAGCTCACTCTGTCGGCTCAGACCCTCGCCGACATCTCAGCAAACATTAGACTCGTCCTACACCGAGACAAATCCAAATTGTTATGCTTGAGAACTTTCAGCAAGTTCAACAGGATCTTTAACGTTGATGGGGTCACAGTTGATGCGGGAAGTAAACTCGAAGTTCTTGGCTATAAATTAGACAAGAGGCTATCACCTGCACCTCACGTTGAACGTATGATCTCCTCAATTTCACAACGTCTGGTAATAATACGCCACCTCAGAGCTGAATTGCCGTGTGACGCTCTCACTCTCTTGGTCAAATCAATGTATTTGCCAAAGTCCAAGTTTACTCTTAACTTATATTCCAGGTAAGAATAATGATTATTGACCCCAAATCTCCGATGGCACTTCGAGTTCAGGCTTTAATCAATGACGTGGCCAGAGTACTTCTTAGCAGGAGAAGGATGGACCACATGATTGTAAAAGAGGTAATGGAATCTCAACCATATTTTTGTCAAACCATCTGGACTACTAGCATGGAAAATGTCTAGGCCCGGTGATCCGCTACAATCGACATTTCTTGACGCCACCATGGACGCCAGGATCAGGTCGGCCAAATTCCATCTCCTGAGAGTCCCTCTACCCAACAACGGTTACATATCCCTGTTGCAACGCCTTCACAAAATGGAACGCAAGTGGTTATCAACGCGGAGCGTCCACAACCAATATGGCGTAGTGTTTAAACAAAATATGTGGGGCCATTCCTCTTTAAAGTATTTGGGTGCTTTTATAAGGTGTTTTTATATTTTAGATGTGCTGTATAATTATTTTATATTTGATTTATTATATAAGTTTTATTATTATTTTATATTAAATCTTTTTAGACAATCTAATTAGTTACTTTATAAAATAACTACAATGACAAAAAATGATTACACTGATGACGTAGGGTCGATAGATTAATCTTAACACAATAATGCTTATTTATATCAACAAGAATGCAACTCTTTAAAACAAATATGAAAAAAAATAGTTAAAAAAATGCGAAAATTATCATAAAAACATTCTACTTAAAGGTAGTTCCTCTTTTATTATATAAGGCGTCATCTCATCCCGTATTTGCCAATAAAGCCATTCTTGACGGGGGAATGGCTTCGATCCTTCTGTTCAAAGGCCTAAGCGTTCTCTCTGGGGGAAGTCTTACACGACTGTCTCATATACCTAATACCAAAGGTAATGGTAAATATTTTCAATGAAATTACAACAAATCCTTCTATCAAGTGAAGGAGATCGATAGGATAAAAAAAGTATATGTAAATATAATACAATTGTTTATGAATGATATATGTGACAAAATATATTAATCATAGATTCAAAAAGCTCAAATTATGAAGACTTTCATTAATATTTAAATTATCGCTCAACTATTATTATCATTCAAGAGCAACACAAGATGAGTCAAGTTTAAAGATATTTCTTCATATATTTTTTATCGATAATTTTTCTAATTAATTGAGTTTTTTATAATAAAAATAATCTCTAATAATTATGACACATCAGTACATATTTTTAATCAAGGCTGTATATGAATGTAACAAAGTCATTCAAATACTTTTACTTGAATATATTTTGCGTAAAGGTGAATGTTTTAAGGCAAGGCTGTGTGGGTGCATACGTTTCATGTTTGTTTTAATATTTTGTTTTACATTCCATCAAACAAACTGCAATAATGGGATGTAATATGAGAATTTCGTTTTAAATTAATAAATAATCTTTAACACCGAGGAATGTTAAACAGGTAACAATACATCATCCTTGCTGCCTGTTTTTCTTTCATGCTAAGACTATCTGAGAAATGAATACAATTTGATCGCCAACCTCAGTATAAAATAATGAACAATCAACTTGGCATTCAAGGGGAAGGTCAATGTTGGAGTCAACAACTTATCGGAGTCATTTTAAATTCCTTTGAAGATGAAATATATACACAATTTAAGTCGATGGAACAAAGAACAGAAAGAAGGAATACGTGTTACTGTCCTTTGAGCAGTCCTTTATAGCATGGTTTCCTTTTTTCTCTTCCTCAAACTATTTCATTGTTTCATCAAGTGCGGACAGTCATCCTATCTACCAAAGAGCTTTTTAAGTGGACTAATTTCTTCTTCTCTGTCGAGTATAAAGTGATTATATTGGTGGGTGGGTATGAATATTGTAGACGGATAATTTTTTTGACAATTTTTGAAATATCTAATAAGGATTGTGTTTCGGTAGAGGTCATGGCTAAAACCTTGTGTTTGATGTAAAAGGCTTTAGCGATCACCGTGCGTCCAAATACAGCGAGCATCTGTTTGGCCTTGGACTATATTAGTAAAGAGGGCATTGAATAGTGCCCTTCTGAGTCCAAAGTACTTATAACTGAAGACATAACACTTTATTATCCAATGCAAACGGTATATAGAGAAAATATAAAAAAATACCTAATAAATAATATTGGTTCTGTTGACTGTGGAACAGAAAAAAAGTTGTAGTTTCTGAATTACTATTTACGTAACAAAAGCAATGCGAGAAATGGCAAAATATCATGGTGTGAAAACTCATGTTTTTATCATTGTTGGAGCTTCATTTCTTTCAACTAATGAAAATTGATATGCCATTGGTCCAAAATGTATTTTATTCTTGTTCCTTCTCTTACAACAAGAACCTTACAAGTAGAGTTACGTCGAATAAACTGTCACTGTAGACAGCTGAATTTCAACAACAGACTAAGGTCTGGCTCAAAACATTCATAATTTATTGAGCAAATACTATATGTTTATATATATATATATATAATATCAGCCAGATTTTTCAGATAAGTGTATCGAAATGTATATATGTTTGGGCCTAAAAATTATATTTAAAAGTACAACCATGCCTGCTTGTAGTGCTGTGTATTGTTCAAATCGCGCATGAGCCCAAGGATTTGACTACAATCATTTTTCTTTCACGAAGTGAATGGGTACAAAAAATGAGATCTTTGGAAACCTTGACATATTCCCGCTTATTTGTGAAGCATTTTGAAGATGAACGTCTGATACATACCTTCAAATTTTGAAAAAATAAAGCTCTCTTTGACTTAGGACCTTCATGTCATGCTATGCTCTTCGTTTTTAGTCAAAAATATTTGATTTCCAGAATCTTACATAACAGCAACACGGTTTGGGAGCAATTATGTCATTGGCTTGCCTTAATGAACCCGAGATCTCAGGAACAGGTTCATACAAGGTCAATATTACGAAGTACTATATTGATGTAGCTTTTTTCACTAGATTTTTGTAAAGTCACTCAAAATTTGATTATTGGTCATATAAATGAGTAGACCCAGAAACCAATACATAATAGTAATAATTTAGTCAACGACTGCATTTCTTGAGATTTTAAATTATTTACTTTTAAAGCAAGTTTTTTCTTTTTTATTCGGCTCAAGAAACGCACAAGATAACATAGAAAATATTTTTGCAAAACATGGATAGGAAATTCCAACACCTTTGCCTTTGGAACTCTAAAACATACTTAGAAAATTATAGCTTTTATATAATATCTACATTTAAATAACAAAACAATTTATGAGACGAAAACTCAACATTACCGTTAGAAGAATCAAGTCCTTAAAGAACTTAAGCATGAAGGGTTCCCTGAAGAAATTGAAGGTATTTTATTTGAACCACTAGATTCTGCATAAATCAATTAGTTAAATTATTTAGTCAATTACTGCTTACGAAAAACAATTCTGTCTTATGGTTGTTGTGAGCAGTGGAAATATTTTTTATTAATAGTGAAAAATCAACAACGGATTTTTAAACTTTAATTAAAGACTTATAATTCCACTTATATCTTTGATTAATCTAGTCATTATTTTCATTCCATACGTTATTTTGAGCACTACATGCAGGTGACGCTCCAATTTATTGTAGTAGCTCTTCCTATAAGGATCTGATCACAATTAAATGAAGAAGGGGCACTCTAGGACAAATACACAGGTCCTTCTTTACTTTGTTTTGATTGTACTGAACAAACCCCGATTCCTTTAAAGCCCTGTTGTTAAACTCCGTCACTCTACATATATGAGATTATGTACGCTGCGCTTTTTTTCAAAGTAATAAAATATTTACTTATGTGATTTTTCATACATTACTTTTATTCTGTTGTACATATCATAAAAATGTACTGTCGAATTTAAAAAAAATACTTAAAACTAATAAGGGTAATGGGATGTGCAGTTTCACTGACAGTAAAAATCAGTAAAGGAGAGAAATAAGATGAAACAAAGCTTGGATACTTTAGAATATGCTCCAACTGTTCTTTATTTTTTCCTCCTTTCCTTTCAAGCAATCATATTCGAAAACGGAGTGCCTATAAGGCATCCTTAAAAAACACCTGTTCCTAAAATTTTCCGTTAATATATTCCATTATTACCTCCGCCGAGGAGGTATTGTTTTCACTGGCGTTGGTTGGTTGGTTTGTCAGCAGGATAACTCAAAAAGTGCGGAACGGATTCAGATGAAACTTTGTAAAGTTGTTGGAAATGTCAAAAGGAACAAGTGATTAAATTTTGGCATCTCTGAGTGCTTCTTTAAGATGTAAAATGAGCTAAATACTAATAAATATTTCAAGTTAGCCTACTCTGCCAATAGATGTCGCTGTACTGTGCTCTCCTCTTTGATGACGTCAGTTCTTTTTTCTTTCCATGTACCTCTAGAGTGTAAACAATAAAGGAGCAGTATGTAGAGTTAAAGGGACAGTGCGTAGAGGGTTGGAAATGACAAAAAGGCCTAGTGATTCATTTGGTGGGGATCGGCGGAGGTTGCACTCTCTGAGTCCTCAAGTTCAAATATTTTTTTCTCTCTCTTGAAGAAAAGAATATCCTTCTAACCAAAATCCTATTATAAAACATTGTTCAAAGACTTGTTATGAATATATAATCTTAGTATCCTCTTTTCCATTGAATCTACGTATTTGATAATCCTTTTTATAACATTCATGTTTGAATGACGTCATCATGTGACAGTTTTGTTTATATTTACTTATAATTGTGGGCCTATTAATAGACCTTGTATAAATCCCTCTCCTGAGCTTTACAAATATACAAAAAGCTTTTGGTGGGAGTCAATTATTTACTAAAGAAGATGATTATAAGTAAGTCTTGATAGACATTTTTCCCTTCTGTGTAATACATTTTAATTCAAATAGATAAATATGAACTAAATAGTATAAAAGTTAATGGTAGCTGGCACTATTTATTTTATACTCTTTTGTGTACATGCGTGCAAAATAACTGACAGGACTCTTGTTATTGTGTTAATACATGCTTCTTATATGTTTCTTGCATTTTGAAAATAAAATGACAAATAACTCAAATGACAAAAACTGACATAAATATATTTCACCAACATTCTTCTTTGAAGACAGTTTTTATAAATATAATGGTTTGATCATTATCAAAGAATTATCAACTGAATAGAAGAAACCCCTTGGTAGAATGGACATGGATTAAGAATTTTTCAATGTTGAGGATACAGATTTGAATCCTTCCCAGATGGGTAGGTTGATATTAATATATGTCATTGAAATAGTCTAAAGCACATTTTGATACTTTGATGTGTATTCAGATTAAAATAGGTGCCTCCGAATGAATTGAACAATATATGCAAACAAACAGTGTTATCTTCAAATCTTAGATATGTCCCAAATGTTATATTCCATCATTTGTCATCGGATGGGGTAAGTCTCAGTTTGCTATCAATAGCTTGATTCATATTTGATGGATACGCATCAGTCAAATATAATCAAAATATCCAAACTGGATGACAGGTCTGGGCTCCTGATGCTCTTGAAGACAATTGGACTGTGGCTACGGATCAACAATATATTCCTACACAAAACTGTTTAAATTAATTTTAAACTGTCTACAGAAATTAAACATTGAGGTGATTTTTTACAGTAGTTTTGAAACTTTATTAGTTAACTTTTGTTTTCACGTATTTATCACTTTAAATTACTCTTATTAAATCTGTTTTCAATTATTTTAGTTTTGTTCATCGACCAATGTACTCATTTTGATTAAAATGTCCACCTACCTTTTACACAATAACATACTTAGCAATAGTTCATAACTGAAATAAATATAAATTGAATATTCTAACTGGCTGTCAGGTTTGGCTCTCGATAGCCAATCATATCGTGGGAGGCAGTCTGCCATTCCTACGTGGAAAGTCCGTAACTCAGACATGGCAGCAGTCCACTGCCTAAATATCTCGTCAGACGAGAGAAATCTTAGATGAACAAAGCTTGTATGCAGTATATACAACACAAATATTAATCAAAATACATATACTATTTATTTTTTTAACTATGTATTTTCATGAGCCATTAGATTTTTTTAATACAAATGGTAAGGACTGAATGCCCCCAGTGATTTTGAATTGGATAAAAAATATTATTTCCTTCTTGTAGTGGCCCTGTGTACTGAACTGAGAGAGTTCATTCTAATATATATATATATATATATTTCATACAGCATTTGCATTAACTTAAACTTTCCAAATAGACTGTCAAAATATGTTGATAAAAGTTTTTTAATGAAACTGTTTAAGCTTCAACGAAAGAAAAAGTTTACCTAAGTTCCACCAATATAATTAAAGTTATTGAAGGAGATTGAAGATCAAAGATATTAGGATTGTGAGAAGTGAATTGCAAAGGATTGAAATATTTATCAGTTCTTTTAAAATGTACGAATTCTCTTAAAACACAAAGTTGACAAGTAGTATAGTTCATGCCCACAGTAATGAAACTTGGGTTATCTTTCGTATAAATAATGCCTGTCAATCTAAATGCTGAAGAATTATATATCTAGTTTTTAACTTTTTCTCATGAATACATGATGATTCATATATTTTTTCATTTGCTGAAGACTATAATTATTATATATATATTAGGAAAACTTATTGTTTCTTTAGCGTAGATCAAACTAAAAAATGAAATAAGTTGAGGAAGCTCAATTGAAACTAATTGTTATTCAAAAATAAAGCAGAAATGCTTATCACAAATAAAATAATATTTATTTTCATAGTTCCCAAATTCCACTCCAGCAGTCAGTAGCCCGAGCTTCTTTTACTGGCAATACTATCTCCTTGATCTTTCATAAGATTGTTGATAGATAGATAAATAGTGTTTAATAATTGCATTTGATATTTCAGATCATATTTCTTATATATTTATTGGTAGTACACATCCTAAAATAATATTTTTTTACAATTTGTCCCGCAAGTATTTAATTAATATTGGCCCTTTTCCCTTCAAATTATTTTTTATACTTTCATCATCGTCGCAGTGTCTATGTCGTTCGTGTACCTAGTATATTTGTTTGTACTACAAACTTCAAATTAATACAAGTGTTTTGAGGGGTAAATAGTAGGGAAAGCTGTTTATTTTAGACATAAAAAGATACTTTTGATACTCCTTGCTTCTCGAAGTCTTTTGGTTTCGTCTTGTGTTCACTGGGAGCAAAAAGGGAAGACACACCAATCAAATATGTTGGTCCATTGAAATTGAACTCTTGTTGAATTAACACAAATGTTCTTCTAAGTAGATATTTTATTATTCTACTATTGATTTTCGATAGTCATCCTATCAAAGTATCTGAATAGACGTCTGGGTGTAGCTTTTTTTATGACCGTGAGACGTAGGGAAATAGATTAGTGAACCGTGAAGAGAATTAATATTAAAAGGCTATGAATTTGTATGATCGTTGTGGTTAAGGTATTTTAAATCATTATAATCGATATAGATCATGTGAGCCATGAAGAGAAAGGATATTGATATAAAATCATTCATAACTTATAATATTTTACGAAATGTAGGGAGGAAGTTTTTTCAATTATTTAAAACCAATATAAAATTATAAAATCATATTCAATAAAATTAATTTTAGCTTGTCATTTTTTCAACCACTTTTAAGAGGATAAATATTTTGAGGCAAGGATTTGTACATGCAGAAGGCTTTTTAATTACAAACTACAAGTAACTATAGATTGAGCGGCAACTTCAAGTTACTATCCAGTAGAAATTATATTTCAGACGAGTATAATCAGTGAAAGGTCATAACATGAACTAAACGTATTATAGCATCAAAGACTGCTATGATATATAATTTTGGACTTTTGCTCATAACAAAAGTAACACACATATTAGTAGTACGTGATCAAATCTATTGGGAGAAAATATATTTTCTATATATAATCCCTAATATTTCTGAAAAGTCGTACCAATAAGTTAATATTATACTTTATAGGAAAGTTTATATCACACTCATAGTGAAGTAAATTGTAAGTCTCCTCACATACAGATATTAATCAATATAAATTAGGCATCTCAGAAGAGTTACGAATTTACGACTTTATAGTATATCATATTGGACACACAAAAAATGATGGCAAACAAATTAAAACGAATCCATTAACCTGAAGAATCAAATGTGATTTGTCTTGCTTCTGAGTATTAATTTTAAACTAAATGTTTATTATTTATTTTTATTATCACAACCCCTCTTGCTCTTTTTATTTATTATTATATATATTATGTTGTATGATTTTTAAATAAAAGACCCATTAAAAAAAGACACTCAAATACTTTATATCACCAACTCTCGTCAGCATTTACTATCCATATTATATTAAAGCCGTGATAAAGCACTTAAATTTTGGTTTTATCATAAATAAAAAAGTCCTATATATTGTGTGGAGAGAAAGAATGTATATATTATATATCTCATCATACCATTTCAACATTAATTATAGCCTTTTTAAACCTGTCTAGTATGTTTGACAGCCCTTTTAATTTTGAGAGAATCAAGAAATTCCTGCATCGTTGCTTAACTATCTCGAATTAATTAAAAGTAATAATGGGAAATATCCCATTTGCTCGTTTCCCACTTCAATATTGTGAATTTTTTACATTGTGAAACTGTCATGCAACAACAACAATAAAA
>CP045901.1:10577151-10607644 GCA_013387185.1 Caligus rogercresseyi | reverse complement strand
GGTTATGTATAGCCGCAGTGACTGACGTTTGTTTTTTTGTGCTCCAAATAAAATAAATTTAACGGTGTTACAGTGGTTTTTGTGAGAGACATTGGATATCTACGGATAGATATTTCGACGTATATCATCGTGGGATAGCCAGCGAAACCTCAATTGGACCGGGAGAACCATTTCTTTGGTTTCTTTTCTGAAGTCTATATCTCCTCTTATTAATAAGGACTGTGACGTTTTAACTACGTAATTGGTCTGAAGCTACAAAGTGCTAGGTAAGATTCTCTTAGTAATAGAATGGAAGCACTTCCTCCTGATAGACCGCCTGATCTGCCACAGGCCGTTGAGCCCTACCTGAATAGGGTCATCTCAAGAGAAGAAGAGAGCGTGGGGGAAGAATGCGTGGAAGAGAAGTGTGCTGAAGAGGAGTGCACAGAGCTGCGTGATGTAAATACAGAAGAGGGGAATTATAAGCCCTTTGATAGGAAAAAAATAAAGAAGAGTTCTAAGGAAGAAACAAAAGTTCCTACCTACTCTTCCATAACAATAGCTCACAATCTGGAGCAGAAGTCCTACAATATTAGTCCATTATGGACTAAAATCTTCATTGATTGGAGAGATAATGATGGGAAAAGTTTAAAAGGATTCACACCTAAGATGTCTGACTACAAACGATTATTCAATGCCCTTCAATTAAAAGGAGAAGATATATATAGAATCAATGACTGTAAGAGCGGAGCGGGGTATATTATTATCCAATTCAAAAAAGCCTTAGATGTTGTCACTAAGTTTGAAGCCGTGAAAGGACTAATCGAGATTGATAGTGGAATTAAATTCAGTATAAGGGGACTTGAAAAGGCAAGAGCTCTACAGAATCCAATTGAAGTCGTCATTAAAAACGGGTCTGAGATTAATCTCGATTCCTTGAAGGAAATAATGAATGAATATGGGGATGTTGTTGGAGGCTTTGATAGCGTCCCTCATTCAGCCACAACGGAAGAAGACATAGACAAATCCTTCGCTGAGGTATTCAAATCAATAATGTCTGGAAGAATTAAATTTCTTATAAAACCTAGGAAAAAACTCCCCATGATCATTCCAGTGAGGGGACGGAAGGTTGAATTACTTTCCACTCATCAGTCTGTACAATGCTTCAGATGTCTAAGGTTTGGACATACAAAAAATAAATGTCAATCAGCCCATAAGGTTGGCTACACCGAGTTCGAGAGTGATTTCAGGCGCGGACATGGCCTTTCATTAAGAATATATGGCGAGGATGAAAGAAGAGCTACCGAGGAGACTGCAAGGCAGGAAGTAGAGGAAGATCCTGAGGTAGTAGTAGGAGCTACCTCTCCTCAATTTTTGTCCTCCACCGAGCCTGTCTCAACATTACACGAAAATAATGACACTGAAATAAATGACGGCTACTCAAAAAAGAAATTGTCGATTCCCAATGAACAAAAAACTTCTATTTTAAGAGATGATTGGACCAAAGTAATGCACAGAGGCACCTCAAAGCCAACAACGAAGAATACTATGCCCAAAAAGAGCAAACGTCTATTGAGCAGTCCAGAAACAGATAATAGGAAACGAACAAAGGACAGGGAATGGAACGAGCAAGTAATTCCCAAATTAGACTAAATCGAAGGCTCTATAAAATATATTCCCTTATATCTCCAGTACTTTATCGTTTCTTCGTCTATATAAATTAACATATATCAACATTGAGTCCACCTCTGCCATCCGTTTTTTTTTCAACTAATATTATTAATGACTAGTGCCAGCTCAATTATATCTAATAAGATCGCCTTACATAAAATATGTTGCACCCAAATAAATATGGGAAAACGCATCACTTGCATGGCTGAGCTCGATCGGAGGATACACAGGGACGAGAGTTGTATTATCTTTGCAACAGAGCCACCTCTAAGGCAAGGAGGAACCGGCTTAATCAATATAAAAGGACTCTCTGTTTTCGTCTGTGGCAAACCGAAGCCAAGGGCAGCAATTATTACCTCATCAGATATAATTATAACACAAATCCCCAAGTTCTGCACTGAAGATCTTGTTGTTTGTTCAATTAAAACTGTCAACAATAAGAATTTAGTTATTGCTAGCTACTATTCTGATATTAACAAAGATGATCCGACAAGTGTGATACTTCCCCTCGTTGAATTTTGTAATATTCATCATAAGCCTTTATTGATTTGTGGTGATTTCAACGCAAGAAGTACTCTTTGGAGAGACAAAACGACAAATCCTCGCGGTGATAAACTTGAGGAGTTCATGGCAGTGTTTAATCTCAGCTTACAAAACGTAGGCTGTGTGCCGACTTTTGCAGGTGGTATGGGTGAGTCAATAATTGATTTAACTATGACTAATATTTGGAGCCACTCACTTGTCTCTTCATGGAAAACGGATATAAACTACTCTGGATCAGATCATAGGTTTTGTACCTTTGACATTAATGCGACTCGGACTCTTGCCAATAATATAAACCTCAAAAGTGCCGATTGGTGTAACTTTATGAGGTTGTTAGAATCATCAAAATTCACTGGAGATCTTTTGCTGGATATGAATGGTATAGATCTGGAGGCTACAAATATTGCAACAGAGCTGCTCGACTCCATGAAAAGTTCGTGCAATATTAGCTCAGGAATTCTCAGGAAGGCAAACCCTTGGTGGAACGACGACCTTAGGCAGCAACGACGTAAAGTCAAATACCTTCAACGCAAGGGACGGTCTGACGAATTCAGAGCTGAAAAGCAGATCTATAAAACTATGATCATTAAAGCGAAACGAGAAGCCTTCAAAGAGTGGGTATCTACTTTGGAGGGACCCAAGGATATTTCAAGACTAATGAAGTCAAGAGCAAATCACTCAAACGCCCGTGTTGGCATAATGGGTGACCTCAGAAATGAAAAGGAGAGCTTGAAACTTCTTCTTGAAGAGCACTTTCCTAACTCAGTAGACAGTGCTGATGGCATCACTTCAGGGTGTCCAAATTCCCAAAGTCAGGAGCCTCATGAAGACTACTTTGACGTCACACTCGTCAAAAATGCTATAGAGAGCCTCAAGTCAAATAAAAAACCTGGTCCAGATCAAATTCCTGTCCAGGCATACAAGCACCTACCTGACCATTTTCTGGAACGCTTGACACGACTTTATAATGCAGTTCTTCGCACAAGTTACACTCCGAAGATCTGGCGAGATTCAAAAGTAATTTTTATACCCAAACAGGGTAAAAAGGATTACAGTGATCCGAGAGCTTTCAGACCTATTACTCTCACTAATGTTGCCTTGAAAATACTAGAGCGGATGGTCCAATGGAAAATATACCAGAAGTGTGACTTGAATCTTCAAAATCAACATGCCTTTATCAAAGGTAAATCCACTGACACAGCTGTCAGTGAGTTTCTAAA
This sequence comes from Caligus rogercresseyi, assembly GCA_013387185.1. Taxonomy (NCBI): domain Eukaryota; kingdom Metazoa; phylum Arthropoda; class Copepoda; order Siphonostomatoida; family Caligidae; genus Caligus; species Caligus rogercresseyi. The sequence continues at coordinate 10,604,231 of CP045901.1, read as the reverse complement.
TTTCTGTGAAGGCAGTTATCATAGGAAGGAAGAAGCCCTTGTGGTTTTCCTAGATATAAAAGGAGCTTTTGATAGGGTTGACTTTGACCATATCATTGAGTCCATGAACAAACACAACATAGATAAAACAATTGTAAGCTGGTATAACTATCTATTAAAAAATAGGTTCGTATATGCCAGTCTTGGCGTTGAACAAGCATCTGTAATACCAACGAGAGGCTGCCCCCAGGGAGGGATCCTTTCTCCAATGGCTTGGAACCTTGCCTTTCAGGAAGCAGTGGACCTAATCGAGAAACCAGTCTTCAAAATAGCCTATGCAGATGACCTGACTCTTTGTGTTCGGGGTATTGACCGCCCTACCCTGGTCAGTTTGATGCAAGATGTCTTAAATAAACTCCTGGTGTGGGCTAAATTTAGAAATACCACTTTCAGCAATGCCAAAACCAAAACTATGATCTTCTCAAAACGCAAAAAGAACCTTGACGCTTCGCTATTTATGGATGGGATCGAGATCGAACGAGTAAAAACGTTTAAATATCTCGGTCTAATCATAGATGATAATCTTCGTTGGAATGATCACATTAAGTACATCACCTCTAAAGCAAAAAGAGTCCTATTTGCCCTCAAAACTTTTGTGGGGCTCGATTGGGGTCTTAGCCCTCCAAAGTCAAAATGGATTTACGAAACCTATGTAAGGTCAGTTTTGAGCTACGGAGCAATAGCTTTCGCGGCTAAAATTCAAGTCAATAACCCCATGAAAAGTTGTCTAAAGAAGGTACAAAGACTTGGCCTTATATCGATTACCGGAGCCATGAGATCAACCCCAACTGCAACCATGGAGGTGCTGTGTGGTTTAGTTCCATTGCATCTATATATAATGGAGCGAGCTTGTCTAGCAAGATTTCAAACAAGGAGTGTGAACTCTCCTGTTTGGTCTGGTATTTCGAGCAAAGGACATCTCCGGTTTATAGATAAGTTCTTGGAAAAATACAACATTCCAACTCCCAGTCCTAGTATAACAGTGTGGTCTGGGGAAAAAGGATACAGTGTTACAAGAAAGTGGTGCGTTGATGATTTCGATATCATTGGATATACTGATGGCTCAAAAATATGTGGCCACACAGGAGCAGGTTGGATCATCGCGCGGGGTGATGTGGTACTAGAAGAGCGAATATTGAAGCTAGACGACACTAATACTGTGTTTCAGGCAGAGGTCGAGGCCATGAGGAGTCTTGTGAGTGGCCTAGGAATGAGCAAAATGGAGGGCAAAAAGCTCTTAATTTTGTCCGACAGTCTTTCTACCATTAAGAGCTTGGACGTTAGGCCGGGTAAAACGATTAGTGCGGACGTAAATAACTGCAGGAAAGCCCTCGAATCTTCCAGATGTGACATCACAGTGGGATGGGTAAGGGGTCACAACGACACTACGGGCAACGAATATGCCGACTTCCTCGCAAAAGAAGGCGCGCAATCAGGCGGCCAAGTGGTTGTGCCTATATCCGTCAACCAGACAAAGAACTCCCTAAAGAACACGTCCTTGTCAATGTGGAAAGCCCAATGGCTGGCCATGGATTCCTGTAGACAATCGAAGCATTTCGTCCCCGAGCCGTATATTGGAAGGAAGATTTTTCATTTCAAGAGGAAAAATGTCTCGAAGATCGTTGCTATGGTTACCGGACATATTGGCCTAAACGCACACCTCTACAAGATGGGAAAGTCTTCTACCCCGGTTTGCCGACTGTGTGAGGAAGAGGATGAAACCCCTATCCACCTAATCTGCGCGTGTCCCCGAACGAGGATGGAGATGGACGAACTGGCCGAGGAGATGCGAAGAAGGAAAAAGCCCATGGAGGAGTATCTTCTAAGAGCCTTTTGCTTTTGTGTCAATATAATTTATTTCGAAATAAAGGTTAGCTCCTAGACAGTTTATTACCGGCTGATACCGGATTGAGTTCCGGTGTGGTGGGGCTTATCTAGGAGCTAAACAAACAAACAACAAAAAGCTTGAAATATAATTTTTGTTTTACTTAAGAAGTTGTAATATAATAATATCCTAATTAAATATGCAAAATTTCTGTCATTTTACAAAAGAAAAATATATTTTTTTTTGGCCTCTCTGATTATTTTTTCGACTTAAACTAGTCTCCGCCCCAACTAATATGCCATGTCATTTTCATCATAAAACAACCAATACCACTTTGTTTTTTGTACTCCAATAAACAAAATAGTTGTTGATTTTGTCTAAAAGTTGAACACCACGATAACAAAAAACTCAAAAATTTCAAAAAATTCTGACCTGATTGAGAGCAAAATGGTGTTTTACTTTATTATTCAGTGAGGAGGGCCCATTAGGTATTCAAATCAATTGATATATACCAAGAAAAAATTTCACTGTTCTCCAAGTGTAAGAAATTATTATTTGAAAATTTCATTGAAATCCTGACTTATTATAGGCAATGGGAATATTTCGTAACTGAAAATCCTGACGTGATACAAGCAAATACGTGTTTTGATTTTTGAAATCGCGGACCAAGTTAGTTTAAATCATTTTTTCACATCTCCCAGTAAAAATAACTTGTTGTTCGTGTAACAATTAGTCATAAAATTATCAGATAGATATAAAAAAAATTCTACTATTTAGATTATGGGATAATTGCCTATGATGTCATTTAAAAAAGTGTCTGGCTGAAAAGAGAATATTTTGACAGTATAGCTTTGTATGTATGTTGAAATATATAATCCCTTATCTTTATTTCATATCCAGCTTTCGAACTAATTTGCAGAATTATTAATGAAGTTAATCCTAAAATATAAAGAAACGCAATACTATATTAACTGTTTAAAAACAAACCATATAGGTCCATAAGACACATCCTTTGAACTCAAATTTGTGCAGTGTAAGTAAAAGCTTTGTCCCTAAAGATATTACTTAGAAATATGAAACTGACTAACTTTTGGTATAAAGTGGTACATAAAGGAATATGTTTTTTTAGAAAGACTTCTCCAAAGCAGATGTCACATACCTTGATTAGAACTTTAAAAATGTTCTTGTTCATATGAAAATAACATGGTAGAGTGAAAGTAACAAGGCGTCAGGTTGGCAGTAATGAGTTTTTAGAGTATGCCAGAGCCTAAATATCATACGTAGAGCTGTAACAATATAATGAAATCAGGAGTATGGGACCTTACAAATCCCTGTATTTTATATTTGTTTCCTCCCAAAAAACAAAATGTAGGCAGAATATACATAATAACATTCTCTTTTGCATTCTATGTGATACGGAATTGATTTCAATATATATATATATATATATACACAGAATGTACCAGCAAATTTTAGAATTTAGTTTAATTGTCTCTGGCTACCCTGGGGCGATCTTTAGTGATTTTTAATTAAAACTTCTATTTTGTACCAGCCATGTAGAGCGTTGTTAGTAAACATTGTTTTCACTCACTCTTCACCATGAGTCATGAGAAGTAGAATCGTGAGAGATCGCTGACCTCCTTAATGGCAAAGTGGGCAAAAAAGAGACGTGGAGATTGTTGGCTTCTTTCTGGCTACAGTTTACAAGGTTTCAAAGACTCTATAAGATGGAAACGGTACTTGTAGGCTCCAAGCAGTCGAGGAGCAAATAAGAAGAGGACTGAGATCTTTCTGTGGAAAGGTCAAGGAGGCAGTGAAGGAGGATCCCCCAAAGTCAATTCGGGACTGGCTCGGACCATGGACGTCGATACTTTTATCATGTCAAGGGCTTTAAAAGATATCCTGAAAATGAAACTTTATGTCAGGAGGCCTAGACATCTTAAAATCGAGGAATAAAGGTCAAGAGGCTCGAAAGGTGCACCAAAATTCGTTCAACCTTTCACAAGAAGAAGTCCACTGTGACAATTTTCTCAGACAAGAAGATTTTTACAGTGGACCAGGTCTACAATCAGATAAACGATCGTACCTTGTGGAGTCAGTAGATGAGGTCAAGGGAGTCTACAGAACCAAACACCCAGCCCATAAGATGGTTCTAGGAGTCGTGGCATCTGATGGGAAGACCATGCCACCGTACTATTTTCGGGCCGGAGAGAAAATTGAGTGCCATGTCTACGTGAAAGTCCTGAGATACCATGTTTTACCCTGGTTGAAGGCAAATCACCCTAGAGGCCACTATATGTGGACTCAATATGGAGCTCCTTCCCACACATCAAAGTTGGCCCAGGACTTCTGCTCATGGAATTTTGCCGATTTCTGGCCAGCAAACTACTGGCCACCCTCAAGCCCAGATCTCATCCCCTGGACTTTGCTGTGTGGGGCTTTTTGGAGAGGAAGACCAACAGCACTCCCCATCCCAATGTAGATTCTTTCAAGGCCTCCATCACTGCTGCCAGGTCCAACATGTCTACCGACTTCGTCAAGAAGAGCTGTGCTGCTTTCCACCACAATGATGCAGTCATTGAAGCTAAAGGAGGCTACATTGAATAATAAAGGTTGCAAAGATCTTTCTTTTTAACTTTTGGTTCAGATGCTTCTTTAAAAAAGATCAAATAAGTTTTCTAGAAGTAAAGCAAAATGGATTTACGATTTTCTAAATTTTGCTGGTACACTCTGTATATATATATATATATATATATATATATATATATATATATATATATATATATATATATATATATATATACAAAGAATCATGAAACATAAGATATTTTATATGAGTTTCGATCCAATACTTCTTTGTCTATTTTGCTTATTTGGTTAAATGGAATAGAATTGTATTATATGAATACAAATGAAAGCAATACAATTAGTCCGTTATTAATATTGATCTTCCTGTCTCTAGAGTCGAGCCTGCACCCTCAATATAAAGAGTTGGGCACGTTTCCAATGAGTTAACGTACTTCCTCGATTAATTGATCAATAGTTAAACATGTAGAAGCAAAATTAGAGTATTGTCTTCCTTATGTAGGTATTATACGAGATAGGTGGCCCATTTGTATGTGTGTCTTTGGCTTCTAAAGTAGGTATGCAAAAAGGCTTATGTATTGTGTCATGTAGAGAAGTGCTCCGAGTCGCTCCCAAGGATTTTATTAAATTATCTATTTTATTATTTCTATTCTATTATTCTATGTTAGTGAAACGTGTTGAACTTTTATTGTATGTGCTTACTGTACAATGAGGTTTTGCACACTACGAGCACCATTTTATTATATTTGGCCCACAGGTCTGCTGTGACCCCTTTTTCAATTTTATAACCCCTTGTGGCCCGCAAGTCAAAAAAATTGCCCATCCCTGCTTTAGTCAATGGAGGCCCATCACCATTCTCAATTATTCATACAGAATACTATCAGGAATGCTTGCCCAAAAAATAGAACCATTCTCAGTAACAAGATTGGCTGTCAACAAAAAAAAAAAATCTTCGACGTCTCCAGAAGCATTCAGGCATGCATCGACTCGGTGGAAGAAAGGAAAACGTTTGGAGCAATAATAGCAATTGACTTTCAAAAAGCTTTCGAATCCATAGTGCATGCGATTAGAAACTCCTACCAAATGAGTATTTCGATCCTATTCGGGCACTACTACGAAATCAATAAAACTGGTAAAATCAATAAAGCCAAAACAATGATATTACCCCTAGGACAATAGAACCCTCAAACAAGTACAATTGCTACTTGCCAAATTAAAATTCAAGTGGACATTCTTGGAGTTACTTGGAATAGTAGAGGAATCGACAAAAAAAGCTAGAAGAGTGTGTTTTCTCTAGTCCTATTTAATGTAACGAAATGGAGGAGTTTAAACATTGAGAGAAGCATTGATTTGTAAAACTTAAAAGTAGTTCCTCTTTATTATATAAGGTGTTATCTCATCCAATAATTGCTGAAAAACCATAAGACAAACGCTCACAAGAAATTTTACTTTCGAAATCTACCACGACCAGCGAGTTTGGAGGAAGAAGCTATCAAATTTAGAATCCTTACAATTCATGACCTCCAGAAAAAATGATTTAGGACGGACAAGGCTATGTATCCATTGACAAGGACATCTCACCGACATATTCTATCGAAACCAAGGCATTTGAAAATATCTCCACCAAAGAATAGGTGGACACAAAATGCAAAAAAATATTTGAATCATCTTAGCCTCCCCTCGAATGGAACAAAAAAATTAAAGGCTATTTCCCCCTAATAAATCGCACCTGACATCACTCGTATTTATTGTAGGACTTACCTTATATATGTATATATAGTATATATATATATATAGGTATTAGGTGTCTATAATATCCCCTAATCTACAATATAGTAGTTGTCATATTAGGAGCTTCTTCTCGTTCGTTTTTACTGCAAAATAATCAATTAGAAGACTTTGAATGTTCTTTCAGAAGAAGAACATCTCGTTCATTTTTGAAAATAAGTATAAGTCAAAGAGACCTTTACGTTTAGTTCATACTTTTCTGATCTCATAGTTCTCTTTGTTTCATCATCCTCTTACAAAAAGATATAACCCAACTGACACAATTTGGAATATAAATTGACTTTCAAGCCAACTATATCCTTGTATAACGTTTCATCGTATGGATGTTGTCTTCCTCATGATAAATAAGGATCTTATACTAGGATACTTATACTTTTTATAACATATTTTTGATAAAATATTAATTAAATCTTATATTTGAACATCATTCTTCAGAAGGCGTGTCAAACCATTCGCATAAAACAAAAAGATTAGAGAGAATATATATCCTTCCTTCTAAGGCAGGAATCTTCCAAATATAGTTTAAAGAGATAGTAATATATATATATATATAAATATATATATATGAGGTGTAATTATATGGAAAAAAAAGTTAAAGATAAGTCTACAGATGTTCTGGGTCAAAAATTGGAAACAAACCCAAAATACTTAAATCACAAATGACAAAAGTTGCCATTTGACGTACAAAATAAAAATAAATTTGTAAAAGCATAAACAAATATAAAAAATCAGATATGCTGCTCTGAACAGTATTGCTAAGGGAATCAATACCAAAAAACTATGCCCACCTAATGAGTTTATCTGTGTCTCAGTGGGACAGCCTTAGGGAAAAGTAAAATTACTTCAAATTCTATAACATTAAGTCCTAGTAAATATTGTTGTTTTTTTAAATAGGAAATATAACTTTGCCCTAAAATGTGTAAGGGAAATGATGTTCAGGGTTGAGTGACAAAGAATCACCTACATTGCTTTCACTTTCGTCATGCGTAATTATATATGTATGTTCATAGAACTGGGTGTGAAAAATATACCTTAATTCAGGACTCTCTAAAATGAGTTTATATTCATTTATTTCAGAAAGACATGTTTCGAGTTTTAATTCATACTTTTCCCATTGTTTAACATTTATAGCACAGTATCTTGTACGTTGTAAAATAATTATTATTGCATGGGGTCTTCTGATCTTTGCTCTTGTGACGCAAGAAAGTCGACAATCAGCTAAACAACTTATGTTTGGAATAATTGAAAATTACAAACGACCAATGCAAATACGCATATTTTTTAAGCTAAATTATTCAAAAATGCAGCACCGTCTGCAATATAATTTCAGATATTACAGCTTTGTCATCTTTGTTCTGTTTAAAAGACTCCTTGTCAAGTATCTCGAAACCCTTAATAGAGCAATTGGTTTAATTATTCAAATAAATGTGAATAAAAAAAATATATCCCTTACTAGCGGTAGTAGATATCATAACGAATAGGTGGTTTCCATTTTTTTAAAGAAGCGGTAAAATCTTTGACCTGACTTAAGATATTGTCGTCAGAATACCGAAAGTCTGGAGCTAAATCGTCGGCACAACTCCTGGATTTTTCAAAAACAAAACGAATGGCGTAGTTTCATTATATGACTAAAGTTCTCTTTTTCAACGTACCTTTCCCGTAATGCACCCGTTGCGAAGTCCTTTGTGTTAAAACTGATGAAGGGCCAATTCACTTAGTTCGTGACTCCTCCCGTTGTGAAAACTTAGTAAACAATTTGGTGACCAATCAATATATTTTTTATTTTAAATACTATTTAATAGCACATTGAGAGTTTAAAAAATGAAATATTTAAAAATAAATTATATTTTCTTTTGGAATACTGTTATAATCAATAAAAGCAGTTGTTAAAACTGATACTTACATAATCAATGTTTTTTCTAATGCTTTAACAAACGTTTACTACTACATGTATAAAAGAAGAATCAATTATAAAACGCAAACTAATTTTTTGGGGCCTAATTGGTTCGATAAATTGTATCCGACTGGATATAAATAAGCATTATAGCATTAAAATTAGTCTATCGATCTTAAAGTTTTATTTATGAACTACTTTCCAGATAATTTTCAGATGTTGAAGATATTGAGATCTATATTTGATGATTCTGAGGGGGAGTAACTCTTTAATTTTTTTGTACTTTTGTAAATTTATATCATCATCCCTTACCTTGATTTATTATTGAAGCTCTTATAGCTCCCTCATTTTATTTTCTGCTAACCTGAGTGATCATTCAGAGTGTTTATTTTCAAGTTCAATGATTGACAGAAAACTTAGTTCATGCTCTTGCATTCCTAGCAAGGAGAATATAAATAAGGTGAGGCAATGGGAATCGACGTAGGCAATTGCAGGGCGACAGCTGACTATTTTGTTGTGATATCACAAGTGCTACGCTTGAATTGTAGTTCAGTTTGTATTGTAAAGCGAAAATGCGATATCCTCGAGGAAGTAATGGTGTTTGTGCCATCCCCTCTTGTTATAATCCTCGAGATGCATAATATTTTGCACTTCCGACGAGGGATCCCAATATCCAACATCTGTGGATCGCATGATGCAGAAGATCCGACAGGATTGGCCTAAAGAATGGAAGATCTGCGATCGTCATTTTACTCCAGATGACTTCCAAAGGAATATTCTGGCTGGAAGAATAGGAAGAAGCTTTTGTCTCAAGTTGTTCCTTCACTCTTCATCCCTGGATCACCCTCCTCAAGTGTGTCCAAGTCCTTCAGACAGGTTCGTCAAGAAGCCCGTGAACGAAAAAAATTGTGAGTTGACTAGTGAGAAGTAAGGACTCTCAGTCACGAAAATGAAGCTGTCCTGCAACAAAGCTCAAACTTGGCTCATAACACTTTAAGGAAACTTTAATTAGAACCTCATTGGAAAAAATACTCAGCGAATTCAAACAAGAAGGTTAATTAACCCTTTGACAAAGTTCATTCGTGGCTACTCAAAAGAAGATGTAACTACCGCCCTCATCCTACAGAGCATATGTACCCGGGCCTTTGAGTACTTGCGCTCACGGAAACTCCTTCCTCTGCCTAGTCGGCAAACTCAGGAAAAATTCCAATGACTGTTCCAACGAAGGTCTCTCCTATATTGTTGGATACTCAGAAGTTTAAAGAACTCCACCCATATTTAGTGAAACAGAGGAAAACATTGAAGGATTTGAAGAAACACAAAGTCCTTGGATTGAGTTATTCCCGCCCCTTCTCCCGATTTTTGAAGTTCTGCCACCTCTTAGAAAACCATTTCCATTTTTTTTTCATAATAGCCATCAAGACGCAATCGATAAAGACCCCATGTTTTTCTTTAAAATAATTAAGCCACTTATCAATTTATATCCAAATTGGTCAAAATAAATTATTATTGCTTTTGTAATAAGATAAAAAAGAACACGGATTCGAGTCAATTTTCTTAATAAGCTACTTAAACTGAAAAATGCTTGTGAAAACTTAAACACATAGATCAGGTTACTAATGAGCGTAATTCTATTGATATTCTTATGTTCCCCTTTTTATATGTACATTAGGGCTGTTCTTATTTTTCAAATGTTTGAAATGTTAGCAACATTGTGGATTTCCTGTTTCTTGGTGATAAAAGAAGACGACATACAAAGTTTGAACAAAATCGGTCAACATTACGAGGTCAAAGTTTTAAAAATTTAGTAAAAATATAGTTTTCCGCAAATTTATTGAAAATGGTGGACGTTACAGACTTCAATAATAATTATTAATTTAAAGGAAATCTAATTTACTACCAGACGTATGTTTGATGTTTTTTTTATAAAACAAAGTTTTCAGTAAAAACAAAGAAAAATGGAGTGTGTAATGTTAGCATATTTCATAGCTTTTTTGTATCAATTAACTTCACTCGCCTGTAGAAGATGACTTGTTCGCTTCAGAGTAAAATAGTACTTTTAAGTTTAGTAAACCTTTGAATGATAAATCCAAAAATGACCTTGGTTGCATTCTATCAATTCAGAATTCAGTACAATCTGAGTTTACATCATATGATTCAGAGCCTGTATTGACCTATAAGAAATCGATTATGAAAAAAATAAATAATAATGTGTTTCTTAGATTTGCGTCAAGGTATCCTCTCAAATTTTACTTTGTCTCTGACGCATTTATAATCCATTATATGCGTCATTTTGTACGCGAGATATGCTTTTTTAATGTACATATAACTCTCTACTTATTAAATTGACATGATTTAGTATACCAAAATATTAAAGCTGGTTTACCAAGCTTTCATTTGATATGTTTGGTGTTCTAAAAATCGCTATATTTTAAGAGATATAAGCAAATACATTTTTGCACGTACTCTCCCAAAAAATTGATCTTTTGATATGAGAATATACATTACACTTGGTAACTGCTGTTACTGTTAGCTGGATAGAAGAGAAAGAAAAAAGAAGGGAGAGAGTATTTGCCTCACTTCTCTCTCTTCTTATTTTCTTTCTCTTTATTATTTATTTTTTTCATATCGATTTCTTATAGGTCAATACAGGCTCTGAATCATATGATGTAAACTCAGATTGTACTGAATTCTGAATTGATAGATGCAACAAGGTCATTTTTGGATTTATCATTCATAGGTTTACTAACTTAAAAGTACTATTTTACTCTGAAGCGAACAATTTTATCTTCTACAGGCGAGTGAAGTTAATTTAAACAAAAAACTATGAGATATGCTAATTACACACTCCATTTTTTCTTTGTTTTACTGAAACTTTGTTTTATTAAAAACATCAAAACATACGTCTGGTAGTAAATTAGATTTCCTTTAATTAATAATGATTATTGATCTGTAACGTCCACCATTTTGAAGAAATTTGCGGAAAACTATATTTTTACTAAATTTTTAAAACTTTGACCTCGTTGCGCGACCTCGTAATGTTGACCGATTTTGTTCAAGCTTTGTATGTCATCTTCTTTATCACCAAGAAACAGAAAATCCACCATGTTGCTAACTTTCAAACATTGAAAAATAGAACAGCCCTAATGACATATGAAGAATTATCTTATTGGATTTTATAATTTCTTGAAATAATGAAAATCATGAATGTACAATTATTTTTATTGTTTGAAATTATATTTGCTATTACTTAAGATAATGAATACTATGATAAATCATTACTTAACAATTTTCATGCCACCTGGTTGTGTACACTACACAGAACAATATTGTAATGAATATTTTCAATTGGATGATAACGTTGAGAAATAATATCTAAATCATAGCACTATACAATATGTTTTCATTGTAGCATTTGTGACGTCCACAAAATTCTTCCTTTTGATCAAGAGCATAAGTCAAAGATTTCCTCTTTGACTCACCTTATTTATATGTTCCTTGATTCCAAGAAACCATGGATTCGCCTTAACATAATATCCAGGATAGGCCCTTCAATAAGAAACCAATGTGAAATCCAAAGTCAGTCGCAAATCTAAGACAATCGTAGATCACACATAGGTACTTCTTACACATTTTTTTCCACCAACGATTAACATGACCTTTGCAGTTGCTATCAATGTTTTCATTATTTGTCTACGTCCTTAGTCACAGTTCATTTATCGCGGAATCATGAAACAGATCAAGATGTTTTATTCAGTCTGAGTATGTTGCCGTTGCTTATATAATGATAATATATAAAATAACAATAAGTCCATTGACAGATTAAATGACATTGTTTTTTTCTTCATGCTCGTTTATTATGCAAATAAATACTTAAAAACCAAGCAAATGCGTATAAAAACATAATTAAATTTTTTTAGCGTAATTTTTGCTCTGGGGTAGAACTGCATACAATACTAGAGGCTGTATACACTCAGAGCGTGCAACCTCCGGCCGATCCCCACAATGATAGTGATTCATTTGAATCACTTAACGAATTATAATCCAATCATATAGTCTACATATAGGGTGTTTGGTGATATGAGTGAGGAGCGAGCCATCCTAAACAACATCCATTGACGTCATACTTGTTATTGGTCAATTCAGAAATACGTCACTGGATGTTTAAACTCCTTTCGTTTCTCTATCATGCTCTTATATTACGTTATTATATGTATGTTATGTTATTATGGGAAGACGGGTGAGGAAGAAGTTTAAGCACGTCACTGGGTGACATAGTCCTGAGTTGATAAATAACAAGAATACGGTAATAACATTTTTTTAGCGTTTTTCTTTCCCTACTCCTGAATAGCAGACCCCATTTCATTATTATTAGTAGTATATTTTGCTCATTTTGCATCAGAAAAAAGCACTTCGAGATGCTAAAATTTTAATTACTTTGTTCTTTTGGCATTCCCCCAACTCCACAAAGTTTCATTCGCATCCGTTCAGTACTCTTTTGAGTTACCTGCTGACCAACCACAAACACGCCAGTGAAAACAATACCTCCTCGGCGGCGAGGTAAAAAGAGAGAGTTCTTGTTCTTAAGAAGGACACTCTAATTCTTGAATTGATAGTCACTGCTCAATAGCTGCGATCAAAGTGATGCTGTTATTGTGTAATGCCAATTGCTTTTTTATAATGTACTCTTCTTTTCTTTCAACCAATCACATTTCAAAAAATTTCTCTTTATCTACCAAACAGATAGCGCAGGGCTTGTATTTGTATGAATTATTGTCCACAAATGATCTTACGGCTTATGTATGACCACCCTGTATGCCTGTGCATATTCAAACAGATCCTATAATCATTATTTGTCAACAAAAGGAGTCAATGACATAATGACTTCAGAAGTATGAAACAATTAGATATCATAATTGTAGATATACAAATCTAACAATAAGAATAAGTTTTTGCTTTGACAAAATTAAATAATGAAGACAGAACACATAGATTTTGTCTTACATCTACATAATCTACTACTAAGCTGAATATTTTAACATGCTGATTGAGTGTTGCACTTATTTGTAATAAACGTAATCGTGTAGATATATTTTGAAGGTGAGTGAAGTATATTTGCGAGGACTAAGGACGAGATAGTAAATTATAGAACATAGACTTTTAATAATTTGTTAAGTCATTTATATATTAATGGAAGATCAACAAAACGTTAGCTGCGTCCAAATTTAACTTTTGAAATAACTCAGTTCCAAATTAACTAAACTTTTGGCTTAAATACACTTAAATTTTTTTTCTCCCAAAATCAGTTAAGCTTTAAAATGGTCTTACCCAAGCTTTTATGCCATGAAAAAATCAAAACTTTACTTTAGCTTGAGAAATATGTCCACTTCATTGCTGAGGATACAATCGCATCATCTCGTAGGAGAAGGTTCTAATGAGCTACTTAAAAGAATAAATTCATGTTAAATTGAAATTATATTGCAATATCGCGTATTTTTATAAATATTAAAAATGAAATCCAATCGCACCAGTTAGACAACCAATAGAACATTTATTCTCGGAGCTACGTCATCAATTATGCAAAAATACTGGTAAAATTATTATGATTTGATTGATTATTTAGGGTAGAACAGCGGAAGTACCAACTTCATGATCTCAGTCGGAATGTGTTATAGGGCGATCTTAGCCTTTTTTACTGAGACACATATTTGATCATAATGCATTTACTCTACCTCGGATATCCAAAGAGATGACTAATATTGCAATTCTTAAGAATGATGGACAATACAATAATAAAGGTCACCTCAAGGTATTATTTGTTTCAGGTTTAAAAACATCATTTGATTCCAAACAATCATTATTACACTATGCCATCTATTCAAGCATCAATGAATGAATTAGTTTCATTACATTATATATATTACGAGCTCCAGCAATATTTCATTACGCCACCAAAGACCTTGAATGCAATAATATATTATTATGTATTAATATATATACGCGTACGGGAGATGCACCACATAAGTACCTACATCAAGTTGACACTCAACCATGCATGTCCTTTAGGGACCGCTTATAGTGTTGATTGGAGATGCCAGCTGATCATCTACTCGGTGTGCCTGCATACATTACGGGACTGACAAATCATGGAACCCAAAAAAAAACTATCCCGCCGACTTGATTTAAGCTACCTCATGCGGAACTGTACGGATCTGTTATTAACAGGTATTGTCACAACTTCCTCAAACACTGGTTATATCCCGCAAAGTAGATCCTCTGACAGCCAGGAAGCTTGTAAAAGCACGTTGGATGGCGTAAACTAATTTAACCCCCTGACTATAAGGGAGCAAAATATTGTCCCTTATTTCTCATTAACATTCCAATTAAACAAGATTTGCTAAAGCTCCGGCATTTTTATGTTTTATTTCGTACTTTTAAGCAACATAGTAATAAAACACGGCCAAGATGCTAAATGGTATGATCTCACATTCTACAAAAATTTGTGTGAATCAGTCCTGTTGACATAAATCGATTAAGCGTTCCAGGTACTGATACGCAGATACTGTCCCTCTACACTTCAGCACAAGGTGCCTGTTGACGCATGAAGTAAAATAGTGGTCTACTGTACCACATTTCAGATTAGTGTAATGCATAACGGCTACATGACTTCAACGATTGAGTTAAAATCAAAACTATATTAATAGCAGTTTAAAATCCAAAACTATATTATAGCAGCCAGGAGAGAAGAACACCTCAGATTTCTGCCACATTCTTCGCTGCAACTTGAATATATTTACATGATACAATACTTCAGTGTAAAACATATTATACTATATGAAAGGCAGGAAGAACAACGTTATATTTATCTTCATTATACTTGAATATAATTTGACAATATGAATACTTCAATTATTTTACTTACTTATTGAATTCCAAAAAGATAAATGGTGCTTATTTATGATCTATAAGTTAAAGAGTTCTCTATTTCGACAGGCAGGGGGGGACGTACTACATGACAACGTGAAAGAAGCATTGTATTTTAATTGTTATACATTTTGGTAATTTATAGTAAACAAAAATAAAAATAATTAGAATACTTTGTGGGAACCTCTAATAAATTGTATTCTTTTCAGATTTCAGTAAATATACCTTTATAATAACTAAAAAAACTCGATTCCTTTATCAATTTTAACGCCCCTAAAATATATATATATACTATATATATATATATATATATATATATAATATATATCTATATACTATATATAATATATTATATATAATATATATATATATATATATACATATATAGTCTATATACATAATAAATATCTAACCCTCTAAAAATATATATACATATATATATATATAGCTCCTTGCGGTCAAAGATTTTTAGGAAGAAAGAGTAAAACGTATTAATCCCCTTCCATTAGGAGAAAATATGCATATAAAGAGATAATAATTAACCTATTAAAGGACAACTATCTCCATAATTGGTTTGAAAGAATTAACATTGCAGTCGAAATATTTTGTATTTGATAAACTATAGACATCTTTTTGAAGTGATGTATTTATATCATGATAAAATATGTATATCAAGTTTTAAGTAATGAAAACCAAATTTTTTTATTTTATTTTAGATTGTTAATTTTTTTATCAACGGCGGTCCAATTTACGACATCTGTTACTACATATCTTTGGGTTTGTTGAAGAGACACTTAACTTATTCAATTTTGCTTACACTTTGACAAGATGATCTCTTTGCACAAGGGGAGCCCGACTCTCAAATCCGAAAAACTTGAAATAAAAATCTCTCTATATTTCGAAAAACTATTTTAAAAATATGATGACGTCATATTCATCAATAGATTCTATAATCAGTAGTTTACCATCGTGGCATCCTTCTGGATTACTTTTGTTCATTGAAATTATGAAGCAGTTTATTGCAGTCTCCCCATTGTCATTAGAAACAGGACTTTTTTATCATTTCACAGACGTCTCTTAGACATTGGCGTTTCTTAGATCTTCATAAAAATACACACTTGATTACCCCCTTACATTCTCCTTCATAAATAAAGATGGTCACAAATATGTTGTAAGGGGCCTCAGATCGTATTGATATAACAATGAAATATTTTCAAATCAGATTTTTATAATGACTTAAACTAACATAGGTTTCTAGTGAGACCCCCCTAGTCACCATTCTAAGTTTAAGCAATGCAATTTCTCACATGATTTGTATCTTTTGCCAAAAAGGGACAAATACCTAATCAACAATCTTTTTGAACTATTTTATGCTGAAAGAAAGATCCACATCACTATGTCATGTATTGAGAAATAGCTTTGGAGCTGTGACAGTCAAAAATGATTTTTTAATCTATATCCTGGGTTCCATCGATCACAATCCTGGAATAAGGGGGGTTTATCTATTGTAAATCTGTTCTTGCATATATGTTAATCGTATATAGATGCTCTACCTACCGATAAAGTTATTCAATTCACTCTTCTTTGATAATAAAAAAAGTTCTTAATGTTAATACAAGAATAATATTTTATAAGTTCAATGAGGATGATGTAAGTCTTATTTTAGGAATAAAAATCTTGAAACATTATCTATAAAATAAATATGTACTATCCCTTGTCATAATAGGATATGTCTGTATGAAATCAAATGAATTTTTAAGAGAAGGACCTGATGGAAATTTTTGTATGATGAATTGGAAAATGATTGTCCGCATATGTCAATTTGATTTCAAATAATAAGCCTTGAAGGTATTTTTTTTCTTATTACTAGCGGAGTCAGTTGATTTTCAACTCTGCAAGGTCTATAAACACTTGGTCTGTGTAATAGATTTATAACGGAAGATTTAAGTATATCCCGCTGTCTTAATTCTTAAAGTGAAAATACCGGATAAACAGCTGCTGTTCATTTGAATTTATACACATTTCCTTTTTATTATTATATCATGTGTAGACATAGTGTATATAGAACTTGGGTACCTGTATATATACCATCCATCTAGAAACATTCAACTAACTTGATGACGTCATATATCTACTTAAAATGACTACCACGCAACACGTAGGAGGTAATCCATGAAGGGTGATCCGAGGCATAATAGTATGTGAGGTATGTTTATCTAATTTTATCTTAAAATAATTATCAAAATACTAATAAAATTACTGGCGTTCAATCATATAATCAGTAATAATAATATAAATTTTTGACGTATCAAAAATGAATTTTAGTAATATATTTTGAGGACCTAAGCAGGATAATAACATCATAAAATGTAATATCTTTGAGGGCGGGACGTCATTAAAAATCGCCAGTAAGCGACAAGTCAGCTGTATTGGTAATAAAGACGTACCTTGTTTTTCAATTTACCCGGATATGGTCTACACTGACATAGAGTACTAGGGAATATAAGAAGGGAGATCCTACGAAAAGTACCATTGAGATCAGGATATGTTGATTCTATATTTTAAAAAACTTTAATGTTCATTTCATTACCTATGCAATTTTTAATTTATGTACTATACATGAATTGAACTTTAAACTCGATTGCTTAAGGATTATAACAATTAATTATATCTCTAATTTGTTTTATCGGTCTCTGACTTCTTTTTCCCTCTTCTTATTCAGTCCATTGTTATTTCTGTTATGAGTTAGGTCAGTGGTGTATACTCTACTGACATTGTATGTTTATAAATTTTCCCTTCATATGTTTGTACAACATATATAATATCAATGAAAAGAGTGGACATAATAAAATAAAATCTTTGACGATTTTATTAATAAGTTTTTTTTGTCAATACTTCAAGAATAATCGCAAACTACTAAATGTTATTGTTTAAATGCATATAGTAAAAAAAGTCAAGTCAAGACAATGAAATACTTTAGTAAAAGAACGGAAAACAAATTTAAAAACGTTTAAGTTAACTACAAACAATTTAAAATCAATATGGTTTGGAAAAATGGGAAAAATAAATATTAAAATGTTTGAAAAATAATGTTGAATAAAAAAGGATGGAAGTCATCTTTTCAGAACACATAATGAAGTTTCGAAACTTTTCCATTCACAATGTTATTCGACTGCTTTAAAATTTGACAACTCGAAAAGGTTTCCATGGATAAAAGTTCACCATGTTATAAGCTAAAGGATATCTTCATATTCACGAGACGTGCTAAAGAAAAAAAACTGTTAGCTATAAGCTAAAATTATAATAGAATGCACGATTTTGAAAAATCAATATGCTAAAAGATATCATATTTTTTCAATATGTTAATTCTTATAATGCCAAACTAAACTTATAGATGCTTAAGACGAAAATGTGTTTTTCGACAAAGACTAAATATTATAAGCAAACTTTACGAAGTATTAACATAAAGTACTTTGATCATTGATTAGGTTCGTTTATTTTCAGTATACAAAAGGGTTAGAGATAGAATTGTTCTAGGTACATAAACTCATTCGGCAACTAAAAATATATATCAAACTTTACGAAGAATTAAGATAGACCAGATTCTCCTTGCTTCGGATATATCGTACTTTAGGTAATGTATTGAAGTGTTGTTTGAGTTTGCCCTTGAGAAAAGTACTTCTTTCTTGTCACGGTCCTCCTACAGGCCGTCAAGCTTGAGAACAACGTGTCCGAGGGGTTAGTTTTACTTGTTCGGTGACTTAAAAATACTCATAAGGGAGAACTTGTCGAAAACGATCAACCAGTAAAGTGTTGAACTCGTAAATCCGTTTACATTAGTTGTAAAAATGTCTAAAAATATATATCGGATATACAATATCAAATATTATTCTGATAAAGCTTAGGTTCCACATATTATGACATGCTGTATCACCACTCTTTCAAAATGAAATTTTGATCTAAAATGTACACACAATATTTAAAATCTTACAACAGAATCTTTGTAAGAGTCCAAATGTGTGTTATGTATAATTTTTATGCATGGAAGCCAGTTGATAAAACTCCGAATAATATTTTTATATTTGTTCGGGCTAATAACTAACTTTTCCCAAATTCTTTTTGACAATAAAGGGGGTTTAAAAAGAATTAAACTATGCCACGTTTATATTTCATACTGTAAGCAAATAAATTATTTCTTCTCTTTCGTCTCTATTACAAGAAGTTTGAAAATGACATCAAAGGAAATGATTATAAATAATTCATACAAAGTGAAGAAAAAAAAACGATCTCCCCACAAAAGAAGGAAAATTGGTATTTTTATGTATGTAAAAGTAGGAAGTATTCAATGTCTTGACAGTTTAATAAAGAACCATTAAAACCACAGCTTTTTAAATTGGAGCAATTAAGTACAGATCATGAGGAAATAATCATAGTCACTCGAATGAAAAATGGTATGACTTTTATTTTGTTTCATCTAGATAGATATGTAAACTTAACATTGAGAGCAAATATTAAAACGGCCACAATGATCCTTTTGACCATCTTGAAATGAACGGTGAGGCTTATATAAAGTCAAGGTATATACAACACCAAGTATTTTTATTTCATGTTTTCATAATAAAACGTCAGTAATATTATTACTGTTTTTGACGTATCAAAAATATAGTGAGGATATAAATTTATGATGATGTAATCGAAAAAATACCATAAGGGATTATTATTCTTCCCACTTCCCGGTGTGACGTTATGAAAATTGCCGGCAAGAGAAAAGTCACCTCTTTTTGTTAATAAGGGTGTGCTTAGTTACTTATTGAAATCTTTTTTTTTATACCTTATATTTTTTCTTTGTTTTGAATATTGACTAATGTTCAATTATAATTCGACAGAAACTACAACGTCTAGAATCACAAGTGGCCTGTCAATGAAAGTTCACGGCCTTCTTCTTCTTCAATCCCAAGGAAAGGATCTAAATGAAAAAAGTACTGCGGAGTCATGGAGGAGCTTGTCATTCCCTGGATGAAGGATACGTCTGCTGGAAGGGAGTTTCACAGAGAACTACGGAAAGAGTTAAACTTCATATACATACATATAATAAATATTTAATATTTCCCCGTGAATTACGACATCAGATATGTATTATCTTCTCTCTATTTCATGATAAAAAATGCGAATTCACACTATCATTTTTGTGGTTAATATCGTTATACTCTGTTATCGTAAAAAAATACAATATTAAGCTATAAAGTCACATTGAAAATAAAATAAAATTCAATTTTTCTAATAACTTTCCAATATTATATTTCGTGCAAATTGTTGGTATGATCTCAAGAAATACCAAATTATTTTTATTTTTAGCTACATTCAAAATTAAACGAGATTTGGAAGTTTTTGAAATTTTCTTCTTTTTATACCCCAAACATAACTATTTCTAAACTTTAACTTCTCGTTTATTTTTGTACGTACATAGAAAAATAAATGATAAATTTGAATTCTTATGATCATACCTACATTTTGCATCTATATTCTTAATTTTTACCTAATAAGAGAGTTGTTTATCGTATTTTTCGATAGTAAGGGGGTTGTTAGATACAGGAGGTATTTAGATCATTATGTAATAAAATTGCAAACAGGAAATTTAAAAATCGTTTTTACGATTACAGAATAATTGTGCATATTGTAAGTCCACTATTAAAATTTGAGGAATTGGAGAAATATTCACGAATTGACGTCTCTAATTATCCACTAGACGTATAAATATTGCATAATGACCGACGCAGGAAATAAATACTTCGCTTTTATGATCTAAACTTTTGGTGTGCATAATATATCGAAGAAAGCACTAAAAAAGTGCTGCATTGGTTTATGAGAAATATAAATTATATTCTTGCTCAAGGCTTTTTTTGTCTTCCCTTATGCATGGCTTATAAAAAAGCCAGACAAAATAAGACGCAGTTTTTATTTTCGGAACCAATTAAAACACTCAATACCCATAATGCTACTCGATCTTCCGTTGGAAACAATGAAAAAGTATTTGAATTGCACCCCCTAAGAAACCACTACCTGAGTTTTTTAGTTTGAAAAACCAGCCCAGGAGCTACACACTACAACCCTTGTCTTAGAAATCAGGAGCCCTTTGGAAAAATGCTCCTTACCTTACGTGACAACTAATTGATCACGCTTTCATGTGTTTAAAACCATCTGTAAAGAGCACCACGAGTAATGGTAACCTACATCAAGTTGACACTCAACAATGCATGTCATTTAGAGGACCGTCTTATAGTGTTGATTGGAGATGCATAGCTGATCAATCTACTCGGTGTGCCTGCATACATGAAAGGACTGACAAATCATGTGAAACAATTATCCCCCGACTTGCATTTAAGCTACCTCAGGACTGGAACTGTACTGATCTGGTTATTAACAAGGTATTTGGCACAACTGCCTCAAACACTGGTTATATCAACGCAAAGATAGATCCTCTGACAGCCAGGAGAGCTGTAAAAGCACGTTGGATGGCTAAACTAATTTACACCCTGACTATAATGGAGCAAAAATTGTCTTATTTCTCAATTAACAATTCCAATTAAACAAGATTTGCTAAAGATCCGGGCATTTTTATGTTTATTTCGTACTTTTAAGCAACATAGTAACACGGCCAGAGATGCTAAATGGAATGATCTCACATTCTACAAAAATTTGTGTGAATACGAGTCTGTTGACATAGAATCGATTAAGGCGTTCAATGGTACCTGATAAGCGAGATACTGTCCCTCTTACACTTCAGCAGCAAGGTGCCTGTTGACGAATGAAGTAAAAGATTGGTCTACCTGTACAACATTTCAGATTAGTGTAGTGCATATACGGGCTATCAATGACTTCAACGATTGAGTTTAAAATCAAAAACTATATTATAGCAGTTTAAAATCAAAAACTATATTATAGCAGCCAGGAGAGAAGAACACCTGCAGAATTTCTGCAAATCTTCGCTGCAACGTGAATATATTTACATGATACATATACTTCAGTGTAATAAAATATATACTTATATGAAATGGCAGGAAGAAAGAACGTTATATTTATCTTCATTATACTTGAATATAAGTTGACAATACATTCAATTAATTTTACTTACTTATTGAATTCCATGCTTATTTAATGATCATATAAGTTAAAGAGTTCTCTATTTCTACAAGCAGGACGTACTACGAATGGACAAAGTGAAAGGAGAGCATTTTATATTTTAAATTGTTATACAGTTTTGTAATTATAATACAAAAATAAAAATAGAATACTTTGTGGACCTCTAAATAAATTTGTATTTCTTTCAGATTTCAAGTATTACTTATATATTACTAAAAACTCGATTCTTTATCATTTTTAAAGCACCCTAATTATATATAATACCTATATATATATATATATATATATATATATATATATATATATATATATATATATATATATATAAATATATACCTATAAATATATACCTATAAAAATATATATACATATATAATACAATATATATATATATATATATATATATAAGCAATGTTGAAATTTTTTTAATTGTTTGACTAAAATATGTTTTAGTGTTTTGTGTGGCTGTCCTTCAGAATAAATTAGCTTTTTTGAGATATGAAGTATAGTTATTATCTTTTATTCTATGAGATTCATTTGGCAATAAAACATATGAAACTTTTACAAATATATACAAGGACGCCATTATTGTTGTGTGTCAGTTTCTTATTATCCAAATAAATAAAAGTTTATCAAGGAAAAAAGGGTGGGTGGTTCAAAGTTAAGCCCCTTGATATCCTAAACGCTTTCAATCGATCATCTCTATCTATTTATATATATATAGTTTTTTTTGCTGCTGCTCCAATCCCTTATGATATGGTCCTGATTTTTTTACCCATAAAAATCCAAATATCTTATATATATAATGTTCGTCTTTCTATATTTCTTACAGTTCCAATATCGTATGGGGAAAAAAGCAAAAGCTTGAATTGATAAGGATTATGGAGTGTTCATAAAGAGAACACACCCACACATAAAATATATTGTCGTACTTAACATCCATATGATTTCCAACAATAAATATGGTGGATATCAACTTGTTTTCTCCTCATTATTACTATGACTTTCAGGGAAAGTTTGTTTTATTTATAAAAAATATTGGAGCAGTAGAAGGGGAGATATAATGATTAGTGATTATTAAGCTGATCAATCACCCCTCTGCTCTCGACTCAATAATATTTCTACTTCAGAAGCTTCAATAATGGATGGAGCCAACACAGAGACTTTAGTAATATAATTTATCGGGGAATGTATTGGAGTTTTGCCTTCCATGTAAATTCGTTTTTTGAAGGAGAAAAAGGGGGAGTGGAAAGCCTTGATTACTTCCTATGAGTAAGGTATTACGCAATAGCTATTACTTCACCCTCCTTAAAGAACATATTTACATTTTGTGAAGATTCCTTTTCCTATAGGTCTACTTACTCAATAGTTTGTTTTTAAAAAGACTGCGTCTTAAAATTATTATACAAATGTATGTATGACACAGTTATGACTTTTTCTATAATGTGATTGGCTGAAAACAAATTGAACTAGAGGCATATATACACTCAGAGAGTGCAAACCTCCGCCGTCATGAGCCTTCCGAGGCGGATTTTTCACGACTGGGGAGGCGTAGAGAGACGGGGGAGGGTTCCCCTAGACGGAAATTCCGAGAGGAAGACGCTCCCGGCACCCAATTTCACAGCACAGCGACATCTATTGGCAGAGTAGGCTAACTTGAAAAATTTAGTAGTATTTAGCTCATTTTGCCTTAATTCTGCACTCAGAGATGCCAAAATTTAATCACTTCTTCCTTTTGGCACTTCCAACAACTCCACAAATTTCATTCAAATCCGTTCAGTACTTTTTGAGTTATCCTGCTGACAAACAAACAAACCAACAAACGCCACTGAAAACCATACCCTTCGGCGGAGGTACAATACCTCCTTCGGCGGAGGTAATAAAAAACAGTTGCTATATTGATACAACATGACTTCACTCGCTGCTGACGTTGAGGACTGAAAATCAATTGAGAGTAGAGGATTTCCTTCTTCAAAATAACAAAGTGTCTCCTCTCATGGGCCTACATCCATGTCATTGAAGACTCCATTCATATTTGATAAGGACAATGATAAATCATAAACATTGATTTACAAATCGTGAGCCTTATAGATGAGACTCAATGGGTGAGAGGACTCCTTCATTTGTTTGTTGAGGACGAGTAATCCCCGATCTAGAAATCTCTTCTAAATTACGATTCACTTTTTTTAATTATAATATTTAAAGGATGCTCTTTTGCTTTTAAAGATCTCCTCATGCAAAAACAGCAAAATTGGAGGAACAACAAATTTATATTTGACCAGTCGATAAGATTAAAAATGCTTAGAATTAAAGTTGATAGAGTTGGGTAGTTGAAAGTTTCTTTGTTTCTTAGTATTCTTGAAATATCAAAGCTTGTTCTAGGGCAAATATTCTGTTTCCATTGCTTTATCGGTTAGCCTGCAAGCAATATATTTTCAGGGTGGGCAAAAAAGCGTTTCTCTCGAGTACTTTTTCAATTGAAGAGCTAATCTTCATCAATCTCTTGCAATAAAGTTACGGCCAATGGGTAAGCTTTGAGCCTTCAATACAAAGAGGACTTAAACTTGGTTTGAAACCATATAGAGCGTAAAAATATTATATAAATCTACAAGCTTGACTTGATTTTTGTGAAATATAGGATATTAAATACCTTTAAAACAGAGAAAATATACAATTATTTTTATGTGTCAAATTTACTGTATGAAAATTGATGTTAAAAATACGTATTTAACAAATAACTTAAAATAGAAACATGATTAAACTCTCTCTGTTTCTTCTTAAACTATATAAGAACCCAGGGGGGGGGGGGGGGGCAGACCTGTAACAAAGAAGGATATTTCCAATAAAAAAATGTGACGTCAGCACAGCTACGATTGCCTAGTATCTAAATACCTCTAGGACAACTAAGCTAAAAACGTAAAGGCTCTCAAAGAATAAGTCCGGAGGCTCCCTCCCGCCACGAGCCACCAGGGACCACTGCTTCAGCATCAGGGAGGAAGTGCAGTCCTGAACACCGCACGGGACTCTGAGGCCTTTGGCTGGTAGCCGCACGCATCTAGGAGCTCCGGAGCACGTGGCCGTCCTCTGCAGCTCCGCCTCCGCGGAGAGCTCCCGGGTTTCAATTTTTATTTCTTTTGAAATTAATCACTGTTTTTAAATGACCTTTGATTTTATTTAATAAACAAATAGCTACTGTGACGTTTCAGTTTTTCTTTCTAATCAGAGGAATCTAAACATTGCGTTCTGCGCATTGTATTATCTTTATCTTTGATAAAACCCTATTAAGACCTCTTATTATAAAAAATGGTTGTTGCGTCACACTTATGTTCATTTATTGGCACTAATATTATTTGACGAAAATTCAAAACAATAATAATCTTATAAATTGACATATCTAAATTTTGTAATGTATTATTTTCCAAAATAAGCAAAAACAAAAAAGTTTTGTTTCATTACGAAACCTTTGAACGCAAATTTGGAAGGAGGAGTAAGGGAAGGGTTTAACCAAATGCATTTTTTTTATGACGCAACTTTTGCGGAAAGTGAAAGTTTGATATCTTAATATTAGGTTTCTATAGTACCCCTTAATCTACAATATAGTAATGTCATATTAGGAGCTTCTTCTCATCGTTTTTAATGCACGAATAATCAAATAAAAAGACTTGAATACTCTTTCAGAAAAAAACATCTCGTTCATTATTGAAAATAAATAGAAGTCAAGGAATAAGTTACTTTAAGTTTTAGTTCATACTTTTCTGATCTCTTTGTTCTCTTTATTACATCATAAATCTTATAAGATGATCCTCACCCAACCGATACAATTTGTATTTGTGCTTTCAGCCAACTATATTCTTGTGGACGTTTCATCTGTAGGATGCTGTCTCGCTCATGATATATAAAGATCTTATACTAAGATTTACTTTTTATAAAATATATTTGAAGAAGAAAATTTAATTAAATCTTATATTTGAACAACATTCTTCAGAAGGCGAGTCAAACCATTAACAGAAAAGCAAAAAGATTAGAGAGAATATAATCATTCCTTCTAAGGAAAGAAACTTTCAAATATAGTTTTAGGAGATAGTAAATAATTACACAAGGGGAGAATTAAGATTTTTAGAAAACATAATTTCCGTAGAAGTTAAAAGCATGATGTTATCTAACTCGGCGGTAAAGTGTGTTTAAATTTTCGTGTTCCCATCTGTGCATATTACATTGTTAAGCTCATAAATAAGTTTTTGTTTTTAAATATGAATACTTGTTTGTGAATATAAATTCAAATGATAAGATTAATATATTCTTTGAAGATTATATTGAAATAAAAATTCAAAACAATTTAAAAAATGTAATTATATAGCCGTTGATTAAGAGGAAGTATTAAAGAAGTCTCAGAAATCTCATTTAGGAATAATTTACTTATTCTACTTTTTGTATTCCATAGTAAACTAGAGGCATATATACACTCAGAGAGTGCAAACCTCCGCCGTCACGGGGCCCTTATGACCTTCCGAGCGGATTTTTCACGACTGGGGCGGCGTAGAGGGACGGGGGGGGTTCCCCTCTACGGAAATTCCGAGAGAAAGACGCTCCCGGCACCCCGATTTCACAGCACAGCGACATCTATTGGCAGAGTAGGCTAACTTGAAATGTTTATTAGTATTTAGCTCATTTTGCATCTTAAAAAAGCACTCAGAGATGCCAAAATTAATTACTTGTTCCTTTTGGCATTTCCAACAACTCAACAAAGTTTCATCCGAATCCGTTCCGTACTTTTCGAGTTATCCTGCTGACAACAACCACCAACAAACCACGCCAGTGAAAACAATACCTCCTTCGGCGGAGTAATTAACACATCCATAGCCTAAATTTATGTTTAACTAAAAC
>CP045901.1:10562736-10577051 GCA_013387185.1 Caligus rogercresseyi | reverse complement strand
TTGTCTTAGAATTTGACGGCTGACTTTGGATTCACATTGCGTTTCGTAGGAAGGGATCATCCTTGATATATTTTAAGCAACTTCTCGATCCATGGACGTAATGGTTCTAGGAATAATTCATAAGAGAGAGAAGTGAGGCAAAATACTCTCTCCCTTCTTTTTTTCTTTCTCTTTCTATCCAGCTAACAGTAACAGCAGTTACCAAGTGGTAATTGTATATTCTCATATCAAAAGATCAATTTTTTGGGAGAGTACGTGCAAAAATGTATTTGCTTATATCTCTTAAAGTATAGCGATTTTTAGAACACCAAACATATCAAATGAAAGCTTGGTTAACCAGCTTTAATATTTTGGTATACTAAATCATGTCAATTTAATAAGTAGAGAGTTATATGTACATTAAAAAAGCCTATCTCGCGTACAAAATGACGCATATAATGGATTATAAATGCGTCAGAGACAAAGTAAAATTTTGAGAGGATACCTTGACGCAAATCTAAGAAACACATTATTATTTATTTTTTTCATAATCGATTTCTTATAGGTCAATACAGGCTCTGAATCATATGATGTAAACTCAGATTGTACTGAATTCTGAATTGATAGAATGCAACCAAGGTCATTTTTGGATTTATCATCTAAAGTTTTACTAAACTTAAAAGTACTATTTTACTCTGAAGCGAACAAGTCATCTTCTACAGGCGAGTGAAGTTAATTGATACAAAAAAGCTATGAAATATGCTAACATTACACACTCCATTTTTTCTTTGTTTTTACTGAAAACTTTGTTTTATTAAAAAAACATCAAACATACGTCTGGTAGTAAATTAGATTTCCTTTAAATTAATAATTATTATTGAAGTCTGTAACGTCCACCATTTCAATAAATTTGCGGAAAACTATATTTTTACTAAATTTTTAAAACTTTGACCTCGTAATGTTGACCGATTTTGTTCAAACTTTGTATGTCGTCTTCTTTTATCACCAAGAAACAGGAAATCCACAATGTTGCTAACATTTCAAACATTTGAAAAATAAGAACAGCCCTAATGTACATATAAAAAAGGGGAACATAAGAATATCAATAGAATTACGCTCATTAGTAACCTGATCTATGTGTTTAAGTTTTCACAAGCATTTTTCAGTTTAAGTAGCTTATTAAGAAAATTGACTCGAATCCGTGTTCTTTTTTATCTTATTACAAAAGCAATAATAATTTATTTTGACCAATTTGGATATAAATTGATAAGTGGCTTAATTATTTTTAAAGAAAAACATGGGGTCTTTATCGATTGCGTCTTGATGGCTATTATGAAAAAAAAATGGAAATGGTTTTCTAAGAGGTGGCAGAACTTCAAAAATCGGGAGAAGGGGCGGGAATAACTCAATCCAAGGACTTTGTGTTTCTTCAAATCCTTCAATGTTTTCCTCTGTTTCACTAAATATGGGTGGAGTTCTTTAAACTTCCTGAGTATCCAACAATATAGGAGAGACCTTCGTTGGAACAGTCATTGGAATTTTTCCTGAGTTTGCCGACTAGGCAGAGGAAGGAGTTTCCGTGAGCGCAAGTACTCAAAGGCCCGGGTACATATGCTCTGTAGAATGAGGGCGGTAGTTACATCTTCTTTTGAGTAGCCACGAATGAACTTTGTCAAAGGGTTAATTAACCTTCTTGTTTGAATTCGCTGAGTAATTTTTTCCAATGAGGTTCTAATTAAAGTTTCCTTAAAGTGTTATGAGCCAAGTTTGAGCTTTGTTGCAGGACAGCTTCATTTTCGTGACTGAGAGTCCTTATTCCTTCTCACTAGTCAACTCACAATTTTTTTCGTTCACGGGCTTCTTGACGAACCTGTCTGAAGGACTTGGACACACTTGAGGAGGGTGATCCAGGGATGAAGAGTGAAGGAACAACTTGAGACAAAAGCTTCTTCCTATTCTTCCAGCCAGAATATTCCTTTGGAAGTCATCTGGAGTAAAATGACGATCGCAGATCTTCCATTCTTTAGGCCAATCCTGTCGGATCTTCTGCATCATGCGATCCACAGATGTTGGATATTGGGATCCCTCGTCGGAAGTGCAAAATATTATGCATCTCGAGGATTATAACAAGAGGGGATGGCACAAACACCATTACTTCCTCGAGGATATCGCATTTTCGCTTTACAATACAAACTGAACTACAATTCAAGCGTAGCACTTGTGATATCACAACAAAATAGTCAGCTGTCGCCCTGCAATTGCCTACGTCGATTCCCATTGCCTCACCTTATTTATATTCTCCTTGCTAGGAATGCAAGAGCATGAACTAAGTTTCTGTCAATCATTGAACTTGAAAATAAACACTCTGAATGATCACTCAGGTTAGCAGAAAATAAAATGAGGGAGCTATAAGAGCTTCAATAATAAATCAAGGTAAGGGATGATGATATAAATTTACAAAAGTACAAAAAATATTAAAGAGTTACTCCCCTTCAGAATCATCAAATATAGATCTCAATATCTTCAACATCTGAAAATTATCTGGAAAGTAGTTCATAAATAAAACTTTAAGATCGATAGACTAATTTTAATGCTATAATGCTTATTTATATCCAGTCGGATACAATTCTATCGAACCAATTAGGCCCCAAAAAATTAGTTTGTGTTTTATAATTGATTCTTCTTTTATACATGTAGTAGTAAACGTTTGTTAAAGCATTAGAAAAACCATTGATTATGTAAGTATCAGTTTTAACAACTGCTTTTTATTGATTATAACAGTATTCCAAAAGAAAATATAATTTATTTTTAAATATTTCATTTTTTAAACTCTCAATGTGCTATTAATAGTATTTAAAATAAATTGATAGATTGATTGGTCACCAAATTGTTTACTAAGTTTTCACAACGGGAGAAGTCACGAACTAAGTGAATTGGCCCTTCATCAGTTTTAACACAAAGGACTTCGCAACGGGTGCATTACGGGAAAGGTACGTTGAAAAAGAGAACTTAGTCATATAATGAAACTACGCCATTCGTTTTGTTTTTGAAAAATCCAGGAGTTGTTGCCGACGATTTAGCTCCAGACTTTCGGTATTCTGACGACAATATCTTAAGTCAGGTCAAAGATTTTACCGCTTCTTTAAAAAAATGGAAACCACCTATTCGTTATGATATCTACTATCACTAGTAAGGGATATATATTTTTATTCATTTATTTGAATAATATACAATAATTAAACCAATTGCTCTATTAAGGTTTCGAGATACTTGATAAGAGTCTTTTAAACAGAACAAAGATGACAAAGCTGTAATATCTGAAATTATATTGCAGACGGTGCTGCATTTTTGAATAATTTAGCTTAAAAAATATGCGTATTTGCATTGGTTGTTTGTAATTTTCAATTATTCCAAACATAAGTTGTTTAGCTGATTGTCGACTTTCTTGCGTCACAAGAGCAAAGATCAGAAGACCCCATGCAATAATAATTATTTTACAACGTACAAGATACTGTGCTATAAATGTTAAACAATGGGAAAAGTATGAATTAAAACTCGAAACATGTCTTTCTGAAATAAATGAATATAAACTCATTTTAGAGAGTCCTGAATTAAGGTATATTTTTCACACCCAGTTCTATGAACATACATATATAATTACGCATGACGAAAGTGAAAGCAATGTAGGTGATTCTTTGTCACTCAACCCTGAACATCATTTCCCTTACACATTTTAGGGCAAAGTTATATTTCCTATTTAAAAAAACAAACAATATTTACTAGGACTTAATGTTATGGAATTTGAAGTAATTTTACTTTTCCCTAAGGCTGTCCCACTGAGACACAGATAAACTCATTAACAGGGCATAGTTTTTTGGTATTGATTCCCTTAGCGATACTGTTCAGAGCAGCATATCTGATTTTTATATTTGTTTATGCTTTTACAAATTTATTTTTATTTTGTACGTCAAATGGCAACTTTTGTTATTTGTGATTTAAGTATTTTGGGTTTGTTTCCAATTTTGACCCAGAACATCTGTAGACTTATCTTTAACTTTTTTTTCCATATAATTACACCTAATATATATATATATATATATATATTATATATCTTTTAAACTATATTTGGAAGATTCCTGCCTTAGAAGGAAGGATATATATTCTCTCTAATCTTTTTGTTTTATGCGAATGGTTTGACACGCCTTCTGAAGAATGATGTTCAAATATAAGATTTAATTAATATTTTATCAAAAATATGTTATAAAAAGTATAAGTATCCTAGTATAAGATCCTTATTTATCATGAGGAAGACAACATCCATACGATGAAACGTTATACAAGGATATAGTTGGCTTGAAAGTCAATTTATATTCCAAATTGTGTCAGTTGGGTTATATCTTTTTGTAAGAGGATGATGAAACAAAGAGAACTATGAGATCAGAAAAGTATGAACTAAACGTAAAGGTCTCTTTGACTTATACTTATTTTCAAAAATGAACGAGATGTTCTTCTTCTGAAAGAACATTCAAAGTCTTCTAATGATTATTTTTGCAGTAAAAACGAACGAGAAGAAGCTCCTAATATGACAACTACTATATTGTAGATTAGGGGATATTATAGACACCTAATATATATATATATATATACTATATATACATATATAAGGTAAGTCCTACAATAAATACGAGTGATGTCAGGTGCGATTTATTAGGGGGAAATAGCTTTAATTTTTTGTTCCATTTCGAGGGGAGGCTAAGATGATTCAAATATTTTTTTGCATTTTGTGTCCACCTATTCTTTGGTGGAGATATTTTCAAGTGCCTTGGTTTCGATAGAATATGTCGGTGAGATGTCCTTGTCAATGGATACATAGCCTTGTCCGTCCTAAATCATTTTTTCTGGAGGTCATGAATTGTAAGGATTCTAAATTTGATGGCTTCTTCCTCCAAACTCGCTGGTCGTGGTAGATTTCGAAAGTAAAATTTCTTGTGAGCGTTCTGTCTTATGGTTTTCAGCAATTATTGGATGAGATAACACCTTATATAATAAAAGAGGAACTACTTTTAAGTTTTACAAATCAATGCTTCTCTCAATGTTTAAACTCCTCCATTTCGTTACATTAATAGGACTAGAGAAAACACACTCTTCCAGCTTTTTTTGTCGATTCCTCTACTATTCCAAGTAACTCCAAGAATGTTCACTGATTTTTAATTTGGCAAGAGGCAATTGTACTTGTTTGAGGGTTCTATTGTCCTAGGGGTAATATCATTGTTTTGGCTTTATTGATTTTACCAGTTTTATTGATTTCGCAGTAGTGCCCGAATAGGATCGAAATACTCATTTGGTAGGAGTTTCTTAATCGCATGCACTATGGATTCGAAAGCTTTTTGAAAGTCAATTGCTATTATTGCTCCAAATGTTTTCCTTTCTTCCACCGAGTCGATGTATGCCTGAATGCTTCTGGAGACGTCGAAGATTTTTTTTTTTTAAGAAAGCCCTCTTGTTGAAAGCCAATCTTGTTACTGAAAATTGGTTCTATTTTTTGGGCAAGCATTCCCGATAGTATTCTGTATAAATAATTGAGAATATTGATGGGCCTCCATTGACTAAAGCAGGGAAGGGCAAATTTTTGACGTGCGGGCCACAATGGGTTATAAAATTTGAAAAAGGGGTCACAGCAGACCTGTGGGCCAAATATAATAAAATGGTGCTCGTAGTGTGCAAGCCTCATTGTACAGCAAGCACATACAATAAAAGTTCAACACGTTTCACTTACATACGTAGAAGACTGTGTTTTTCAAATGTGCAAGAGAATAATAGGCTAAATAGATTCGAACAGAGCTGAATTTATTGAAATGTTGATGAATATCACTTCCAACATTCAAAACATTACTACCCAACAAAATAGATGACTAACCTCAATCTTTCTGTCCCGCTGCATTGCGTAATTAAAAGATGTGCCTTTCAGTGAGAACAGTGTTGTTGGTCTCCCTTTTTTGCCAGTGCATCAAAGTTTGGAGTTAGATTTGTTGTAGAAATTATCAGGATATATCGGAGGTGATGGTTAGTTAACTGTGACGAGCTTTGTTGATGTTCATGATGCTGTACGTCTGCTCACAAGCGTAGGGCGAGCCAAGCAACACCAGCATCTCCTAATTAATTTGTCTAACGGGCCGTATACGGCCCGCGAGCCATAGTTTGCCCATGTCTGGACTAAAGTCTGACCCATCCCTTTCTTTGGGATTAATGCAATCCTATCCTTAGCCAGATCCATAGGTATTGTCCCATTTAATTCCATGGACTTGCCCACTTTCAAAAGATATAGAATGCTTTTAATCCTAAGAGAGAGCATAAATATGGCAATTATACCATCAGGGCCTGTTGCTTTTTTGCAGTTAAGATTATTATGAACATAATTTGTGATGGAATCTCGAGTGAAGATTTTATTTCCTCCGATCCTTGATATTTTTCCTCTTAGGAAAAGTTATTTCTTGGCCCTCCCACAATGACTGAGATCTATCATGGAAATATCGTAGAATGTCCTTTAGGGTATTTAGGACTTTACCACCATCAATAATTCTATGGAGATGGACGCTGTTCGTAGTTTGAAATAGTTTTAAGTCTTTTCGAGGCACTACTCTCCAAAGAGACTTTATTCTCCATTTTTAATGGAGTTTTAAAAGCATGTCTGCGTAATCTGTTCAATCCACCTCTCGTATTCAGTGAAATGACTCTTCTTATACCCATATTTGCCTTGATCTCGTTGCAAAATGTATCCTCAAAATAATCGGTCATCTTCAATTCCAACATTTTTTTTATTTTTGTCGGATTCTTTCTGTTATCAAGTGATGGGTTTGAGTAAGACCGTACTCTTTTGATCGACTGAGACCGTGTCTTGCCCAATATAATGTCATTGGTATCTAGGTGAGATCGATTATTTTTCTTAATGTTTTGGTTATTAAGGATGTGATGCAACTACATTAGTTTCAGCACTTGACAGAGTTTCGATATACGGGGCAGGGATAGATTCTTTTTCAAATACTATTGCCTGAGTCTCTGAGACGTGGAGAAAAAGCCGGAGTATTTTCATTGAAAGGGGCGACATTATTAATATCAATTTTTTTATCATCAACAGCCTCGACATTATCATTCTCGGCATTCACTTCAATACAATGACCTGAGCTGCAGTTAAATTTTGAACTTCGGGGCTTACTTCATGGTCAACTCTTTCTTGTACATGAATATAGATTTCTTTGTCAGAGATAGTAGAAACATGTGGTTGCTCATTATTAGATTCTGTAACAAGAGGTTCTTCCTCCGACTGAGGCACCGATTTTTCTCAGGAGGGGTTTGATACGTTAATGGATAGACGCTCTTCTAGTTTCCTCTTCAAACTTATTAATAATGTGATGTTTTCATTTTTTTCTGATCGCAATATGCTTTAGATATCTAAAGTTAAAACACCTCCGACACTGTAACTTTACTCCCAAAAACTTAAGTTCCACGAGATATCCTTGGAAAAGAACGATCTGAGGAATACTGGAGGGGTCTGCAATGATCTAAACCAAATAATCATTATCTTTCCAGTCCTCACAATAATTGGATACTTGTCTCCAGCATTTTTGTCGAAAGGGTTAATTTTGGGTAGTGGTTGATTATTTCTCCAAATTGTCCGAGCCACTTTACCAGAAGGCTTTCGTAACTCTTTGGAACGTATTAACTAAAGTAATAGTCAACTTCTTTATATATCAAGAGATATATTATCGATCCCCTTAAACTTAAAAATAATTTCTTCATGTATGCCATCCTTCTTTAATGTCTTTATCTCCAATTCCTTTTTTAAGTCCGAAAGTATTGATCTAACATCAATGGAAAACCTTGTGTGGATTGACCTAGTCCACACCTTGGACTTGCTGCAGTGATCTCATGCTCATGGAACCCGAATTCCATTGCCATATTATACACCTCAATGTGCTTCAATTTTTCAATGCATTTTCTTCTTAATCTTACATTAAATAACGATAGTTTTCCATTCGTATTCTACATTGAGATTTAATTTCTTCTTAACGTTAATGCTGTACGCATTCTTCTTCTTCAAAACATCAGAATAAGCACTTTTTAATTTGCTCTTATAATGAGGTATGTCATGAAGGATATTCTCAATTTTTTTTTATTCTTCAGCTCCTTCAGCCTTATAAAATATTAACCCGTAAACACGGTGAAGAACGTTGAAGAAAATTAGAGGAACAAAAAAAGAAGAATTGTCTACTCGATTGACGCTTCAGCCAAAAAAGATGAATGGCGGGAGGGGTCAAGGGGGGATGGAGTGTTGAAAAAAGGAGGATTCCTATCTTTAAGCACTCCCAATACCAATGAAATGCCCAATTTCTTCCAAAAATGTATTACGTACTCACAGCCAACAATGCTAACTGTCGATATAAAAAATATCTCCATAGGCAGCTGATCCCTGATAAATTTAATAAAATCCTTGGGAGCGACTCGAAGCACTTCTCTACACGACACAATACATAAGCCTTTTTGCATACCTACTTTAGAAGCCCAAAGACACACATACAAATGGGCCACCTATCTCGTATAATACCTACATAAGGAAGACAATACTCTAATTTGCTTCTACATGTTTAACTATTGATCAATTAATCGAGGAAGTACGTTAACTCATTGGAAACGTGCCCAACTCTTTATATTGAGGGTGCGGGCTCGACTCTAGAGACAGGAAGATCAATATTAATAACGGACTAATTGTATTGCTTTCATTTGTATTCATATAATACAAATTACTATTCCATTTAACCAAATAAGCAAAATAGACAAAGAGGTATTGGATCGAAACTCATATGAAATATCTTATGTTTCATTGATTTTTGTATATATATATATATATATAGACAATCAATTCAGTCACATATATGCAAAGAGAATGCTTATTATTATATCTGCCTACATTTTGTCTTTTGGGAGAAAAAAATATAAATAAAGGGATTTGCAAGGATCCCATACTCCTGATTTCATTATATTAGTTACAGCTATACGTATGAATATTTAGGCTCTGGCATACTCTAAAAACTCATTACTGCCAACCTGACGCCTTGTTACTTTCACTCTACCATGTTATTTTCATATGAACAAGAACTTTTTTAAAAGTCTAATCAGGTATGTGACTCTGCTTTGGTGAAGTCTTTCTAAAAAACAGATGTCCTTTATGTACCACTTTATACCAAAAAGTTAGTCAGTTTAATATTTCTAAGTAGTTAATATTTCTAAGTAATATCTTTAGGGCAAAGTTTTTACTTACACTTGCAAAAACTTTGAGTTCAAAGGATGTGCCTTAATGGTATGGTTTGTTTTTAACAGTTAAGTGTTTAGATGCGTTTCTTATATATTTTAGGATTAACTATCATTAATAATTCTGCAAATTAGTTCGAAGCTCGGATATGAAATAAGATAAGGGATTATAATATTTCAACATACATACAAACTATGCTGTCAATGATTCTCTTTTTCAGCCAGACACAATTTTATTGACAGCATAGGCAACTTATCCCATAATATAAGTAGTAGAATTTTTTATATCTATATGATAATTTTGATAAATTTATGATAAATTGTTACACTGAACAACAGTTTTTTTACTGGAGATGTGAAAAATGATTTAGACTAATTTGGGTACGCTGATTTCAAAAATCAAAACCGTTTTGCTGTATCACGTCAGGATTTTCAGTTACAGAAATATTCCCATTGCTAGAAGTCAGGATTTCAATGAAATTTACAAAAATTCATTTATTACACTGGGGAACAGTGAAATTTTTTTGGGATATATCAACTGATTTGAATATCTAATGGGTCCCTGATAACTAAATTAAAAACCATTTTGCTCAATCAGGTCAGAATTTTTAAATTTTGAGTTTTTGTTTTCGATTTTCAACTTTTAGACAAAATCACAACTTTTTTGTTTATTGAGCTACAAAAGTGGTATGGGTGTTTTTGGAAATGGCATGGTCATATTAGTGGGGGCGGAGACTAGTTTAAGTTGAAAAATAATCAGAGAGGCCAAAAATATTATTTTTTTTTTGGTAAAATGACCAAATTTTGCATATTTTTCAGTATACATATTATTTATATTACAACTTCTTAAGTAAAACAAAAATTATCTTTTAAGCTTTTTTATTTCTTACTATACAAAAAAACATATTCAAATTGAAAATGCATGGAATTACTAGCAGTATAAAACTTCTCTCTAAAGATCTTCTTTTGTGCTGCAAATTAGGATAGTCAAGAGCTATACTCAGCAATAGTGAGCCATCATGTGGCTATCCCATATTTCTTGGTACCTCTTCTACATGTCCCTCATGTCCTGGTGAAACCTCTCACCCTGCTCATCACTAACACTTCCAAGATTTTCAGGAAATTTCTCCAGGTGACAGAAAAGAAATTAAGTTGATGCTCATATATGCATTTAGCTGCTTTTAGCTCACAAACATACTGTTTACAAGCTTCACATAATTGCTTGACTTGTTGTTTCCAAGAAAATTATCCACAAACAAGACAAAGGAACTCCAAGCATTATACACAATCTGGTTCATAATAAAAACAAACAGATGATCATTCATTAGCTTTCGGATCTGAGGATCATCACAAATTCCAGCCTTCTTTTTTACTCAGTCCAGGGAAAGCATCACAAATGTATTTAAAACAGTCTCCATCTTTGTCTAGGGCTTTGACAAATTGTTTCATTAATCCTTAATGTGAAGAGGAAAATTGATCTCTCCACCAGAGGCTCAACAATAACATTTTTCTCTCAAACAGTCATAAGAGTCCTCCTTCCTCACCCAGTGTTCCTCCCTTGCCCTATTATCCCAGTGAAAGAGAAAGTAAGGGATTTCGGTTTCTTTTAGTTTGGTGACATGGGCAACTGGAATGGATCCATATTTATTTCCATTATGGGACAGAACAACTTTGAGACTGTATTTATAACTGTCAATGAAAAGTCTCCACTCTTGAGAATTGTAGTTACTTATACCTAACTTATCCAGGAGACCAGGAATGTCATTACAGTCATCTTTCTCAGAGAAGAATGGAACAAACTCTGAATCTCTTGTTCTGTAGAAGGATTTTGTTGTACCACTTTAAAGCAGATTATTCTCACTTAATCTAGAGGCCATAAGTTCTGCATATTTTTTGAGTGAGTTTAAGTCTCTCGCAAGGTCATTTAATTCACCCTGGTTGCACTGCTTCGGCTAGGATGTTGTACCTTCAAAGTGTATATCATCATCATTGTGTGAACTATCACATTGCAACTGCTCAGTCGCACTCTCATCATCTGTAACATCTGGAAGTGACTAGAACACTGGAATTGGAACATCTTCACTGTGGGGCACTGGTCTGATAGCAGAATCCAAGTTTGAATACTTTAAACTCTTTCTGTTTTTTTTTATACCTATACGGTTTATAGTGCAACAGTGGCAATCATCTGAGTGGTTTTTTTGGTTCTCTGCACACCATAGGTACACACAAACCTGAGTTCTTCTTCTTGCCTTTAGACCATTCTCTAAGTTGTGTAATGCAAGTAACAAACACAATGGGAGGGGCCCACTCTTTTATCATTCTTTAGGAGACACAATTTTAAATATTAGAAGCAATTTTGCAAAAACTGTTTAAGAGAATATATGTTGATTTATCTTAATTTATCATCTCAAAACCTATCTCCGCCCCAACTAACATGAGTATGCCATTTCCAAAAACATCCATACGAATTTTATAGCTCTATAAACAAAAGTTACAAAAATCGCCCGAAATCGGTCAAAATATTTTGGCTTTTTTGGGCCTCTCTGATATTTTTTCAACTTAAACTAGTCTCCGCCCCCACTAATATGACCATGCCATTTCCAAAAAACCCATACCACTTTTGTAGCTCAATAAACAAAAAAGTTGTGATTTTGTCTAAAAGTTGAAAATCGAAAACAAAAAACTCAAAATTTCAAAAAATTCTGACCTGATTGAGCAAAATGGTTTTTAATTTAGTTATCAGGGACCCATTAGGTATTCAAATCAGTTGATATATCCCAAGAAAACTTTTCACTGTTCCCCAGTGTAATAAATGATTTTTGTAAATTTCATTGAAATCCTGACTTCTAGGCAATGGGAATATTTCTGTAACTGAAAATCCTGACGTGATACAGCAAAACGGTTTTGATTTTTGAAATCAGCGTACCCAAATTAGTCTAAATCATTTCATCTCCAGTATAATTTTTTTTAAATTTGTTATTCAGTGTTACTTATTCAGTATAATAAAATGTAAATTAAATTTATAATCTCTATTTTATTTAAATCCGCTTAGGTTACTGAAATTGTTCCAATATATAAAGGGTCGTTCAGCTAAATCCGAAACCCTTTCAACTGCATCAAAAACAACCAATAGAGCCTCCTAGTTAATGCCATAACGAAATAGGTTAGGTGTTTAACTATTCATTGCTCCGATTTTGGCGTGATAAACAATAATAAAGCCATGGAGAAACGCAAACATGAAACTGTAGTTGAATTAGTACGCGCGGGACATGGAGCTAAAGCAATCAAGGACATCACCAGGTACGCCTCCACCACATTTATGACGTCGTCAAGGCCTTCAAGGCCTCTGGGGACGTCTCCAGGAAGCTCAATGACAGATCTAGGACCAGGAATAGGACGCCGACCTTCTTAGCCGGCTTAAAGCGATCAGTAACTGCCAATCCAGTAACCCCGATGTCAGTCTTGACCAAAAAGCGCAACGTGAGCAGGGCAACCGTCTCCAGGGCCGTCAAGGAGCTCAACATCATATCTTACAAGCGAGCCAGGCCCATTTGTTAACAAGGAAGATGAAGGAGGTCAGATTGAGGAGGTGCAAAAAGTGTTGAATTCGTTGAAGTCGGGTACCTCTCCACCTCTGAAATTCTTCTCAGACGAGAAGATCTTCACTGTGGACCGCTCCAGCAACCACCAGAACGACAGGTGGTTGGCCAATGGCCGTTCAGGATGAAAAATCCGGCCTCTGTTATGGTCCTAGGTGTTGTCAGCACTGCCGGAGACGTCCTCGTCCACTTTTTCAAGGCGGGTGAGAAGATCAACATCGACGTGTACCTGGGCTTCCTAAAAAGGTTGTTAAGCCTTGGATGGACGAAAAGGCCTCTGGGAACGTCTACAACGGGAGGTACCTCTTCCAGCAGGACTCTGCCCCCGCCCACAAGGCCAAGAAGACCAAGGAGCAGCTCCAGGCTAAAGTCCCTGCTTTCTGGGACCCCCAGACATGGCCCTCCAACTCCCCTGACCTGAATCCTATGGACTACTACATTTAGGGGAAGTTGGAAAGGCATGCCTGGGCAACTTCCCATGCCAATGTAACCTCACTCAAGGCATCCATCAAGAGATAGGCCAGCAAACTCCCAGCCGGGGGCGTTACCGCGCATGCAAACATTCAGGAGCCGTATTGAGGCCATCATTGCTACTGAGGGCGGACTTATTGAATAAATTGTATGTAAGTACCTTAACGATAAATATCTATATATATGGTGTGTGTGTGTGTGGGTGTGTGTATATATATGTATATGAAGGACTAACTTTCATGTGTCTGGTATATTCAAGAATACTAGATATCTAGTATTCCTGTATATTGACTGTCAATCCTGTTATTAATACAATATAACTGGAGAATACTAACACAAATACTTTAGAATTAGCAGTTCAGTATCAAATACTTATGTTCAAATATTTTAAAAACCCGTCTTAAATGAAACCTTTAGTGCTTATTTTTTTTAATATAATGGGTCATTTATTTAAAAATCATACATAAAATTATATATCAATAATAAATAATAAAGCAAGAGGGGTTGTGATAAAAAAAATCATTAATAAACATTGTAGTTTAAAATTAACCCTCTGAGGCAAGACCCATCACATCATTAAAACATCATAATCTGATTATATATAGTGGAAGTGAGTACACGAAATACAGGAAGAAAAAAAATGGTAAATAGTATATAAGCACATCCTTTATTGCACGGCCCTCGATGATGTCATTTGAAGTCCTCTTATATCTTCTTACAATGAGTCTCAAGCGAGAGTAAAATGACAGGACCACTGAGGAAAAAACTTTGACGATATCGCGGCGAAGTCCCATAACGTCACTTCTTAGTATGTGGAATCTTGAGGGCAAAGGCTCCATATCTTGCAGCCGCAGAAATAAATATTTTTTAAACGACTCATTACGAATGAGTGTATTGGAGGTTAAACACTCAGCGATGTGAGCTTTAGCGCTAGCAAGTGCAAAACTCAGAGCTTGGACT
>CP045901.1:10544453-10562636 GCA_013387185.1 Caligus rogercresseyi | reverse complement strand
AGTTACAGCTCTACGTATGAAATATTTAGGCTCTGGCATACTCTAAAAACTCATTACTGCCAACCTGACGCCTTGTTACTTTCACTCTACCATGTTATTTTCATATGAACAAGAACTTTTTTTAAAGTCTAATCAAGGTATGTGACATCTGCTTTGGGAAGTCTTTCTAAAAAACAGATGTCCTTTATGTACCACTTTATACCAAAAGTTAGTCAGTTTAATATTTCTAAGTAATATCTTTAGGGCAAAGCTTTTACTTACACTTGCACAAACTTTGAGTTCAAAGGATGTGTCTTAATGGACGCATATGGTTTGTTTTTAAACAGTTAAGTGATTAGTTGCGTTTCTTATATATTTTAGGATTAACTATCATTAATAATTCTGCAAATTAGTTCGAAGCTGGGATATGAAATAAAGTAAGGGATTATAATATTTCAACATACATACAAAGCTATACTGTCAATGATTCTCTTTTTCAGCCAGACACAATTTTATTGACAGCATAGGCAACTTATCCCATAATATAAGTAGTAGAATTTTTTATATCTATATGATAATTTTATGATAAATTGTTACACTGAACAACAAGTTTTTTTACTGGAGATGTGAAAAATGATTTAGACTAACTTGGGTACGCTGATTTCAAAAATCAAAACCGTTTTGCTGTATCACGTCAGGATTTTCAGTTACAGAATATTCCCATTGCCTAGAAGTCAGGATTTCAATGAAATTTACAAAAATTCATTTATTACACTGGGGAACAGTGAAAATTTTTCTTGGGATATATCAACTGATTTGAATACCTAATGGGTCCCTGATAACTAAATTAAAAACCATTTTGCTCAATCAGGTCAGAATTTTTTGAAATTTTGAGTTTTTTGTTTTCGATTTTCAACTTTTAGACAAAATCACAACTTTTTTGTTTATTGAGCTACAAAAGTGGTATGGGTGTTTTTGGAAATGGCATGGTCATATTAGTGGGGGCGGAGACTAGTTTAAGTTGAAAAAATCAGAGAGGCCAAAAAATATACATTTATTTTTGGTAAAATGACCA
The DNA here is from genome assembly GCA_013387185.1 of Caligus rogercresseyi. Taxonomy (NCBI): domain Eukaryota; kingdom Metazoa; phylum Arthropoda; class Copepoda; order Siphonostomatoida; family Caligidae; genus Caligus; species Caligus rogercresseyi. Next base: position 10,561,582 of record CP045901.1, on the reverse strand, counting down.
ATTTTGCATATTTTTCAGTATACATATTATTTATATTACAACTTCTTAAGTAAAACAAAAATTATCTTTAAGCTTTTATTTCTTACTATACAAAAAAAACATATTCAAATTGAAAATGCATGGAATTACTAGCAGTATAAAACTTCTCTCTAAAGATCTTCTTTTGTGCTGCAAATTAGGATAGTCAAGAGCTATACTCCTGCAATAGTGAGCCATCATGTGGCTATCCCATATTTCTTGGTACCTCTTCTACATGTCCCTCATGTCCTGGTGAAACCTCTCACCCTGCTCATCACTAACACTTCCAAGATTTTCAGGAAATTTCTCCAGGTGACAGAAAAGAAATTAAGTTGATGCTCATATATGCATTTAGCTGCTTTTAGCTCACAAACATACTGTTTACAAGCTTCACATAATTGCTTGACTTGTTGTTTCCAAGAAAATTATCCACAAACAAGACAAAGGAACTCCAAGCATTATACACAATCTGGTTCATAATAAAAACAAACAGATGATCATTCATTAGCTTTCGGATCTGAGGATCATCACAAATTCCAGCCTTCTTTTTTACTCAGTCCAGGGAAAGCATCACAAATGTATTTAAAACAGTCTCCATCTTTGTCTAGGGCTTTGACAAATTGTTTCATTAATCCTTAATGTGAAGAGGAGGGAAAATGATCATTGATCTCTCCACCAGAGGCTCAACAATAACATTTTTCTCTCAACAGTCATAAGAGTCCTCCTTCCTCACCCAGTGTTCCTCCCTTGCCCTATTATCCCAGTGAAAGAGAAAGTAAGGGATTTCGGTTTCTTTTAGTTTGGTGACATGGGCAACTGGAATGGATCCATATTTATTTCCATTATGGGACAGAACAACTTTGAGACTGTATTTATAACTGTCAATGAAAAGTCTCCACTCTTGAGAATTGTAGTTACTTATACCTAACTTATCCAGGAGACCAGGAATGTCATTACAGTCATCTTTCTCAGAGAAGAATGGAACAAACTCTGAATCTCTTGTTCTGTAGAAGGATTTTGTTGTACCACTTTAAAGCAGATTATTCTCACTTAATCTAGAGGCCATAAGTTCTGCATATTTTTTGAGTGAGTTTAAGTCTCTCGCAAGGTCATTTAATTCACCCTGGTTGCACTGCTTCGGCTAGGATGTTGTACCTTCAAAGTGTATATCATCATCATTGTGTGAACTATCACATTGCAACTGCTCAGTCGCACTCTCATCATCTGTAACATCTGGAAGTGACTAGAACACTGGAATTGGAACATCTTCACTGTGGGGCACTGGTCTGATAGCAGAATCCAAGTTTGAATACTTTAAACTCTTTCTGTTTTTTATTTATACCTATACGGTTTATAGTGCAACAGTGGCAATCATCTGTGTGTTTTTTTGGTTCTCTGCACACCATAGGTACACACAAACCTGAGTTCTTCTTCTTGCCTTTAGACCATTCTCTAAGTTGTGTAATGCAAGTAACAAACACAATGGGAGGGGCCCACTCTTTTATCATTCTTTAGGAGACACAATTTTAAATATTAGAAGCAGTTTTGCAAAAACTGTTTAAGAAAATATATGTTGATTTATCTTTAATTTATCATCTCAAAACCTATCTCCGCCCCACTAACATGAGTATGCCATTTCCAAAAACATCCATACGAATTTTATAGCTCAATAAACAAAAGTTACAAAAATCGCCCGAAATCGGTCAAAATATTTTGGCTTTTTTGGGCCTCTCTGATAATTTTTTAACTTAAACTAGTCTCCGCCCCCACTAATATGACCATGCCATTTCCAAAAACACCCATACCACTTTTGTAGCTCAATAAACAAAAAAGTTGTGATTTTGTCTAAAAGTTGAAAATCGAAAACAAAAAACTCAAAATTTCAAAAAATTCTGACCTGATTGAGCAAAATGGTTTTTAATTTAGTTATCAGGGACCCATTAGGTATTCAAATCAGTTGATATATACCAAGAAAAAATTTCACTGTTCCCCAGTGTAATAAATGAGTTTTTGTAAATTTCATTGAAATCCTGACTTCTAGGCAATGGGAATATTTCTGTAACTGAAAATCCTGACGTGATACAGCAAAACAGTTTTGATTTTTAAAATCAGCGTACCCAAATTAGTCTAAATTATTTTCACATCTCCAGTATAATTTTTTTTTTGAAATTTGTAATTCAGTGTTACTTATTCAGTATAATAAAATGTAAATGAATTTATAAATCTCTATTTTATTTATATCCGCTTAGGTAGTATTTACTGAAATTGTTCCAATATATAAAGGGTCGTTCAGTTAAATCCGAAACCCTTTCAACTGCATCAAAAACAACCAATAGAGCCTCCTAGTTAATGCCATAACGAAATAGGTTAGGTGTTTAACTATTCAATTGCTCCGATTTTGCGTGATAAACTATAATAAAGCCATGGAGAAACGCAAACATGAAACTGTAGTTGAATTAGTACGCGCGGGACATGGAGCTAAAGCAATCAAGGACATCATCAGGTACGCCTCCACCACAGTTTATGACGTCGTCAAGGCCTTCAAGGCCTCTGGGGACGTCTCCAGGAAGCTCAATGACAGATCTGGGACTAGGAATAGGACGCCGACCTTCTTACCCGGCTTAAAGCGATCAGTAACTGCCAATCCAGTAACCCCGATGTCAGTCTTGACCAAAAGCGCAACGTGAGCAGGGCAACCGTCTCCAGGGCCGTCAAGGAGCTCAACATCATATCTTACAAGCGAGCCAGGCCCATTTGTTAACAAGGAAGATGAAGGAGGTCAGATTGAGGAGGTGCAAAAAGGTGTTGAATTCGTTGAAGTCGGGTACCTCTCCACCTCTGAAATTATTCTCAGACGAGAAGATCTTTACTGTGGACCGCTCCAGCAACCACCAGAACGACAGGTGGTTGGCCAATGGCCGTTCAGGATGAAAAATCCGGCCTCTGTTATGGTCCTATGTGTTGTCAGCACTGCCGGAGACGTCCTCGTCCACTTTTTCAAGGCGGGTGAGAAGATCAACATCGACGTGTACCTGGGCTTCCTAAAAAGGTTGTTAAGCCTTGGATGGACGAAAAGACCTCTGGGAACGTCTACAACGGGAGGTATCTCTTCCAGCAGGACTCTGCCCCCGCCAAAAGGCCAAGAAGACCAGGAGCGGCTCCAGGCTAAAGTCCCTGCTTTCTGGGACCCCCAGACATGGCCCTCCAACTCCCCTGACCTGAATCCTATGGACTACTACATTTAGGGGAAGTTGGAAAGGCATGCCTGGGCAACTTCCCATGCCAATGTAACCTCACTCAAGGCCTCCATCAAGAGATAGGCCAGCAAACTCCCAGCCGGGGGCGTTACCGCCGCATGCAAAACATTCAGGAGCCGTATTGAGGCCGTCATTGCTGCTGAGGGCGGACTTATTGAATAAATTGTATGTAAGTACCTTAACGCATATATATATATATATATGTGTGTGTGTGTATATATATGTATATGAAGGACTAACTTTCATGTGTCTGGTATTATTCAAGGAATACTAGATATCTAGTATTCCTGTATTATTTGACTGTCAATCCTGTTATTAATACAATAGAACTGGAGAATACTAACACAAATACTTTAGAATTAGCAGTTCAGTATCAAATACTTATGTTCAAATATTTTAACACGTCTTAAATGAAACCATTTAGTGCTTAATTTGGGTCTTATTTCTTAGCCATCTTATAAATGATAAGATGATTTTAAAAGAAGAAGAAAATCTAGCATTTTCATAATTTTTAGGATGAATCGATAGATTCATATCGCTACTAAGTTGTTTCTTATAAAACTTTTTTTTAAATTATGATCATAAATTGGCATTAAATATTTGAATTGGCATTTTTCACTTTTTTGATATCTTATTATATTAAATTTTATTCGTAACGGTTTTAGTTAAACATAAATTTATGCTATGGATGTGTTAATTACCTCCGCCGAAGGAGGTATTGTTTTCACTGGCGTTGGTTTGTTTGTCAGCAGGATAACTCAAAAAGTACGGAACGGATTCGGATGAAACTTTGTTGAGTTGTTGGAAATGCCAAAAGGAACAAGTAATTAAATTTTGGCATCTCTGAGTGCTTTTTTAAGATGCAAAATGAGCTAAATACTAATAAACATTTCAAGTTAGCCTACTCTGCCAATAGATGTCGCTGTGCTGTGAAATCGGGTGCCGGGAGCGTCTTTCTCTCGGAATTTCCGTCGAGGGGAACCTCCCCCGTCCCTCTACGCCGCCCCAGTCGTGAAAAATCCGCCTCGGAAGGCTCATAAGGGCCCGTGACGGCGGAGGTTTGCACTCTCTGAGTGTATATATGCCTCTAGTTTACTATGGAATACAAAAAGTAGAATAAGTAAATTATTCCTAAATGAGATTTCTGAGACTTCTTTAATACTTCCTCTTAATCAACGGCTTATATAATTACATTTTTTAATTGTTTTGAATTTTTTATTTCAAATAATCTTCAAAGAATATATTAATCTTATCATTGAATTTATATTCACAAACAAGTATTCATATTTAAAAACAAAAACTTATTTATGAGCTTAACAAATGTAATATGCACAGATGGGAACACGAATAATTTAAACACACATTTACCGCCGAGTTAGATAACATTCATGCTTTAACTTCTACGGAAATTTATGTTTTCTAAAAATCTTAATTCTCCCTTTGTGTAATTATTTACTATCTCCTAAACTATATTTGAAAGTTTCTTTCTTAGAAGGAATGATATATATTCTCTCTAATCTTTTTGCTTTTCTGTTAATGGTTTGACTCGCCTTCTGAAGAATGTTGTTCAAATATAAGATTTAATTAAATTTTCTTCTTCAAATATATTTTATAAAAAGTAAATCTTAGTATAAGATCTTATATATCATGAGCGAGACAGCATCCATACAGATGAAACGTCATACAAGAATATAGTTGGCTTGAAAGCCCAAATACCAAATTGTATCGGTTGGGTGGAATCATCTTATAAGATTTATGATGTAATAAAGAGAACAAAGAGATCAGAAAAGTATGAACTAAACTTAAAGTTAACTTATTCCTTGACTTCTATTTATTTTCAATAATGAACGAGATGTTCTTTTTCTGAAAGAGTATTCAAAGTCTTTTTATTTGATTATTCGTGCATTAAAAACGGATGAGAAGAAGCTCCTAATATGACAATTACTATATTGTAGATTAAGGGGTACTATAGAAACCTAATATTAAGATATCAAACTTTCACTTTCCGCAAAAGTTGCGTCATAAAAAACTAAATGCATTTGGGTTAAACCCTTCCCTTACTCCTCCTTCCAAATTTGCGTTCAAAGGTTTCGTAATGAAACAAAACTTTTTGTTTTTGCTTATTTTGGAAAAGAATAAATTTACAAAATTTAGATATGATCAATTTATAAGATTGTTATTGTTTTGAATTTTCGTCAAATAATATTTAGTGCCAATAAATGAACATAAGTGCTGACGCAACAACCATTTTTTATAATAAGAGGTCTTAATAGGGTTCTTATCAAAGATAATAGATAATACAAGATGCGCAGAACGCAATGTTTAGATTCCTCTGATTAGAAAAGAAAAAACTGAAACGTCACAGTAGCTATTTGTTATTAAATAAAATCAAAGGTACATTTAAAAACAGTGATTAATTTCAAAAGGAAATAAAAATTTGAAACCCGGGAGCTCTCCGGCGGAGGCGGAGCTGCAGAGGACGGCCACGTGCTCCGGAGCTCCTAGATGCGTGCAGGCTACCAGCCAAAGGCCTCAGAGTCCCGTGCGGTGTTCAGGACTTCCACTTCCTCCCTGATGCTGAAGCAGTGCGTCCCTGGGTGGCTCGTGGCGGGAGGGAGCCTCCGGACGTTATTCCTTTGAGAGCCTTTACGTTCTTAGCTTAGTTGTCCTAGAGGTATTAGATACATAGGCAAATCGTAGCTGTGATGACGTCACATTTTTTTATTGGAAATATCCTTCTTTGTTTACATGAGTTCTGCCCCCCCCCCCCCCTGGGTTCTTATATAGTTTTAAGAAAGAAACAGAAGAAGAGTTTAATCATGTTTATATTTTTAAGTTATTTGTTAAATACGTTTATTTTTAACATCTCAATTTTCATACAGTAAATTTGACACATAAAAATAATTGTATATTTTCTCTGTTTTAAAGGTATTTAATATCCTATATTTCACAAAAAATCCAAGTCAAGCTTGTAAATTTATATAATATTTTTACGCTCCTATATGGTTTCAAACCGAGTTAAGTTCTCTTTGTATTGAAGGCTCAAAGCATTACCAATTGGCCGTAACTTATTGCAAGAGATTGATGAAGATTAGCTCTTCAATTGAAAAAGTACTCGAGAGAAACGCTTTTTTGCCCACCCTGAAAATATATTGCTTGCAGGCCTAACCGATAAAGCAATGGAAACAAGAATATTTGCCCTAGAACAAGCTTTGATATTTCAAGAATATTAAGAAACAAAGAAACTTTCAACTACCCAACTCTATCAACTTTAATTCTAAGCATTTTTAATCTTATCGACTGGTCAAATATAATTTGTTGTTCCTCCAATTTTGCAGTTTTGCATGAGGAAGATCTTATAAAAGCAAAAGAGCATCCTTTGAAATTATAATTTAAAAAAAGTGAATCGTAAATTTAGAAGAGATTTCTAGATCGGGGATTACTCTTCCTCAACAAACAAATGAAGGAGTCCTCCTCACCCATTGAGTCTCATCTATAAAGGCTCACGATTTGTAAATCAATGTTTATGATTTATCATTGTCCTTATCAAATATAGAATGGAGTCTTCAATGACATGGATGTAGGCCCATGAGAAGAGACACTTTGTTATTTTGAAGAAGGAAATCCTATACTCTCAATTGATTTTCAGTCCTCAACGTCAGCAGCGAGTGAAGTCATGTTGTATATCAATATAGCAACTGTTTTTTATTACCTCCGCCGAAGGAGGTATTGTTTCACTGGCGTTTGTTGGTTTGTTGGTTTGTCAGCAGGATAACTCAAAAAGTACTGAACGGATTTGAATGAAATTTTGTGGAGTTGTTGGAAGTGCCAAAAGGAAGAAGTGATTAAATTTTGGCATCTCTGAGTGCAGAATTAAGCGCCAAATGAGCTAAATACTACTAAATTTTTCAAGTTAGCCTACTCTGCCAATAGATGTCGCTGTGCTGTGAAATTGGGTGCCGGGAGCGTCTTCCTCTTGGAATTTCCGTCTAGGGGAACCCTCCCCCGTCTCTCTACGCCTCCCCAGTCGTGAAAAATCCGCCTCGGAAGGCTCATGACGGCGGAGGTTTGCACTCTCTGAGTGTATATATGCCTCTAGTTCAATTTGTTTTCAGCCAATCACATTATAGAAAAAGTCATTAACTGTGTCATACATACATACATTTGTATAATAATTTTAAGACGCAGTCTTTTTAAAAACAAACTATTGAGTAAGTAGACCTATAGGAAAAGGAATCTTCACAAAATGTAAATATGTTTTCTTTAAGGAGGGTGAAGTAATAGCGATTGCGTAATACCTTACTCATAGGAAGTAATCAAGGCTTTCCACTTCCCCCTTTTTCTCCTTCAAAAAACGAATTTACATGGAAGGCAAAACTCCAATACATTCCCCGATAAATTATATTACTAAAGTCTCTGTGTTGGCTCCATCCATTATTGAAGCTTCTGAAGTAGAATATTATTGAGTCGAGAGCAGAGGGGTGATTGATCAGCTTAATAATCACTAATCATTATATCTCCCCTTCTACTGCTCCAATATTTTTATAAATAAAACAAACTTTCCCTGAAAGTCATAGTAATAATGAGGAGAAAACAAGTTGATATCCACCATATTTATTGTTGGAATCATATGGATGTTAAGTACGACAATATATTTTATGTGTGGGTGTGTTCTCTTTATGAACACTCCATAATCCTTATCAATTCAAGCTTTTGCTTTTTTCCCCATACGATATTGGAACTGTAAGAAATATAGAAAGACGAACAATATATATATAAGATATATTTGGATTTTTATGGGTAAAAAAATCAGGACCATATCTTATAAGGGATTGGAGCAGCAGCAACAAAAAAACTATATATATATATATAGAGAGAGAGAGATGATCGATTGAAAGCGTTTAGGATATCAAGGGGCTTAACTTTGAACCCACCCACCCTTTTTTCCTTGATAAACTTTTATTTATTTGGATAATAAGAAACTGACACACCACAATAATGGCGTCCTTGTATATATTTGTAAAAGTTTCATATGTTTTATTGCCAAATGAATCTCATAGAATAAAAGATAATAACTATACTTCATATCTCAAAAAAGCTAATATTTTATTCTGAAGGACAGCCACACAAAACACTAAAACATATTTTTAGTCAAACAATAATAAAAAATTCAACATTGCTATATATATATTTAAGTATATATATATATATGTATATATATATTTATAGGTATATATATATTTATAGGTATATATATATATATATATATATATATATATATATATATATATATATATATATATATAGATATATATATATGTTTATACATATATATATAGGGTGCTTTAAAAATTGATAAAGAATCGAGTTTTTAGTATTATAAAGTATTATGCCAAGATAGCAATACTTGAAATCTGAAAGAAATACAAATTTATTTAGAGGTCCAAAAAGTATTCTAATATTTTTATTTTTGTATTATAATTACAAAACTGTATAACAATTTAAAATATAAAATGCTCTCCTTTCACTTTGTCCATTCGTAGTACGTCCTGCTTGTAGAAATAGAGAACTCTTTAACTTATATGATCATTAAATAAGCATGGAATTCAATAAGTAAGTAAAATTAATTGAATGTATTGTCAACTTATATTCAAGTATAATGAAGATAAATATAACGTTCTTTCTTCCTGCCATTTCATATAAGTATATATTTTATTACACTGAAGTATATGTATCATGTAAATATATTCACGTTGCAGCGAAGATTTGCAGAAATTCTGCAGGTGTTCTTCTCTCCTGGCTGCTATAATATAGTTTTTGATTTTAAACTGCTATAATATAGTTTTGATTTTAAACTCAATCGTTGAAGTCATTGATAGCCCGTATATGCACTACACTAATCTGAAATGTTGTACAGGTAGACCAATCTTTTACTTCATTCGTCAACAGGCACCTTGCTGCTGAAGTGTAAGAGGGACAGTATCTCGCTTATCAGGTACCATTGAACGCCTTAATCGATTCTATGTCAACAGACTCGTATTCACACAAATTTTTGTAGAATGTGAGATCATTCCATTTAGCATCTCTGGCCGTGTTACTATGTTGCTTAAAAGTACGAAATAAACATAAAAATGCCCGGATCTTTAGCAAATCTTGTTTAATTGGAATTGTTAATTGAGAAATAAGACAATATTTTGCTCCATTATAGTCAGGGTGTAAATTAGTTTAGCCATCCAACGTGCTTTTACAGCTCTCCTGGCTGTCAGAGGATCTATCTTTGCGTTGATATAACCAGTGTTGAGGCAGTTGTGCCAAATACCTTGTTAATAACCAGATCAGTACAGTTCCAGTCCTGAGGTAGCTTAAATGCAAGTCGGGGGATAATTGTTTCACATGATTTGTCAGTCCCTTTCATGTATGCAGGCACACCGAGTAGATTGATCAGCTATGCATCTCCAATCAACACTATAAGACGGTCCTCTAAATGACATGCATTGTTGAGTGTCAACTTGATGTAGGTTACCATTACTCGTGGTGCTCTTTACAGATGGTTTTAAACACATGAAAGCGTGATCAATTAGTTGTCACGTAAGGTAAGGAAGCATTTTTCCAAAGGGCTCCTGATTTCTAAGACAAGGTTGTAGTGTGTAGCTCCCTGGGCTGGTTTTTCAAACTAAAAAACTCAGGTAGTGGTTTCTTAGGGGGTGCAATTCAAATACTTTTTCATTGTTTCCAACGGAAGATCGAGTAGCATTATGGGTATTGAGTGTTTTAATTGGTTCCGAAAATAAAAACTGCATCTTATTTTGTCTGGCTTTTTTATAAGCCATGCATAAGGGAAGACAAAAAAAGCCTTGAGCAAGAATATAATTTATATTTCTCATAAACAATGCAGCACTTTTTTAGTGCTTTCTTCGATATAATTATGCACACCAAAAGTTTAGATCATAAAAGCGAAGTATTTATTTCCTGCGTCGGTCATTATGCAATATTTATACGTCTAGTGGATAATTAAGAGACGTCAATTCGTGAATATTTCTCCAATTCCTCAAATTTTAATAGTGGACTTACAATATGCACAATTATTCTGTAATCGTAAAAACGATTTTTTAAATTTCCTGTTTGCAATTTTATTACATAATGATCTAAATACCTCCTGTATCTAACAAACCCCCTTACTATCGAAAAATACGATAAACAACTCTCTATTAGGTAAAAATTAAGAATATAGATGCAAAATGTAGGTATGATCATAAGAATTCAAATTTATCATTTATTTTCTATGTACGTACAAAAATAAACGAGAAGTTAAAGTTTAGAAATAGTTATGTTTGGGGTATTAAAAGAAGAAAATTTCAAAACTTCCAAATCTCGTTTAATTTTGAATGTAGCTAAAAATAAAAATAATTTGGTATTTCTTGAGATCATACCAACAATTTGCACGAAATATAATATTTGGAAAGTTATTAGAAAAATTGAATTTTATTTTATTTTCAATGTGACTTTTAGCTTAATATTGTATTTTATTTTACGATAACAGAGTATAACGATATTAACCACAAAATGATAGTGTGAATTCGCATTTTTTATCATGAAATAGAGAGAAGATAATACATATCTGATGTCGTAATTCACGGGGAAATATTAAATATTTATTATATGTATGTATATGAAGTTTAACTCTTTCCGTAGTTCTCTGTGAAACTCCCTTCCAGCAGACGTATCCTTCATCCAGGGAATGACAAGCTCCTCCATGACTCCGCAGTACTTTTTTCATTTAGATCCTTTCCTTGGGATTGAAGAAGAAGAAGGCCGTGAACTTTCATTGACAGGCCACTTGTGATTCTAGACGTTGTAGTTTCTGTCGAATTATAATTGAACATTAGTCAATATTCAAAACAAAGAAAAAATATAAGGTATAAAAAAAAAGATTTCAATAAGTAACTAAGCACACCCTTATTAACAAAAAGAGGTGACTTTTCTCTTGCCGGCAATTTTTCATAACGTCACACCGGGAAGTGGGAAGAATAATAATCCCTTATGGTATTATTTTCGATTACATCATCATAAATTTATATCCTCACTATATTTTGATACGTCAAAAACAGTAATAATATTTTGACGTTTAATTATTACATGAAAACATGAAATAAAATTACTTGGTGTTGTATATACCTTGACTTTATATAAGCCTCACCGTTCATTTCAAGATGGTCAAAAGGATCATTGTGGCCGTTTTAATATTTGCCCTCAATGTTAAGTTTACATATCTAGATGAAACAAAATAAAAGTCATACCATTTTTCATTCGAGTGACTATGATTATTTCCTCATGATCTGTACTTAATTGCTCCAATTTAAAAAGCTGTGGTTTTAATGGTTCTTTATTAAACTGTCAAGACATTGAATACTTCCTACTTTTACATACATAAAAATACCAATTTTCCTTCTTTTGTGGGGATTGTTTTTTTTTCTTCACTTTGTATGAATTATTTATAATCATTTCCTTTGATGTCATTTTCAAACTTCTTGTAATAGAGACGAAAGAGAAGAAATAATTTATTTGCTTACAGTATGAAATATAAACGTGGCATAGTTTAATTCTTTTTAAACCCCCTTTATTGTCAAAAAGAATTTGGGAAAAGTTAGTTATTAGCCCGAACAAATATAAAAATATTATTCGGAGTTTTATCAACTGGCTTCCATGCATAAAAATTATACATAACACACATTTGGACTCTTACAAAGATTCTGTTGTAAGATTTTAAATATTGTGTGTACATTTTAGATCAAAATTTCATTTTGAAAGAGTGGTATACAGCATGTCATAATATGTGGAACCTAAGCTTTATCAGAATAATATTTATATTGTATATCCGATATATATTTTTAGACATTTTTACAACTAATGTAAACGGATTTACGAGTTCAACACTTTACTGGTTGATCGTTTTCGACAAGTTCTCCCTTATGAGTATTTTTAAGTCACCGAACAAGTAAAAACTAACCCCTTGGACACGTTGTTCTCAAGCTTGACGGCCTGTAGGAGGACCGTGACAAGAAAGAAGTACTTTTCTCAAGGGCAAACTCAAACAACACTTCAATACATTACCTAAAGTACGATATATCCGAAGCAAGGAGAATCTGGTCTATCTTAATTCTTCGTAAAGTTTGAATATATATTTTTAGTTGCCGAATGAGTTTATGTACCTAGAACAATTCTATCTCTAACCCTTTTGTCTACTGAAAATAAACGAACCTAATCAATGATCAAAGTACTTTATGTTAATACTTCGTAAAGTTTGCTTATAATATTTAGTCTTTTGTCGAAAAACACATTTTCGTCTTAAGCATCTATAAGTTTAGTTTGGCATTATAAGAATTAACATATTGAAAAAATATGATATCTTTTAGCATATTGATTTTTCAAAATCGGCATTCTATTATAATATTAGCTTATAGCTAACAGTTTTTTTCTTTTAGCACGTCTCGTGAAATATGAAGATATCCTTTAGCTTATAACATGGTGAACTTTTATCCATGGAAACCTTTTCGAGTTGTCAAATTTTAAAGCAGTCGAATAACATTGTGAATGGAAAAGTTTCGAAACTTCATTATGTGTTCTGAAAAGATGACTTCCATCCTTTTTTATTCAACATTATTTTTAAAACATTTTAATATTTATTTTTCCCATTTTTCCAAACCATATTGATTTTAAATTGTTTGTAGTTAACTTAAACGTTTTTAAATTTGTTTTCCGTTCTTTTACTAAAGTATTTCATTGTCTTGACTTGACTTTTTTTACTATATGCATTTAAACAATAACATTTAGTAGTTTGCGATTATTCTTGAAGTATTGACAAAAAAAACTTATTAATAAAATCGTCAAAGATTTTTATTTTATTATGTCCACTCTTTTCATTGATATTATATATGTTGTACAAACATATGAAGGGAAAATTTATAAACATACAATGTCAGTAGAGTATACACCACTGACCTAACTCATAACAGAAATAACAATGGACTGAATAAGAAGAGGGAAAAAGAAGTCAGAGACCGATAAAACAAATTAGAGATATAATTAATTGTTATAATCCTTAAGCAATCCGAGTTTAAAGTTCAATTCATGTATAGTACATAAATTAAAAATTGCATAGGTAATGAAATGAACATTAAAGTTTTTTAAAATATAGAATCAACATATCCTGATCTCAATGGTACTTTTCGTAGGATCTCCCTTCTTATATTCCCTAGTACTCTATGTCAGTGTAGACCATATCCGGGTAAATTGAAAAACAAGTACGTCTTTATTACCAATACAGCTGACTTGTCGCTTACTGGCGATTTTTAATGACGTCCCGCCCTCAAAGATATTACATTTTATGATGTTATTAATCCTGCTTAGGTCCTCAAAAATATATTACTAAAATTCATTTTTGATACGTCAAAATTTATATTATTATTACTGATTATATGATTGAACGCCAGTAATTTTATTAGTATTTTGATAATTATTTAAGATAAAATTAGATACAGGACAAAGTCTAAGCAACCAAATCATAAATTATGTCTAAACTCATCATAGAACTAATCTTTTTGATGCCGTTAAATTTTTAATCCTCAAGATAATATAACCTGGCGATGTGGGAATAATTATTCACGAATAGACTTGGCTCTTGCTTCTTCCTCCATTTTATCTACAATAAAAAATGCAAAGTATCGCCCCCATCCAGGTTCGGATCATAAATTATTGAAATCGATTTGCAACATCAATTTACAAAACGGATTTTAGGATTCCGAATTGGGTTATCACCAACGAAGATTTTATCAACAAGCTCAAATTAGATTTTACTCGTCGTTTTCACCCCTCTTTTAACACTAAAAAGATAGTAAAGGTATTGACTAAAACAGTTTTAGATAAAACCTTATTTTTTATTCGTCTAAAGAGAAAGAAAATGCCAAAACTCAAGAGGAACTTGAAGAAGTTTTAAATAATGGATCACTATTTTTACGTACTATAACCTCCGACGCTACTAATGTATTCCGCGCTGCAGAAATAGCAGAACTAGATTTTAAAGAAAAAAATTCATGGGAAACGATGGATCAAGAAGATTAAGGAACTTAATTAAAAAAGATGGAGGTGCCCCCCTTATAAAAAGATCATAGTACATGGTCAAACTATAACGAATCCTCAAGAAATTTTAAAGTATTTCATGGACGTTTTCAATGTCTTGTGGATGTGAAGAGGAGCAATTTTCCCCGTGCCAAGACTGGCAAACATATCATTTTTACTAAAGAAAAGATATATAACTATATCATGAAAAAATATAATGATAAAAAAGCTTCAGGTCCCGATGGAATTTGTGGAAAGATATACACACAATGTGCGGAAGAGATAGTCCCCTATTTGGTTGAATTGGGGAAATCAATGGAAGTTCATGGGAAGCTTCCTCAATCCTGCACATAGGGCGTATAGTTCTTATACCAAAGAAAGGGCTGTCCACAGATCCGAACAACTGGAGGCCAATTACAGTTCTTAATGAACATTATCGAATTCTTTCTGGTGTACTTGCTTCAGAAATCGAGCCTGTATTAAATACTAAACTTGGCCCAGAACAAAAAGGATTCCTGAAAGGAAGGAAAATTAGCGACATATCAAGAAATATAGGAACCGTCATTGAGAAGGTAACAAAAGGAAAACTTATGGAGCTATCGTTGCAGTAGACTTTTGTAAGGCGTTTGATTCCTTACTTCACAACTTCATCCTCAACTCCATTAAAAAATTACTCCCGAAGAAGTTTTTCAATCCTATTAGAGCCCTACTCGTCAATGGCACGTCATTTATATCATTGGGTAACCATAGGAGTGATATAATCAACTTAAAGAGGAGTTGCCGGCAAGGCTGCCCAACAGCGCCCCTTTTATTTATTGCCGCTCTTAATAGTCTTAGAAATTCAATTTAAAGAAATTCAAAGGCTTTGGAGTGATTTTAGAGGGGAAGAGACACATAATGGATATGTACGCTGACGATATTACCATAATGCTTGAAGCTAAGTCTGAGAGACAACTGATTAAGCGTATTGAAGTGGTTCTGGACTATTTCAAAAAATATGAGAAGAAGTCTGGATTAAAAATCAATAACAAAAAAACAGCTATTTTACCTTTCGGGGAATGGAGTCCTGGAAAACAATTAAAAATTGCTGGCTGCTCGATCATGGACTCTATCTCAGTTCTCGGGATTTCATGGGACAGACATGGATCATCTTCTTCTAATTGGACTTCACTTAGATACTATGTGGATTCTACAATCTCATCGTCAAGAGGGTTCAATCTCCAGAAGAGGATCGATATTTTTAACTACGTTATAACACCGAAAATTTTATACAAAGCAACCGCGATTCCCTGGCTTGCAGAAAAAGTTTTAGATGAAGAAAAGGTCTGGCTCAACAAATTATTTCACAAATTTTACATATCTTCAATAATAAGACCTAGATCTCTCTTAGGAGGAGGGCTATCTCTTCTAAGGATAATTTTACCCAAAATATACCGCAAGGTTTTTATAGACATCTCTTGCCGTCCTGGAATTGAATGGAGGGCTACATTTTCTGTAGATCCCATTTACACGTGGCTTATGCTTGGCACAAATTTTATTAATTCCCATTTAGAAGAAATTTCTCCCTGGATAGCGTCAGCTCACAGAGTTTTATGGAGTGGAACTCCATCATTTAAAGCCTCTTCGACCATTGACGTGATTCACCAAAATCGGAATAAGAAATTTTACTTTAAAAATCTTTTACATCCCAAAGAATTGGAACTTGTCGCTCTTAAAAACAAAATTTTATCATTACATGATTTGGAAGGCACCATTTTTAATTGTGGGAATTTTATTACCCTCTGAAAAAATCTGCTTTAGAACATCAAGTACCACAGCCTTGGCACTTGAGAATGTCAATTGAAGACAACTACAAAAGTGAGGCTGTGGAAATATGTAATAGATTTATTACAAAGCTAAATCTTCCATGCTCCTGGAAAAAAAGAATAATGTCATCTATGACAAAAATTAAGGACCCCAAGAAATTCACAGCGCAATTACAAATTTTAAATGACTGTATTTTCTTCAATGCTCCGTGCAAGGATTGCGGAAAACTATTTAACTCCGTTATTCACGCATTTGCTGAATGCCAGGGACTTCGCTTCCTAAGGAAAATAATTACCCTCAACATTGCCAACGTGGGGGAAAACTTGTGACACCGTTGATTCTGTTTGGAGTTACTTCGAATTTTTTGAAAGCATCACTGAAAACGCGTGCCCTTGAAATGGCTATTTCAAATTGTAAAAGCAGGATTGCAGAAAAACTGGCCATCGGAATACCGGTCCAGGTGGAAGAATTTCGGGCAATTATAATATCAACCGCTGCAAGATATTCGGCTTTTAGTATCAAAATTCCAAACAAGGACTATTCATCGTGGGAATATGCGGGAAATATAATAAAGTATTATCCCTCCAAACACTACAAGAATTTTCAACGCTGGCTATTACGAATACACAAAAAGTTTTTAAAGAAGTAAATATTCTTAATTAGTCTTTTTAATACAAAATGTTTTATTGTTTTGAAATTTATTTATATAAAATTAGAAAGTATGTTTTATGTGATTTTGTTGTTTGTTTAATATTTGTTTGTTCATGTTTTTTTATTAAGTTGTGATACATTGTTAGGAATTTTGTTGGACTTTTGTTTAGAGTATTAATTTTAATCTATAATGTTTAATTATATATATTGTTTTATATAACTACTCTAATAAATAAAGTCAAAAAAAAAAAAAAAAAAAAAAAATTAGATAAAAATTAGATA
>CP045901.1:10495331-10544353 GCA_013387185.1 Caligus rogercresseyi | reverse complement strand
CGAATGGAAAACTATCGTTATTTAATGTAAGATTAAGAAGAAAATGCATTGAAAAATGAAAGCACATTGAGGTGTATATATGGCAATGGAATTCGGGTTCCATGAGCATGAGTCACTGCAGCAAGTCCAAGGTGTGGACTAGGTCAATCCACACAAGGTTTTCCATTGAGTTAGATCAACTTTCGGACTTAAAAAAGGAATTGGAGATAAAGACATTAAAGAAGATGGCATACATGAAGAAATTATTTTTAAGTTTAAGGGGATCGATAATATATCTCTTGATATATATAAGAAGTTTACTATTACTTTAGTTAATACGTTCCAAAGAGTTAACGAAAGCCTTCTGGTAAAGTGGCTCGGACAATTTGGAGAAATAATCAACCACTACCCCCAAATTAACCCTTTCGACAAAAATGCTGGAGACAAGTATCCAAATTATGGTGAGGACTGGAAAGATATGATTATTTGGTTTAGATAATTGCAGACCCCTCCAGTATTCCTCAGATCGTTCTTTCTCAAGGATATCTCGTGGAACTTAAGTTTTTGGGAGTAAAGTTACAGTGTCGGAGGTGTTTTAACTTTAGATATCTAAAGCAAATTGCGATCAGAAAAAAATGAAAACATCACATTATTAATAAGTTTTGAGAGGAAATAGAAGAGCGTCTATCCATTAACGTATCAAACCCCTCCTGAGAAAATCGGTGCCTCAGTCGGAGGAAGAACCTCTTGTTACAGATCTAATAATGAGCAACCACATGTTTCTACTATCTCTGACAAAGAAATCTATATCATGTACAAGAAAGAGTTGACCATGAAGTAAGCCCCGAAGTTCAAAATTTACTGCAGCTCAGGTCATTGTAATTGAAGTGAATGCCGAGAATGATAATGTCGAGGCTGTTGATGATAAAAAATTGATATTAATAATGTCGCCCCTTTCAATGAAAATACTCCGGCTTTTTCTCCACGTCTCAGAGACTCAGGCAATAGTATTTGAAAAAGAATCTATCCCTGCCCCGTATATCGAAACTCTGTCAAGTGCTGAAACTAATGTAGTCGCATCAACATCCTTAATAACCAAACATTTAGAAAAATAATCGATCTCACCTGATACCAATGACATTATATTGGGCAAGACACGGTCTCAGTCGATCAAAAGAGTACGGTCTTACTCAAACCCATCACTTGATAACAGAAAGAATCCGACAAAAATAAAAAAAATGTTGGAATTGAAGATGACCGATTATTTTGAGGATACTTTTGCAACGGATCAAGGCAAATATGGGTATAAGAAGAGTCATTTTCACAGAATACGAGAGGTGGATTGAACAGATTACGCAGACATGCTTTTTAAAACTCCATTAAAAATGGAGAATAAAGTCTCTTTGAGAGTAGTGTTGCCTCGAAAAGACTTAAAACTATTTCAAACTACGAACAGCGTCCATCTCCATAGAATTATTGATGGTGGTAAAGTCCTATACACCTAAAGGACATTCTACGATATTCCATGATAGATCTCAGTCAATGTGGGGGGCCAAGAAATAATTTTCCTAAGAGGAAAAATATCAAGGATCGGAGGAAATAAAATCTTCACTCGAGATTCCATCACAAATTATGTTCATAATAATCTTAACTGCAAAAAAGCAACCGGCCCTGATGGTATAATTGCTGATATTTATGCTCTCTCTTAGGATAAAAGCATTCTATATCTTTTGAAAGTGGGCAAGTCCATGGAATTAAATGGGACAATACCTATGGATCTGGCTAGGGATAGGATTGCATTAATCCCAAAGAAAGGGGATGGGTCAGACTTTAGTCCAGACTGGGCAAATCTATGGCTCGCGGGCCGATATGCCCGTTAGACAACATTATTAGGAGATGCTGGTGTTTGCTTGGCTCGCCCTACGCTTGTGAGCAGGACGTACGGAGTATCATGAACATCAACAAAGCTCGTCACAGTTAACTAACCATCACCTCCGATATATCCTGATAATTTCTACAACAAAATCTAACTCCAAACTTTGATGCACTGGCAAAAAAGGGAGACCACCAACACTGTTCTCACTGAAAGGCACATCTTTTAATACGCAATGCAGCGACAGAAAGATTGAGGTTAGTCATCTATTTTGTTTTGTAGTAATGTTTTGAATGTTGGAAGTGATATTCATCAACATTTCAATAAATTCAGCTCTGTTCGAATCTATTTAGCCTATTAGTTCTCTCTGCACATTTGAAACACAGTCTTCTACGTATGTAAGTGAAACGTGTTGAACTTTTATTGTATGTGCTTGCTGTACAATGAGGTTTGCACACTACGAGCACCATTTTATTATATTTGGCCCACAGGTCTGCTGTGACCCCTTTTTCAATTTTATAACCCATTGTGGCCCGCAAGTCAAAAAATTTGCCCATCCCTGCTTTAGTCAATGGAGGCCCATCATATTCTCAATATTCATACAGAATACTATCGGGAATGCTTGCCCAAAAAATAGAACCATTTTCAGTAACAAGATTGGCTTCAACAAGAGGAAAAAAAAAAAATCTTCGACGTCTCCAGAAGCATTCAGGCATGCATCGACTCGGTGGAAGAAAGGAAAACGTTTGGAGCAATAATAGCAATTGACTTTCAAAAAGCTTTCGAATCCATAGTGCATGCGATTAAGAAACTCCTACCAAATGAGTATTTCGATCCTATTCGGGCACTACTACGAAATCAATAAAACTGGTAAAATCAATAAAGCCAAAACAATGATATTACCCCTAGGACAATAGAACCCTCAAACAAGTACAATTGCCTCTTGCCAAATTAAAATCAAGTGACATTCTTGGAGTTACTTGGAATAGTAGAGGAATCGACAAAAAAAGCTGAAGAGTGTGTTTTCTCTAGTCCTATTTATGTAACGAAATGGAGGAGTTTAAACATTGAGAGAAGCATTGATTTGTAAAACTTAAAAGTAGTTCCTCTTTTATTATATAAGGTGTTATCTCATCCAATAATTGCTGAAAAACCATAAGACAGAACGCTCACAAGAAATTTTACTTTCGAAATCTACCACGACCAGCGAGTTTGGAGGAAGCCATCAAATTTAGAATCCTTACAATTCATGACCTCCAGAAAAAATGATTTAGGACGGACAAGGCTATGTATCCATTGACAAGGACATCTCACCGACATATTCTATCGAAACCAAGGCACTTGAAAATATCTCCACCAAAGAATAGGTGGACACAAAATGCAAAAAATATTTGAATCATCTTAGCCTCCCCTCGAATGGAACAAAAAATTAAAGGCTATTTCCCCCTAATAATCGCACCTGACATCACTCGTATTTATTGTAGGACTTACCTTATATATGTATATATAGTATATATATTATATTAGGTTTCTATAATATCCCCTAATCTACAATATAGTAGTTGTCATATTAGGAGCTTCTTCTCGTTCGTTTTTACTGCAAAATAATCATTAGAAGACTTTGAATGTTCTTTCAGAAAGAACATCTCGTTCATTTTTGAAAATAAGTATAAGTCAAAGAGACCTTTACGTTTAGTTCATACTTTTCTGATCTCATAGTTCTCTTTGTTTCATCATCCTCTTACAAAAAGATATAACCCAACTGACACAATTTGGAATATAAATTGACTTTCAAGCCAACTATATCCTTGTATAACGTTTCATCGTATGGATGTTGTCTTCCTCATGATAAATAAGGATCTTATACTAGGATACTTATACTTTTTTATAACATATTTTGATAAAATATTAATTAAATCTTATATTTGAACATCATTCTTCAGAAGGCGTGTCAAACCCATTCGCATAAAACAAAAAAGATTAGAGAGAATATATATCCTTCCTTCTAAGGCAGGAATCTTCCAAATATAGTTTAAGAGATAGTAAATATATATATATATAAATATATATATTGAGGTGTAATTATATGGAAAAAAAAGTTAAAGATAAGTCTACAGATGTTCTGGGTCAAAATTGGAAACAAACCCAAAATACTTAAATCACAAAACAAAAGTTGCCATTTGACGTACAAAATAAAAATAAATTTGTAAAAGCATAAACAAATATAAAAATCAGATATGCTGCTCTGAACAGTATCGCTAAGGGAATCAATACCAAAAAACTATGCCCACCTAATGAGTTTATCTGTGTCTCAGTGGGACAGCCTTAGGGAAAGTAAAATTACTTCAAATTCCATAACATTAAGTCCTAGTAAATATTGTTTGTTTTTTTAAATAGGAAATATAACTTTGCCCTAAAATGTGTAAGGGAAATGATGTTCAGGGTTGAGTGACAAAGAATCACCTACATTGCTTTCACTTTCGTCATGCATAATTATATATGTATGTTCATAGAACTGGGTGAAAAATATCCTTAATTCAGGACTCTCTAAAATGAGTTTATATTCATTTATTTCAGAAAGACATGTTTCGAGTTTTAATTCATACTTTCCCATTGTTTAACATTTATAGCACAGTATCTTGTACGTGGTAAAATAATTATATTGCATGGGTCTTCTGATCTTTGCTCTTGTGACGCAAGAAAGTCGACAATCAGCTAAACAACTTATGTTTGGAATATTGAAAATTACAAACAACCAATGCAAATACGCATATTTTTTAAGCTAAATTATTCAAAAAATGCAGCACCGTCTGCAATATAATTTCAGATATTACAGCTTTGTCATCTTTGTTCTGTTTAAAAGACTTCTTATCAAGTATCTTGAAACTTGTAATAGAGCAATTGTTTAATTATTGTATATCTCTAGTTTAGTCTCAAATAAATGTGAAAAAAATATATATCCCTTACTAGTGATAGTAGATATCATAACGAATAGGTGGTTTCCATTTTTTTAAAGAAGCGGTAAAATCTTGACCTGACTTAAGATTGTGTCGAATGGAAAGTCTACTATCGTCGGCAACAACTCCTGGATTTTTCAAAAACAAAACGAATCGCGTAGTTTCATTATATGACTAAGGTTCTCTTTTTCAACGTACCTTTCCCGTAATGCACCCGTTGCGAAGTCCTTTGTGTTAAACTGATGAAGGGCCAATTCATTAGTTCGTGACTTCTCCCGTTGTGAAAACTTTAAACAATTTGGTGACCAATCCAATCTATATTTTATTTTAAATACTATTAAATATACATTGAGAGTTAAAAAATGAAATATTTAAAAATAAATTATATTTTTCTTTTGTAATACTGTTATAATCAATAAAAGCAGTTGTTAAAACTGATACTTACTAATCATCATGGTTTTTCTAATGCTTTAACAAACGTTTACTACTACATTTAAAAAGAAGAATCAATTATAAACCAAACTAATTTTTTGGGGCCTAATTGGTTCGATAGAATTGTATCCGACTGGATATAAATAAGCATTATAGCATTAAATTAGTCTATCGATCCTAAAGTTTTATTTATGAACTACTTTCCATAATTTTCAGATGTTGAAGATATTGAGATCTATATTTGATGATTCTGAAGGGGGAGTACTCTTTAATATTTTTTGTACTTTTGTAAATTTATATCATCATCCCTTACCTTGATTTATTATTGAAGCTCTTATAGCTCCCTCATTTTATTTTCTGCTAACCTGAGTGATCATTCAGAGTGTTTATTTTCAAGTTCAATGATTGACAGAAACTTAGTTCATGCTCTTTCATTCCTAGCAAGGAGATATAATAAGGTGAGGCAATGGGAATCGACGTAGGCAATTGCAGGGCGACAGCTGACTATTTTGTTGTGATATCACAAGTGCTACGCTTGAATTGTAGTTCAGTTTGTATTGTAAAGCGAAAATGCGATATCCTCGAGGAGTAATGGTGTTTGTGCCATCCCCTCTGGTTATAATCCTCGAGATGCATAATATTTTGCACTTCCGACGAGGGATCCCAATATCCAACATCTGTGGATCGCATGATGCAGAAGATCCGACAGGATTGGCCTAAAGAATGGAAGATCTGCGATCGTCATTTTACTCCAGATGACTTCCAAAGGAATATTCTGGCTGGAAGAATAGGAAGAAACTTTTGTCTCAAGTTGTTCCTTCACTCTTCATCCCTGGATCACCCTCCTCAAGTGTGTCCAAGTCCTTCAGACAGGTTCGTCAAGAACCCGTGAACGAAAAAAATTGTGAGTTGACTAGTGAGAAGGAATAAGGACTCTCAGTCACGAAAATGAAGCTGTCCTGCAACAAAGCTCAAACTTGGCTCATAACACTTTAAGGAAACTTTAATTAGAACCTCATTGGAAAGAATACTCAGCGAATTCAAACAAGAAGGTTAATTAACCCTTTGACAAAGTTCATTCGTGGCTACTCAAAAGAAGATGTAACTACCGCCCTCATTCTACAGAGCATATGTACCCGGGCCTTTGAGTACTTGCGTCACGGAAACTCCTTCCTCTGCCTAGTCGGCAAACTCAGGAAAAATTCCAATGACTGTTCCAACGAAGGTCTCTCCTGAATTGTTGGATACTCAGAAGTTTAAAGAACTCCACCCATATTTAGTGAAACAGAGGAAAAACATTGAAGGATTTGAAGAAACACAAAGTCCTTGGATTGAGTTATTCCCGCCCCTTCTCCCGATTTTTGAAGTTCTGCCACCTCTTAGAAAACCATTTCCATTTTTTTTTCATAATAGCCATCAAGACGCAATCGATAAAGACCCATGTTTTTCTTTAAAAATAATTAGCCACTTATCATTTATATCCAATTGGTCAAATAAATTATTATTGCTTTTGTAATAAGATAAAAAAGAACACGGATTCGAGTCAATTTTCTTAATAAGCTACTTAAACTGAAAAATGCTTGTGAAAACTAAACACATAGATCAGGTTACTAATGAGCGTAATTCTATATGATTCTTATGTTCCCCTTTTTATATGTACATTAGGGCTGTTCTTATTTTTCAAATGTTTGAAATGTTAGCAACATTGTGGATTTCCTGTTTCTTGGTGATAAAAGAAGACACATACAAAGTTTGAACAAAATCGGTCAACATTACGAGGTCAAAGTTTTTAAAAATTTAGTAAAAATATAGTTTTCCGCAAATTTATTGAAAATGGTGGACGTTACAGACTTCAATAACAATTATTAATTTAAAGGAAATCTAATTTACTACCAGACGTATGTTTGATGTTTTTTTTATAAAACAAAGTTTTCAGTAAAAAAGCAAGAAAGGGAGTGTGTAATGTTAGCATATTTCATAGTTTTTTTTGGTATCAATTAACTTCACTCGCCTGTAGAAGATGACTTGTTCGCTTCAGCTTTTAGTTTAGTAAAACTTTAGATGATAAATCCAAAAATGACCTTGGTTGCATTCTATCAATTCAGAATTCAGTACAATCTGAGTTTACATCATATGATTCAGAGCCTGTATTGACCTATAAGAAATTGATTATGAAAAAAAAAATAATGATGTGTTTCTTAGATTTGCGTCAAGGTATCTTCTCAAATTTTTTATTTTTTTTTAAAGAAAGGAGAGAGTATTTTGCCTCACTACTCTTTCTTCTTTTTTTCTTTCTCTTTATATCCAGGTAACACAACACAGTTACCAAGTGGTAATTGTATATTCTCATATCAAAGATCAATTTTTTGGGGATTGTACGTGCAAAAATGTATTTGCTTATATCTCTTAAAGTATAGCGATTTTTAGAACACCAAACATATCAAATGAAAGCTTGGTTAACCAGCTTTAATATTTTGGTATACTAAATCATGTCATTTAATAAGTAGAGAGTTATATGTACATTAAAAAAAGCCTATCTCGCGTACAAAATGACGCATATAATGGATTATAAATGCGTCAGAGACAAAGTAAAATTTTGAGAGGATACCTTGACGCAAATCTAAGAAACACATTATTATTTATTTTTTTTCATAATCGATTTCTTATAGGTCAATACAGGCTCTGAATCATATGATGTAAACTCAGATTGTACTGAATTCTGAATTGATAGAATGCAACCAAGGTCATTTTTGGATTTATCATTCAAGGTTTACTAAACTTAAAAGTACTATTTTACTCTGAAGCGAACAAGTCATCTTCTACAGGCGAGTGAAGTTAATTGATACAAAAAACTATGAAATATGCTAACAATACACACTCCATTTTTTCTTTGTTTTTACTGAAAACTTTGTTTTATTAAAAAACATCAAACATACGTCTGGTAGTAAATTAGATTTCCTTTAAATTAATAATATTATTGAAGTCTGTAACGTCCACCATTTTGAAGAAATTTGCGGAAAACTATATTTTTACTAAATTTTAAAACTTTGACTTCGTTGCGCGACCTCGTAATGTTGACCGATTTTGTTCAAACTTTGTATGTCGTCTTCTTTTATCACCAGAAACAGAAAATCCACAATGTTGCTAACATTTCAAACATTTGAAAAATAAGAACAACCCTAATGTACATATGTAGAAGATATTATTGTGATTTATAAATTTCTTGAAATAAATGAAATCATGAATTTAAAAATTATTTTTATGGTTTGAAATTATTATTTGCTAATTACTTAAAATAATGAATACTAATGATAAACATCATTTACTTAACAAATTTTCATGCAACATGGGTGTGTACTCTAGCACAGAACAATATTGTAATGAATATTTTCATTTGGAAGATAAAGTTGAGAATAATATCTAAATCATAGCACTATAAAATATGTTTTTTCATTGTATTATTCGTGCCGTCACAAAATTCTTCCTTTTGATCAAGAGCATAAGTCAAAGATTTCCTCTTTGACTCACCTTATTTATATTCTCCTTGATTCCTAGAAACCATTACGTCCACAGATTTGAGAGGTTGCCTTAAATAAATATCCAGGAAGAGTCCTTCAATAATAACGCAATGTGAAATCCAAGTCAGTCGTCAAATTCTAAGACAATCAGTAGGGATCACACATAGGTAATTTCTTTCAAACTTACGATTAACCTTTGCAGTTGCTATCAATGTTTTCATTCTTTGTCTACGTCCGTTAGTCACAGTTCATTTTATCGCGGATATCATGAAACAGATAAAGATTGTTTTAGTCAGTCTGAGTATGTTGCAGTTGATTTATATAATTGATAATTATATACTAAACAATAAGTCCTTTACAGGATTAAATGACATTGTTTTTTTTCTTCATTCTCGTTTATTAGCAAATAAATACTTAAAAACCAGAGCAAATGCGTAATAAAAACATAATTAAACATTTTAGTTTAAATTTTTTGCTCTGGTGCAGAATGCATACAATAACAGAGGCATATATACACTCAGAGAGTGCAAACCTCCACGTCATGGGTCCTTATGAGCCTTCCGAGGCGGATTTTTCACCCACTGTTGCGGCGTATAGGGACGGGGAGGGTTCCCCTCGACGAATTCCGAGTAGAACGCCCCGGCACCCTGATTTTACAGCACAGCGACATCTATTGGCAGAGTAGGCTAACTTGAATATTTATTAGTATTTAGCGCATTTTTGCATCTTATTCTGCACTCAGTATGCCAAATTTAATCACTTGTTCCTTTTGGCATTTTCAACAACTCCACAAAATTTCATCCGAATCTTCGGTACTTTTGAGTTATCCTGCTGACAAACAAACAAACCAACAACAGTGAAAACTAGAGGCATATATCCCTCAGAGAGTGCAAACCTCCGCCGATCCCCACCTAATGAATCACTTAACAGAATTACAATCCAATCATATATGTCTACATAAGTAGGTGTTTGGTGAATAATGAGTGAGGAGAGAGCAAAAAATAATAAAGAAATATATACACTCAGAGAGTGTGTACCTCCGCCGATCCCCACAACATTCCTATGCAAACATTCTCCTTTCACAAAGCCCGATTTTCTATTCTAATCATTGTTTCCTCTCTGTTAGCTCATTTTGCATATTAAAAAAGCACTCAGAGATGGGAAGACGGAAGAAGTTTAAGCTACGTCACTAGTTAACATAGTCCTGAGCTGATATATTAACAATAATACGTCAATGAATATTTTTTTAGCGTTTGTTCTTTCCTACTCCCTGAATAGAGACCCCCATTTTCATTTTAGTATTTTGCTCATTTTGCATATTAAAAAAGCACTCAGAGATGGAAGACGAAGAAGTTTAAGCTACGTCACTGGGTAACATAGTCCTGAGCTGATATATGCACAATAATACGTCAATGATATTTTTTTAGCGTTTGTCTTTCCTACTCCCTGAATAGAGACCCCCATTTCATTTAGTTATTTGCTCATTTTGCATATTAAAAACACTCAGAGATGGGAAGACGGAAGAAGTTTAAGCTACGTCACTGGGTTACATAGTCCTGAGCTGATATATGAACAATACTACGTCAAGAATATTTTTTAGCGTTTGTTCTTTCCTACTCCCTGAATAGACCCCATTTCATTTTATTAGTATTTTGCTGCTCATTTTGCATATTAAAAAAGCACTTAGAGATGCCAAAATTTAATCACTTGTTACTTTTGGCATTTCCAACAACTCCACAAAGTTTCATTCGAATCCGTTCAGTACTTTTTTGAGTTATCCCGGCGCCAACAAACCAACAAACAAACGCCAGTGAAAACAATACCTCCTTCGGTGAGGTAACAATACCTCCTTCGGCGGAGGTAAAAAAAGAGAGAGTTCTTGTTCTTAAGAAGGACACTCTAGTCTCTGAATTGATAGTCACTGCTCAATAGCTGCGATCAAGTGATGCTTTATTGTGTAATGCCACTTGCCTTTTTTTATAATTTACTCTTCTTTTCTTCAACCAGTCACATTTCAAAAAAAGTCTCCTTTAATCTTACCAAACAGATAGCGAAGGGCTTGTATTTGTATGATATTATTGTCCCAAATGATCTTACGAGCTTTATGTATGGCCACCCTGTATGCCTGTGCATATTCAAAACAGATCCGATAATCATATTTGTCAAAAAAAGGAGTCAATGACATAATGACTTCAGAAGTATATTTGAAAACTATTAATTATATCATTAATTTTATATATACTAGCTAACAGATAAAATAAGTGTTTTTTGTTTTGACAAAATAAATAATGAGACAGAACACATAGTTTTTTGTCTTACATCATACATAATACTACTAATAAGCTTGAATATTTTAACAATGCTGATTTGAAGTGTTTGCACTTATTTGTAATAAAAGTAATCGTGTAGATATATTTTGAAGGTGAGTGAAGTAGATTTGCGAGGACTAAGGACAGATATAGTAATTATATAACATAGATTTTTAAATAATTGTAAGTACATTTATATATTAATAGAAGATCAACGTTAGCTGCGTCCAATTTAATTTTTTTTAAATAACTTAGCTCCAAATTAACTGAACTTTTGGCTTAAAATACACTTAAATTAAAATCAGTCAAAATTCGTCAAAGCATGTAGCCTTTAAAATGGGTCTTACCCAAGCTTTCATGCCATGAAAACTCAAAAGCTTATACGTTAGCTATGTCAATTATTTTGTTCCACTTCATTGCTGAGGATACAATCGTATCCCTCTCGAGAGGGGAAGTTTCTAATTGATCTACTTAAAAAGAATAAATATATGTTAAATGGGGAAGTTATAATGCGATATTGCGTATTTTTTATAAATATCAGAATTGATGAAACCAATCGAACAGTGAGGCAAACAAATAAAAACATTTATCCTCGGAGCTACGTCATTGAATTAAGCTAAAATACTGGTATAAATTATTATGGTTTGATTGATTATTTGAGGGTAAACAGCGAAGTACCAAGCCTCATGATCTAAGGCGGAATGTGTTATAGGCGATCTTAGCCTTTTCCTGAACACATATTTGATCAAAATGCATTTACTCTACCTCGGATATCCAAGAGATGACTAATATTGCAATTCTTAAGAATTATTTGCAATACAATAATAAGGTCACCTTAAGGTATTCTTTTGTTTCAGCTTTTAAGATACATCATTTGATTCCAAACATCATTATTAAAACTATGCCATCGATTCAAGCATCAGTGAATGAATATTTTAATTACATTATATATTACGATCTCCAGCAATATTTCATTATATATATAGGTATAAATATATATACTTATTTTACGTCAGTCTTATCATTTAAAAGTGGCAAGAAAACTATGAAACGTGGAACAATAAATGCGGTTGCACATGACTTCAGGTACTGGTCCATTCTTAAATAAAAATTGCAAAGAATCGAAAGGGATAAAGTATGTAGAACATAGGAAGGGATCCCACCCGGCACGAGTTCCTGTAAGGTATGGCAGAATGGGATGTTAAAAAACAACATCAATGTAAAACAATCCATACTAATTGCTAACCTCATATTTGATGGAAGCCAAATAACCTCGGTATCGCTTTTCTATGTAGATCTTAATGAATTCCGGGGTTCCACAACTCTTTTACTCATCACTGCTGTTATAATATATTATTTTATTTGTTTATGATTTCATGATATTAATACCAAGTTTTTTATTTACTGGTTTTACTCTAATCATAATCAACATATGTTCATTTTTACGTTATTTATATTTGTATACTGTTTTAATCCATGAAGATTAATCCTTATGTTATCAATAAAAACTATATTCTCATACAGGTACTTGAAAATATCTTATGGACAATTAAAAGGTTGTTTTTTTCTTTCGAGTAAATTGTTACATTTTAATTGATTTATATCCTGCTGATGAGAGGGTGGGTTAGAGTACACATTTAAGTTGTCCATGACCACCATATGGGTCACTTAAAGCAGTTCTAATAAATATTAAAAAAGAGGGTCAGTTGAATCATGTTTGACCTGACAAAAGGGAGAAATACGAATGAGAAAAACTTATTTCTGAAAAAAATGTAATTATTTCAATGATTTGATATTTACGTCGAACGTTGTTAAAACTCCCGTTAGCTTTACTCATAAATATGCACATCTTGTTTGATTACAATGCTCTAAATATTGCCGAGAAAATTCATTCAATTATTCGGAACAACTTGTAAACAACGCTCAAACAATCCAAAGTATCAAGCCATTGAGTATGCTTTGTCAGCATCCGAAATTTATAGCTGAACAAATGGCTATTTCTCATCTCCTGGATCAACACTCCATTATATTAATCTAAATATCTACCTCTGCACGCTATTTCGTGCAAGCAATGACGATTCCCCGTTTTTTGGAGACCCAATGGACATACGCCGGGGAATTAATGTAGTTTTATCTGATGGCGCGCCATGGAGTCTTAAATTTCTTCAACTACTAACCCGCCAATGAGTTCCAAAGATTCTCAAGAGTATAAGCCAATGTTATTTATTTATTCTTTTTTCTTTCTTTTCCTAATGTGTTTCTTTTCATCTGTTGTAATGTGTAGTGTTTTTTTCACTAATGATTGTTTAATTAACTTTTGTTTGACTTAAGTTTATAGTTTTAATTTCAAAATTAAATGTTTTTATATAACTACTCTAAGCAATTCAAGTCTTAAAAATAAAAATAATATCATTCAATTAAGCTTAAATACCATATTTTTTTAGAGAAATGATATATGTTTGTTTTGTTTCATCATATCCTACGATAAATGGATCATTATGTTGACTATTAGATGTAAAAATTGAGTTACCAACTAAACAAGTGACCTAAGTGCATTCACGTCCTTTCAAAAGCAGTTCCTATCACCCTCTTTTTAACTGCTTGTCTGACAAGGATATAAGAGTATGCCTAGGCACATAACTCATCCAAGTCCAAAAGAAACACCCTGTAAACATTTAACCTTGTCACGACACTTACAATTTATGATAGGGGACCTAGAAAAATGTTTAAATCAACACTCATAATTATAAAGACTTCAGAATTACGCTATGTTTGTTTAAAAGAGGATGTCTATTAAATAATAATATATAAATGTTGATAAGTATTGACCTAGGTCAATAGACAAGCTATGCACTATTATCTTAAGTGGGGGAAAAGAAATTGTGCATAGCAACTGCATTTAACAAGTAATTGTATATTGCACTCATGTTAGACAATACATTAAGGTTAAAGTTCTCATACAGATATCATGAATCACTTAATTCGCGTGGGATGTCCCCACAAAAAAAGCTTCTGGTGACATACATAGTCCCCGAAAAGTATTAGTATTTACTGCTGTTGGACATATCCCAGACTACCCAAAGTCTTTTTTCATCATCTATACTCCTAGCAAAGATGAGACCTGCAGTTGTCAAGGATCAATGTGGTAACGTAGGTCAACTAATGCAAAGACAAAGTGATAGTAGCGATTTTTAGTAGCGAATATTTTACTCTCCAATAGAAACAATTTGTTATTTGAAGCGAACTTCTGGTTGATAAAAAGTGCCAGTGGCAATTCCTGGCGAACATATACAAGACAAAACAAAATTTATTATAAATTGCCTGACTAGCAACATAATGAATACTAAACACAGTAAGCCCCGGCAACATCTCCACCCGTCAAAAGTATGTAGGCTTGTCAGTCAGTACCCTGCAATATAAGGGTATGGATTATTATTGACATGAATCTGTTTGAAACTGGAAGCCGCTTTAGTCACCAGAATTGCATAACACAAATTTCGTTGTAGAAAAAAATAGAGTAAAAAGATTAACCTAACTTAAACTATTCCGTACGTCTCTTGCGCTCTGGTTTTTTAAATGATATAATTATCTCATTATGCCATGGATGTCAAGGCTGTCGACAATGTCACTGTGTGAGATGGGTGAGTCGTTTCTGTGACATCGTGCTGCGTATCCAAGTCTTCAGTCGCCCCAGAGTGGAGAAGGACCTTTCAGAGGATGCCACAGATATGGACAGACTGAGGCATAATTGTATGACTTTTTCAACCTCACGTTTCTCTAGTTAGAGGTGTTAGTTTGGTGAGACATGAAGCGACTTCTGCTATTGCTGTGCATGGGAATTCTTGATTAAGTCTCCCAAAATTTGGAGTTGAAACTGCAGGCGCTTTGTGTCCAGCTGCTGGGGAAAGAAGGGCCTGTGCGTCAAATACAACGGTGCCATGTGAGTCTTGGATAATGGTTGTCCCTTTACTTCCTGTTATATGCATGCTGTCCTGGTCAATCTCTTAGTCAATTTAGCTTCCACCATAAGATATATATATATATATATATATATCATTTCTTACATCTCCTAAATTTCTTCTCCGTGTATTCAATTACGAGTAATAAAACCCTTTTTATCAAGCAGAAGTACGCATCAAATGACGAATGTTTCTATTGAAGAGTAAAATATTCGCTACTTAAAATCACTACTATAACTTTGTCTTTGCATTAGTTGAACTACGTAACCACATTGATCCTTGACAACTGCAGGTCTCATCTTTGCTGGGAGTATAGAAATGAAGAAAAATACTTTGGGTATGTCTGGGATATGTCCAAAAGCAGTAAATACTATGGTTTTTCGGGACTATGTATGTCACCAAAAGCTTTTTTTGTGGGGACATTCCACGCGAATTAAGTGATTCATGATATCTGTATGAGAACTTTAACCTTAATGTATTGTCTAACTTGAATGCAATGTACAATTACATGGTCACATGCAGTTATATAAACATTTACCTTGTCACAACACTTACATTTATGGCAGGGGACATAAATAAATTGCACCCAGTTAAATCAACACTCATAATAATAAAGAGTGCAGAATTACGTTACGTTTGTTTAATAATGGATGTCTATTAATTATAATATATAAATGTTGATAAGTATTGATATGGGTCATTAGACAAGCTATGCACTATTATCTAAGGTAGGGGGAATAGGAATTTTGTATAGTAAACAAAACGAATTTATGATTTAATTAATAGAATTGTCGTTTTCGGAAACAATGCCAACTTATATAAACAACAAATGTTTATAATAATTTATCTTCAAGTAGTTTCTAGCTCTATATAACGTTTATATATAACTAGTTGGAGTATTGACTCAAGAAGTAATAGTTATAAAATCGTCCTTTTTGCCCAGACAAAGAGTAATATTTTTGTTATCATATAAATCTATTACATAATATATATTTTAAAATAAACGTATAAATTGAAAAATACTTCACTTGATGAAAAAATTAAGGACAAATATTGAAGAGCCGTCGTCATTGCATCGTAAGTAATTGAAAGCCTCAAATATTGTCACCTTTCATAAAGTAGCATGCTATTTGAAGAGCTTTTCCAGGGTTGTTCTTTTATGACCCTGTGCAAAGTTTTTTTTGTGTGAGAGAAAAAATATTTATATATAAACTTGGTCAATTTGAAACACATACAATCATACAATTATTTACCTATTTGCAATGAGATATTCGCAGCTTTGCACCTTTTTTTGGCTTCATACTAATTGGGGACAAATATTCTGGCATAAGAAAGAAGCTTGCACGTGCACTACAAATATAATAAAAATATTTTTTCTTGCAAACAAATTTCTTATGGGTTAAAGAGCTCAAAGAATCTGAGGGATACTTAATTCAGGTAAAAGAAAAGACTCGGGATCCCCATTATTACACCCATATTTTTTTTATTTACAGGTGGAAAGAGCTATAAAGATGTGAAAAAATTATATGTTGTTATCATCAGATGAGTGGTTTCAATATCGTGCTCTCTCTGGTACACTCGAAATACGAAACATTCCCCCCCCCCCCCCCACCAGAGGAGTAAAATAAATATTCTTTTTGCCGTATAGAAAATGAATCTATTTATAAGTTTTTAAGCTGTTGTTTTTTTTTACTAAGAGGAGTGATTTTATAGCCTTTCATGTTGGACTCGACGAACATTTTATTTATGCTAACATTAAATAAAAAATATCATGTACTACATAAAAACAAGATGAAGTTATTCATACAACATTATATTTAGTACATTTCATTAATACTGGAAATCCACTTGAAAGTTTTAAAGGTTACTGGTCGTAAAGGATAAGGTTTGAACCAAATGTTCTCTCAGGTGTTAATTTTTTTAAATATTATATATGGTATTTGTTTTAAGAAGTAGTTTGTTGAATAATTGAAAGGTACATTTAATCCTGTTCACCAAGAAGTAAGAATGAATAAAAGATGTATGAGATAGTTTATAAAATATATTGTCCTGTGAACTCATAGAACTATTAAATTCAGAACACAGACAAACAGTATTGTCCTGGACTATTGCATCTTGAAGCTATTTAATAAGTCTTATGTAAACAGTTTCATTTCTGTCGGCAGAATGAAGTTTTTTTTTGGTTACTATCTTTTTGGTTTTATGAATGAGATAATAAATTGAAGATGAAAATAAAAATAAATAGAAAGAATTAAAAATGTTTCAACTATTTTTTTAACCAGTCAATTTAATATGTACATCTAAAAAACAGAGACATACATAAAATCCAGAGCAAATGTGTAATAAAACATAAATAAACAACTATTTTTTGCTTTCGCTTAAAGTAATAAATAACTTAACATATAACTTAATAATACGCTAACTACTAGGGTAATTTGACAAGAACACATTTATTCAATAAAGAGATTGACGTTTATATTTTTTGTAGAAATTATAATAATAGATAGGTTTTTTACATAAATAACAATAATTAACATGATGATTTAAAAAATAATAACATAATATGACGTCAAACCTCTATTTTGTCGTTCTTCTATTGCTTATATCGCTATAGAAGTAAATTGAATGCCGATGGGACATAATTGATCAGTTCCGCAAGATAGTTTAATTTTGTGTTAAGTTGTTAAGATATATTTGTAGCTTTGCAGCTCTTAATTTGTGTTCAAAACAGAGGTATATACTACTAATATATATAAGACTAGGCAAGTGTGATCTTTGGAAATTAGTCAATAAATTAGCAAGAAGGGTTAATTATATATAATATTTTAAAGTGAAAGACCAAAAGCAGTAAATGTTAAAAAAATGAAATATATATTTTGTCTCTCTATCATATTTGAATAACCAAATTGATGAATCTTTTTGAAAAAAAAAGTTTTACTTCGTTGTGTAAGGGAATTGATTATGAATTCAGATATGTTTAATCTGATGGCTATTAAGGCAATTTTTTAAAATAATGAAGTTGAATATGAGACAACTTTTTATTTTTCACTTTACTGCTTTGATTTTCTAAAATAATAACCATATTTGTTTGTTTATTTTGTATGAGGGTCGGATCACAGAGTACAGATTGAAATCAAGTTTTTGATCCATTGCAGAATCAATTACCCGAGTATTTTAGCTCCTACCCTAAAACATACAACCTCTTTTACCATGGTGTTGTCTTATTCTACTTCGTGTGGCCAAACAGGTATGTAACTGAAACTTAGAAAAATGCAGATATATAATTTAGTTTTGGAGGATTGCTTGTACACATTATACCAATATTTGAATTGTTTAGACTTCTGCAGCATATTATATCTAAATATTAATTTTTATTTTTTCTATTTGCCTTTTAAAACTTTATATTTAAATGAACTTTACAATAAAGGTTCTCTTCAAAAATATGTTTTCTCAATATAAATATTGTTTGTTTGCAAGATTCGTATAATATTAGCTTGGTCAGGTTTTAATATACAAATATATAAGCCTCATCCTTCGAGTCGAAAAAGTAAATAAATTATAGGCTACTACTCTCTACCTTCAAATATATGACCCCCCCCCCCCCCCCCTTCATGTCTTGACCATCACTTTTTTCAAGTATAAGCAGTTTCTTTTCAATAAGAAAATCACCTAAATATGCAGTAGTCATCCAAGCAAGACGTAAATATGAGGTAAACACGCGTTCCGGTCAGGCTTTTGTGTGTGTGTGAGTGTTGGCCTGCATGCCTTAATGGAATGTGTGGACGATGCGGACATTTAATATTGAATATAATAATAATTTTGATGTGATAGTAATTGATAATTATCATTTACTAATTATAATTAGTACTACACAAAGTTTATTATAATGAACTTTTCAAATTTTTCTTTTACGCGGTGTTGATCAAAATAGAGGGCTCTACCTTTTGAATAATATATGTCTAAATTGAGATGTTTGATGAGATAAATTTATACAATACCATGTCATTTTTAAACGTTTTTCCTGCTTTTTTAATACAAACCTTTATTGTTAGACTCTCCTAACAGCGGCATAAAAGCCAAACGTGTGTCCGTATGCACAATTCTTGACGTGGGAGGGACCAAGAGAGCCATTGTTAACTATCTAAAATGCACCAAGAGCTTCGTATACAAGGTCACACAGAAAAATTAAATTAAACTTCAAACGAAAACCTGGAAGGGTCAGACTTTAACTTTAACTCGACTATTATAAAAGATTATCTAAAAAGCAACCCAACCGTTTCAATGTCCGCTCAAACCAAAGATTTGAGCCTCCACAAGACCGTCGTGACCGAAGGGATCAAAAAGATGAACTAAAAAAGCCTTGAGCTTTTTTGACGTTATTATTGATTCAAGAACAGCGTGGAAGGAGACTGCAAAGGTACAAGAAGCTATTGAATTCGATAAAGTCGAACGGAGACCGTATTGCTTTATTCCCTGACAAGAAGACTTTCGCGGTGGATCCCGTCATTAGTCGTCAATAAGATCGCTTTACTGGCTTTAAATATAAACAAGAGGATGATCCAAGAAGGTTCCATACAACTAAAAAAAACTGATGATGCTTTGTGTAGTTGTATCCACGAATGATATCCTATCCTGAATTTGTTTTCTGGTTGGCTTACTACTTTTGTCTGATGATTACACAAATGTGATTTGTGAAAAAGTTATTTATTGGATCGAAAAGTTGTTGTATGTATGGCCTTTTGAAGACTATTCGGATATGAATCATCAACAATGGTTTCATTAGTTTTCAAAGTCTTCTCTGGAGTTATTTATACACTATTCCATGCACTTAAAGTAATGATCGAAATCGATTGAGTCCCCTGCAAAAAAACATGTCTTTTAAACGCTTCAGCAGCATTCAACAAAAAATCGTTGAGCTCACATTTTTTTATGCGAGGGAATATAAACAAGTCTTTGTATGTCGATTTAGGTTTTACGGCAGATGATGCCAAAAAGGTGCGGGTTTGAGGCGGTGTTAACATTGTCATGATGACCAAACTTCACCAAATACTTCAGGGAAACAAATTGTGGTGTACCACTCAGAATTAATTGTCCTGTGATGCTCAAGTATGGAAATGTTTTGCTGTAGAAAAAGGTCATCATAAATACCTAAAAAAGAAGAAAATGATGTAATTGATATGATATAATACGTTCAGAAAAAGTTTCCTTCAAACATCTTTAAAAAAGTAAAAAAATAGGATTGATTTTAAACGTTATTGCTAAGACTAGGCGCTAAAATCCATGATGGAACTATTACACGAACTCGGAGAAGCTTGACTATATAGATTCTTACATACCGGAAAATGAAAAAATGCCACTTAATGGCTTCAATCTCTTTGATTTTATATTATCTTATATATATATAATATTATGTTGAAGCGTTTCAGCCCAAACAACCTCGTTTATTTGTATATTTTAAACAAAAAAAAAATATCCTCTCTACACTACCGGGTGTCCGAAAAGTCTTGACCGATACCTTTGAGACTTTTTCGAGGTTTCAGAGACTTTTTATGTAAATTTTACGTAATTACAAGTTAAAGACCGCATTTAGATTAACAAGTTTTGTTCCAATAACATTTCGAAGTTCATAATTGTTTTTGACATGGAACCCATGGCATTTGAACATGGCAGAGCTCATGTAAACAAAGAGGGATATTTCCAATAACAAAAATAAAAAGATGTGACGTCATCACTTAGACAATTTGCTTGTATATCTAATACCTATAACATTTAGATAAATAACAATAATAATAATAATATGGTAGACTAATATCGATGAAGCCACACAACGTCGTATATAATTTCATATACAAAATAAGATTTAATGACTGTGTAACTACATTCACATGATTTTCAAGAAAAAAATGAAATTGGTTTAATAATATGCTATTTGCATTAGATTTTCAAATTTCAGGCCGAAACTCAGCCAATTTATTAACATCTAAAAAGGTTTGATTATTTATATTTTTCACTTGTCCATAAAAGTAGTAGTCCTTTCTATCAAACAGACAGAAAGATAATGGGAGAAACGAAAGAGAATATAGATATTTTTATGCCATAAATCAAAACAAATCGATAATGTGACGTCATGTGTGACGTTTCAGTTTTTCTTTTCTAATCAGAGGAATCTAAACATTGCATTCTGTGCATCTTGTATTATCTATTATCTTTGCATATAACCTAAAAGACATGAAGTAGCTGCCCTGTTTCGTGTAGGAATTAGCCACAAGGAGATCTCTGAGGCCACCAGCATGACCGCCATCACCATTAGTAGGATCAAGAGGAGGTTGGACAAAGGGGAAGGCTTGGAAGACAAGCCTCGAAGTAGGAGACCTGTCTTAAAGGCCACCAAGACCACTAAGAAGAAGATCAGGGTCCAGAGCAAGAGAAACCCTCTTCTGAGCATCATAACAATTGCCAAGAAGAAAACATTGGTAAGACTACTGCTGCCAACATTGTCAAGGACATTGGGGGCAAGTCCTTGGTCCACACCACCCGTCTCATGTTTTCCATGGCCAATGTGGAGGCCAGATCCATCAGATGCAAGAAGATTTTGAACATGAAAAGCAATGGGGACAGAATTATCATTTTTCCGATGAGAAAACTTTTACAGTGGATCCAGTCTTCACCCGAAAAACTGATCGCTACATAAGCCTTAATGGTCATGTGGGATCTGAGAAATATGTGTCCATGACCAAGCACCCAGCCAGCATCATGATGCTTGGAGTTGTTGGCTCAGATGGTAAAGCCATGCCTCCAGTCTTCTTCCAAGAGGGCTACAGGCTCACCTCGGAGGACTACATCAAGGTGCTCAAGAAGGAGTATGCTTGCAAGAGGGTGTGTTTCCAGCTGGATGGGGCACCCGCACATACAGCCAAGAACACCCAAAAGTGGTTGAAGGAGAATGTGGAATTCTGGCCTAAGGACTTCTGGCCCTCCTCCCCCCCTGACCTGAACCCCTTGGATTTCAGCATCTGGGCGCACATTGAGAGACAGGCTTGCAAAAAACGCCACAACAGTACCAAGGCTCTCAAGCCCAGCATCACCAAGGCCTGGGCCAAGATGGACCCCACCTACATCAAGAACACCTGCTCCACCTTCCGTCCCCGTGTTGTGGCTGTCATGGAAGCTAAAGGCCA
Organism: Caligus rogercresseyi; assembly: GCA_013387185.1. Lineage (NCBI taxonomy): Eukaryota > Metazoa > Arthropoda > Copepoda > Siphonostomatoida > Caligidae > Caligus > Caligus rogercresseyi. Next base: position 10,522,148 of record CP045901.1, on the reverse strand, counting down.
AATTGTTAAAAACATATTATAGATTATAAACAAGTAAAGTTTTTTTATATCAAAAACATTTCTCTGTATCTCAACTTTTAGTCCTTGTACTTACCGGACACCCGGTATAAGCCATTACACATCTCCAAATGTGTCCTTCAAACGTCAAATCAGGACACTTCCCGATCCCTAAAAACGATGCAAGGCATGCTGCAATAAGACTTGAAAAAATAGTTTAATATATCTATAACAATAAGTAAGCAATATATAAACAAAAAAAATAGGTAAAAGACGCAGGATTATTTAAAAAATTCAAATAATCCTAACGAATAGGTAAATATCCCTTGTATAAACATTGTATTACTCTACCTTAGGATTTAGTTTTTACAAAACAAGGAAAACTTATAAAACTATTAGATGGATAATAAAAAAACGTACTTTAATAACTATGTTGAGTATTCTAAAAAGCTTCCTTCAAGGATTTAAACATACTCTTGTTCAGTATAAACTATATAAATAATGAAAGTTTTCATAGAAAAAGCTATTTTGTATTGATGCTCATATCTAAATTTATTTCTTTGCATGTAATCCTCAAATGATGACTAAGATTTAAAATATACCCCTCTATTTAAGTGCCCTCATTGCCCTAAGCCCACAAAAATTCCTTAATCACTTTTTTAAATAAATAAACAAACAAACCCTTTGCGTGACATATTTTATGACTTGTTTCTTCTGTAAATTACATACAATTGTGTCAGTTTGTCATACAACGACCTTTATCATAAAAAATGCTGCTGAAACGTTTAAAAGACGTGTGTTTTGCATGTCTCAATCAGTTTCGACAAATACTTGAGTGCATGCAAAAGCTTATATTTCACTCAGAAGAAGACTTTGAAAAAAATAAAACCATTTTTGATGAGTCATATTCGAATTTTCTTTAATAGGCCACACAAATAGTTGTTTAGCAGCCTACGTTAACATATATATTTTACTTAATTGATTTACGATGTTCCAAAATTCAATGAAATATAATTGTCAAAATTAGCGCTCTCCATCAGGATTCCAGAGGGTTCAAGCTGGAGATTTGCGAGTGACATTGTTCGTTACTTCCCCTCTTGTTCCGAGAGGACCTCTCACCATATGGAGTTTTTACTACGATTTTACAAAAAAAGAGTCTAGTTTTAAATTAAATAACACCTATTTATTCCAAATCATGTTAATGTAAATTTAATATCCAATTAATTTCTACTTGGTTTTATGAAGTGATTGTACTTTTATGTGGGCGTTTAATGTTTTGTATTGACTTTGTTTAGTGCATAAATTTTAAACTATAATGTTTATATATATATATATATATGTATATATGCATTTACGCTCAATTCAATAAGTCTTAATAGGATTAAAAATAAAAATAAAAATTGGCGCTCGGGTGGGACATTTTGAATCCCACCTGCTTTGTGACTTTGAAGGATTATTGTCCTTTACAAGTAGAAGAAGAAAAAAATATACGTCGTCATAGGTACACGAGCTGTTAGCATGACTATATTGTTACTTGTTGTTCTCTTCCATATTTATTCTTCGTTCCCAGGTGACCCTGCTAATTGAATGAACTGAAGAAGGAAAGACAGCAAGTAGCTAGCAAGAGAGAAATACAGAGGTACTAATTTACATATATTTATGTACTATATTTTGTAAATAGAGCATCCATCGCCTTATCAAATGTATCTGAGACATTTATTGTTATTATAACTATTATTTTGTAACTTTATCTCCTTGAATTTTAGTGCATTCCAATGCATTTTTGAGTGTAGGGCTTTCCTTCTAGCATAATTACATACTATTTTTTTATTCAAAAATTGTCTCATAATAGAGTGTAGCACCAAGCCAACTTATCCATAAAATATCAAATTAAAATATAATTTGATCGGGGCTGAAAAATATTTATTATAAAATAACTTTATAAATATATCTTAAAAAAATATTACCTTAACTATTTTTAAGTATAATCATTCCAATTTTATATCGATTACCAAATGTGTATCTTTGAATATGTCACATATTTCAATATAAAAGTAACCCACTTTCTATGTTATGAAACTTCATATGTTATCAAGGCTTATATATAAGACTAATGAAATATATATGCAACGCAACACTCCAGAATTTATGGCTTTTTAATTGTCCGTTAGGCAGATATGTTGTTAGGTGTGTTCACAGAGTGTATATTAAGAAAATAACACATTTACACATTCATTACTTAATTAGCAAATTCTTTAAATGCATGTATGTGATGATATATAATTCATTTTTGCCCTCATACTAGAGGCTTGTCGTTTAAAAAAAGGCCGACTAATATATAAAGTACGGATATATATCATATTTAATAAGGTGTAATATTATATAGAAAGCAAAAATAATCATTATATTGCCAGGGTCGTCAAGGCTGATTCTTTTATTGTACTATTTTTTGTATGCCTAATTTGTTCTAATAGAAGCTCTGACGACAAAAAATGAACAGATAGAAAATACCGATCTGTCTTTGGAAATGAGTGATTTGTTTTAAAATATATTAATCAAGAAATGAGTAATAATGATTCAATTAAAAGAGTGATTCTTTTCCAATGAAGGAAGCTTTCAATTGGGTAATGGTAAACTTTATTATTAGCAATTCGTTCATTTTTCTTTTTCTGTGCAGTCATCTAAAAAGTACATATCCTCAAGCACGTTGTTTCCATGAATTACGGTCTCCTAAAACACTTCGACTTCTAGAGAAGATGTTTTTCTCAAAGACATAATCAATCATCACTTCCTTAATTCTCAACAAGTACGAATACAATCTGATTTTAATGTATCTTATCTACGTGATTTATAAAATTTAAATATATTATTTTAGTATACTTTTACAAAAATACAAATTTTAATTAAACGGTCTATTTATGTTATTCATTTACGCATGTACTTACGCCTTATAAGGATATACATAAAAATATATATTCCTTGATGAATGAATCTTTTCAAAGAACGATAGTAATTGTAATCTCCGAAAAAGTCGTTTTGCCATTAAATGGTAAACAATGATATCCTGATTGGCTATTCGCCTATCTAAAAAATATATCAAATCAAAAACGAACTCGTCCCATAACAGTAAATCTAAAGAAAAAACATCGAGAAGGCTTAACATCATTAAACGTTGTTGATTATATTTTTATGGTTGTATAATTGGAAAATATATTTATTTTATTGATGCTTTATAACTGTCGTAAACAAAAATGTTTTATATTCTTTTTTCCATGGTTTACGAGATATTTTTATTCTAACTCATAAAAATAGAGTAGTCATATGTTGCAACACATAATTGATACGTCAAATCAGGAGGTGGAGCCGGATAATTAATTTTTTCATGTTTTTTATACTATGCAAATCATTCAGATATAAGAAGATATATTAGGATTACAAAGTCTAACAGGCTTAAAAGCTTTTTTTAGTATAATATTTCCAAAAAAAAGTATTTGTAACTTCCTGTGCTTCTTATCTATTTTATTATAGAATGACATGATTATTGGTAGTATAATATTGAGATTTGATTGACAACAGATATATTTTATTGTAGAATTCATGATGAATCATCTGTGAACTTTTGAATGTGATGGATTTAAGATATTTTATAATTGTAATAAAATTACTTTTATATTATCGTTCCTCAACAGTTAAATCTAATTTGAAATTATTTTATTTTTTATACATTTGAATTTAAATCGTTGGAATTATACTTATAAAAAATATTTAAGTTTTAATTTTTCTGTATGACTGATCTAAATCCTATTTTTGGACAACCAATATTTTATAGTCAAGTAAATTTATAGCCTTATGTTATGGAAATTGTTTGAACAAAGCCCAGAAATGGCCAAAAATTAACAACTTTACAAAATATTATTTATCAAAAAAATCCGGATAAATTTAAAAATATTGATTGGAAATTTAGACTGTTGGTAGAAAACTAAAGATACACACTTTTTTTGCAATACCTTAATATAAGTTCCTATCATATATTTAGTGTTTGAGGTGTATGGAAGATTCTCTTGGGACTGTGCAAAAACAATCGACTTAGGCGAAATTCGAGTTACAATTTTGATTGCTAAATCGAAGAAAAGTTCGATATACAGGTAGCGTGTGTGTGTGCACTCGCTCACATGCAGTGCAAATCATCGGCGCTGCAGCAGTGGCGCGAAGACACAATTTCTTCTTTTTTAAATTTACCATCGCTTGGAGGGAGGACATACCTTTTATATTCTCATTAGGGAATGATCACCAACACGTGGTAGGTGTAAATAATTTCTCGAGGCCCCCTCTAAAGGTTAATTATCAGTAGATAGAAAAGCGAGGGATATTTTGGGCGGTGAAGGGAGAATGTTTGAATGGTACATTGAGTTCAGGCTCTTGTATCACTATTCTCTTTCCTCTATTGAGGAAAACCGAGATTCAAACTATAAATTAATACCTTCTGTTCCGGCCGACTTGGCCTACTTCTAAATATTCCTCAAAGAGGAAGAGAATAGTGATAACAAAGTCTGAACTCAATTGTACCATTCACACATTCTCCCTTTCACACGCCCAAATATCCCTAGATTTTCTATCTCTAATTATCAATTGAATGCAGGCTGTGTTTTGGAAAGTGAGCGCCCTCTTCGATTTATGCGAAGTTATTTTCTTGTTATGTATTGTTACTGTCAAAATACCTGTTCGACTTAGGCGAAATACGACTTACAAAAAATCGACTTGTACAATTTTTAATACACACATGTCAATGAAAACAATGGCTTTTAATTATATTCGAGTTAGGCGAATTTTTAATTATATAATTTCGACTTAGGCGAAGTTGACTGTATATATAGGTATACTGGGGTGGAAGATCAAATTCGCGTTTTTCTTTTCTCAATTAAAATACACATAAAATCGCCAATTTATATTCTATTTTGCTAATTAGACATTAAAATGCTCGTACGGATGTGTAGATTTTGCTTATTTATCCATCCACCTCTGCGTCGATGACGCGCTGGATCCTTGTCGGAAGGGAGCAGGCCTTGTCCCTTCCTGGCCGCTTCATTATGGAGTTGAGCAGGGCGACCTTGGTGTTGTGAGCCAGTCGGTTGGTGTGTCTTCGAGGTAGCCCAGAAAAATAGTCCATAGGATTCAAATCGGGGGAGCTAGGGGGCATGTTCCTTGTTCTTCTGCGCAACATCTGGCAACCTTGAGCTTGTAGCTGTGACAACGCAAATCTCATTCCCACAGGCCAACAAAGTTAGTGAGAAACATCCAGCTCCATGGCGACATCCCTGATGGACCTGCTGGGGTCGTGCTCGAAATGTCTGACACCCACCTGATTGAAGTCGGGAGTCCTTGCCTTGCGGGCACTGCTGGAGGGTCTGTCGACAACAGCACAAGAGTACCTGGTACCCATTCAGCTTTTCCTGATCTCAGCAACCCTACTTCTGTCGATCCCGAGCACCTCAGAGACCTGGGTGTTGCTGATAGTGTTGCCCTTTATTACAAAGAATCTGGATAATGGCACCCACGTTTTTTGCGGCCATGACGATGATAAAATTCAAGTGAAATGATCTCTTATCTGCTGTCTGCTAAAAGTCAGCTGCGCGGATCGGATGATGTCCATCCTTGTTAAATAATTTTCTGAAAACCCGCCGGAATTGACCCTTCCACATTGTATATATATATATATTATATACAGAGTGGCTAGGCAAAAATGTCCGGTTGATAATTTGTTTCTTGGCGCAGAGCGTACGTAAAATTCAACAAGTAAATCAGCTACGCTTTTGAAACAATAGCTACAATTTATAACTAAAAAAATATCTCTCAGACCAGAAATGAGTGTTCAGCAAGCGAAAGACAACGGATTCACGATTTGCTTGACGCGCAAATAAATCAAGTCGATATTGCCCGGATCGTTGGCGTTGATATCCGTACTGTCCGTCGTATCCAGCAAGCCAAAAATGATGGTAAAGGCTTCAACAGAGCTCCTGGATCTGGTGGCCATAACAAAAAGGGACAGACGACTTTCTCAATGAAGTTAAGGCCAAAGTTGAATCGGACCCCACCATCAGCCTAAACCGTCTCTCAAAGAGTTCAACGTGTCCAGGCGCACAATCCAGCTGGCTGCCAAGAAGATTTGGGCTTGCAATCATCGTTCGGACCCACAGACAGCTATTGACAGCAGCAGCGATGGAGAAGAGGCTCGATAGGTGCAAGATCATCCTAAATTGGTTGAAAAAGAAGCCGTGTCTCATCAAAATATTTTCAGACGAAAAGATCTTCACGGTGGACCAAGTTTACAATCGCAGAAATGATCGATGGCTTGCTAAGCAACGTGAGGATGTCCAAGGAGTCTTCAGGACCAAGAATCCCCAGCAAGTGATGGTCCTTGGTGTATTCAGGTCCGACGGAAAGAAGATGCCTCCATTCTTCTTTCGGCCGGACGAGAAGATCGACACCGAGGCCTACTACAAAGTCCTGAGGTATACTGTTCTGCCATGGTTTAAAAAAACTACCCACCGGAAACTATGTGTGGCAGCAGGATGGTGCACCATCTCATATGGCGGCTAAGAACCAAAGTTCTGCAAGGACAATATGGCCCATTTCTGGCCGAAGAACTTCTGGCCACCGTCATCCCCGGATCTAAATCCGCTGGATTTTTTCTGGTGGGGCGCAATTGAGAGCAAGACCAACCGGACCCCTCACCTCAATCTTGACTCTCTGAAGGCCACCATCATCAAGGAGTGGGACAACTACCCTGAGAAGCACATTATAAATGCCTGCAAACGCTTCCGGCCCCGCCTCGAAGCCGTCGTGAAGGCCAATGGAGGCCATATTGAATAATTTAGATCCTTTTATATACTACTTAAAGCCAAATAAATTTCAGTTCCATAGAAGCAACCAATTAAAAGTTAATTAAGTTCACAAAATCAAAATATCAAACCGGACATTTTGCCTAGCCACTCTGTATATATATAATATATATATATATATAATATATGGAGTATCACTGCAGAAACGAAAAGTATTTGAGAAACGGAGGTAAGTAGTAGTTATTACTAAAGAGAGTACAAAGACATTTGTATTATTTAGAGGATGAACCTAGCTCGAAGAGGAACACAAAGATATAAAACTATTCATCTTTATAAGTAGAAAAAAATATAAAACAGCAAACGTCAGGACATCTAAACATTGTAATGTAAAGAAATGATGTAAATGTTTTATTTTATTAAATTCACTGGCATATTTTCCAAATAATCTTACATCCTTATAAATAAATATCCTTTCGTACCATAATTTGATAGTAGTGTCAAAAACATATTATTATTATTCAAAGAACTGTTTGTGTCACTTTTTTCCTCTTTTTCATGAGATAAATGATAATCTTTACTTGTGGTGTTCTGTGTCTTTTAAATCAAAGATTCTCAAAGAAATTCTGTTTCCTCCAATTTGATTCATTTTCTGTGAATGTTTTTCTCAAATGCTTTGAGAGATAAAACAAGTAAATATATCTTCCTCAATCTTCCTTGATAAAATAGAAATGTTATCAAATAAAGGATACATAATGTATATATTTTGACGTCAAAATAAAGAAGGCATAGTCACCGGAGGGTGTAATTAGTTTTCCCCGTTTCTTTAAATATATTTGCAAAATAAACATGTATGTGAAGAGGATTGAAGTTGTGGAATAAATTACACAATTAATGTTTTATTTTAAATTTAAAGATCTCTGAAACAAGAAAGCTCAATATTAGAAGCTTTTAAAAAATTACAAAACATTAAATATCTTGTTATAAATATTTATTTTTAAAACATATTACAATTTCATTAATCCCGAGAATTTTTTTTTTAAATTTGTGGGGTGGAAGAATAATTAACGTACAAACGGTAATCAGTAAAACCAAAATAAAATTAATGAAATATTAATTAGCTATATCGCCGATGCTCTATGCTGCTAAACTAACTTTTCTAAATTTATAACAAAAAATGTGGATGTAGTGGGTGACTGGGCCTAGAAATTTTCCAATCCATATGTACAGATGACTGAACCACGACATGACTCCTCAATCCTAACCTCTCTATTAACTTCTTCTCAGTCACGTGAAAGTGGTAAACTGAGGACGAAGGAAAGTATTCACGTCAGTCAGTTATCTGATGGATGATTAATAAAGGCTTAACTTTTTTTCAGGAAGTGAATATTTTTGTGAATTTAAAAACAATAGTTTTTCTAAAAAATATATTTGAAAAACAACATCTTTTATACCTTTAATTCAAAATATTTTCTATTTTTTGTGAACGATTATTTTTTCCGGTTTTAAAAACATTTTATATGGTAAACTGCGAAAAAAGTACAGTGCAAAAAATAAAATACACTAAGGGGTGCGATAGCTTGGTTCTTTAAGGGTGTTCAACCCTCAATATTGGGGGCGCAGGTTCGAATCCCGAGAGGGGAAGGTCAATTTTAGTCAACCTCATTGATAAGATCTTAGTTTCGATAAACTAATTTTAACGCCAAATGTTTATTTATATCCAGTCGAATGTAATTCTATCAACCAATTAGGCAAAACACACTAAAATTATAAACAGGAAACATAATAAAAAATATTCATGGCAGTTGGGAAGATATATAAATGACATTTTAGTTTTTTATAAAAACTATTTAGATGGTCTGCCCTTCCTTCGAAAGTAATGTAAAGTATCGTTCACACTTGACTGAAGTATTTCACATTAACATGAGTTGAAATACTTTCCACTCATATTTCATTCAATTAAACTTCTAAACTTATTTTAGTCATTCTAGTTTATAAAAAACCTTTCGTGTCCAAATTTAAGTAATTTCCTAAGTTTGATAAATAATTTATTTACATGTTTACTTAATTATGGGATATGAATTATATATTTTTTCGCTTCCTTCCTATACAAAATATAATTTGTTTTGTAATTAGTACTTCATTCAAGGGATCTAGCAAATTTCTCGATAACCAAGAAAGGTAAACAAATTAAGTCTAAGTATATGAGTTAAGATGTATATAAGGTTACACCTAAGTAGCACTCGACAAGAAAAATAACACACAAAAGAACCACTTCATTAAGGTTATTATGCAAGCATGCTTGACCATATTTATCATTACTTACCAAACATCATTTATAAGGCAAGCTTAATTTACTATATGATAAATGAATAAATACTCTGAGGCAAAAAAAAACTTATTTGTCTCCCTTGGATGCAGAGCTCCATTGTGCTATGAGGGCTGGTCAATAAGTTCATGGTTGGCAACGCGGCTCCTGTTAACAAGCATCTATCAGTGACTTCTGTTAAAGCTTGAAAACGCTTGCTCTTTAGTTTGTATTTGGCAGTCTATAATGATAAACAACTTCGTGAATTGTAGAGAAAAAGAAGAAAATGAAAGCTCATCAAGCATAATTTTTTGAGGACAAAAACCATCACTGAAACAAAGGCTGAGCTTGATAATACTATAGGGACTCAGCACCATCGATAAACACTGTAAAAGAGTAGTTTAAAGAATTTCGTTGTGATCGTTAAAAGCACAATCGATGTCCCCTGTTCGGAACGCCCGTAGAAGTCGCTACACCTGAAAGAATTAAAAAAATCAAATATGGTGTTGGCTGATCGGGGTTTGAAAGTGCAGGATATTTAAAAGCTATAGGCAAATAACATGGTTAGTGGTTTCGATTTTGAAAGATCATTAGGGTTATGAAAAAGCTATCTGAAAGATGGGTGCCGCGTTTTCTTACAATCGACCATAAGCGCAATTGTGTGCCAAGTGGATGGAATGTTTGGCGTTGTTCACACCACAATAAGGACGACTTTTTTTCGTCGATTTGTAAGAATGGACGAAACATGGATGCATCACAACACGCCGAAGACCATGTAGCACTCAAAACAGTGGTTTTTTCCTGGGAAATCAACACCGAAGAAGGCCAAAGTGGGTTCATAGCCAATGAAGGCACGACTTCTGTTTCAAGGATATATGCGGTATACTTTACATCCATTACTTCAGAAGGGGCCTATGGAAAAAATACAATAAGTATTTTAAGAATGAGCTTTTTTTTCTCTGCATGGATTTCCACTCCTCAAGCAACAGGTAGGGAAAGTATTTTGTGTATAAATCCAAGTGTTTATTAATATTATTCCTTCTCCCTTTCTTTCAACCCATCACGTTTACTAAAGCGCCACTTTTTTCTTTCCTTAAATAAAGGAGTGATTTTATCTGGATGAGGTTAATGCATTTAATGAAATTTTGAGTTTTTATTAAATCAGGTTCATATCTATGCATGAATCAGCATTTTTTATGATATATTTGAGAGACTCAAAGATACTTTCGATTTAGGTTAGTATAGTAAACATACATTTTATATATAACTAGCGAATATTACCCGGCGCTGCCCGGGATTTCCAACCTGCTAATAGTCTGGATGGAAAAAAATCACACCACTTATTTAAGTGATGTAATCGCGTGTGATTTTTCATATTAAAATAAATTCTATAAAAATTCGTCATAGAGTCTCATTGCCATTTTTCCGTTTTGTATTCATTAAGGCTGGGTATTTAAACATCATAAAAAAGAGAATCACACGATAATTTCAGTGATGTCATCGCATGTGACATTTCTTATTAAAATCAGTTCCTTCAACAGTTGTCATTGGGTCTTCATTGCCATTTTTTGTTTTGTATTCCATACGGCTGGTATTTAAACATTGCACAAAGAAGAAATCACACTAATAATTTCAGTGAAATCATCGCATGTGACTTTTTATATTAAAAATCAGTTCCTTAAAAAGTTGACATTGGGTATTCATTGCCATTTTTTTCCTTTTTTATACCTTACGGCTGAGTATTTAATCATCATAAAAATAAAAATGACACGAATAATTTCAGTGATGTCATGGCATGTGACTTTTTCATTTTAAAATCAGTTTCTTAAAAGTTATCATTGGGTTTTCTTTGCCATTTTTTCCGTTTTGTATTCCTTAAAGCTGGGTTTTTCAACATCGTAAAAAGAAGAACACATCCACAAATAATTTCAATGAAATCATCGCATGTGACTTTTCATATTCAAACCAGTTCCTTAAAAAGTTGTCATAGCTCAACCCCCCGCCATTCATAATGTATAAACTTAGGTTCCGAAATTTTTCGTGTGACGTCACGTCTGGCAAAAAAACATAAACAAATAACTTTTACTATATATAACATCTCTACTCAAATTATCATTAGTGCATCGTACTCTTACAAAAAATGGCTTCAAATTAATAAGAAAAAGACAGTGTGCAGTTGCTGATGTCCTTCATTGGATCCCAATGCTCACAATGTATTGTACCACTCGTTTCCAACCAACATCAAACAGAGAAAAGCTTGGACCATCGCATGCAAAAGAGGAGATTCGACATTTCAGTATTTATATAAATGGAAGGATTGATAGGAACGACAACCTTGTAAAAAGAGTTTCTAAATCAATGTCTAAGGTGCCGTCAGTTCCATTGGAAGCTCTTAATAAATTTGCTCAAATTCGTGTATTTCTCCAAATAAAATTTGAAAAAAACGCCTTCAAGAGCAAAAAGCTAGACATAGAAAAAGTTTAAGAGAGAAGCGAAAAATGAAACAGTGGATTATTAAATGCTCCAATAAATTTTTTACTTTTTCCTAAATATGTATTTCTAATAATATTTATATAATATATGATTAAAAACAGTATTTTGTTTTGTAATAATGTATAAATTATATATTTTTTCTTAATATGTATTTCTAATAATATTTATATAATATATGATTATAACCATATTTTGTTTTGTATTAATTCATAAATTATATACTTTTTTCTAAATATGTCTTTGTAATGATATATGATTATAAATAGTATTTTGTTATAATTTATTTCGTTGTTTTTTATGTGCTTTAACATATAATGATTGAAGAGTTTGCTTTTTCATGAAATATTTTGGATAATTTCAGCAACTTTAAATCATCAAAAATTTATGATTACTCACAAAATTTAATATTTTTCCATTTTCTAATAGAATTGTGATAATTAATTCTTCTATGATCTAATTAAAGGCTAAATTCGATTATATTTAACATAATTTACTTATACAATATACCCTCTTTTGCCATATGTGACGTCATGCTCATGAGGTAGGCTGCGTGGCGGTGTATTTTTTTACTTTCATTGGTTAAAATGGCTCTACCTTACTTTTAACTACTTGTCATAGCTCTTCATTGCCATTTTTTTTCCGTTTTGTATTCCTTAAGGCTGGGTATTTAAACATCGTAAAAAGAAGATGAATAATTTTAGTGATGTCATCACATGTGATTTTTCATATTCAAATCAGTTCCTTAAAAAGTTGTCCTTGGGTCTTGATTGCCATTTTTTCCGTTTTTTTGTTCCTTAAGGCTGGAATTTAAACATCGTAAAAAGAAGTCATTTAAAGTCGTTTCATAGAGTGCCTATGTTATTTTCGTATGAAAAGTAGTTCCTTAAAAGTCGTCATTGCATCGTCATTGCCATTTTTTTTTTTTTTTTTTTGCCTATATAGTTCGATAGAATTGCATCCAACAGGATATAAATAAGCATTATAGTGTTAAAATTAGTCTATCAAACCTAGGATCTTATCATGAGGTAGACCAAAAATGACCATCCCCTCTCGGGATTCGAACCTGCGCCCCCAACATTGAGAGTTGAACACGCCTTAACACGCACGGCTATCGAGCTCCATTTTTTCCGGATTGTATTCCTTAAGGCTGGGTATTGACATCCCTCTCCATCTCTAGGCATTATTGAAATTTGATTAGCACGATGTTGCAATATAAAAAAGTGTTGTTATTTTCCACAAAACTTAAATTTGGGGGGACATACAGGGACAGAAAGAAAAATATTTTTTAGTAATCATGTAGAAAACGAATTTTCCGGGAAACACTCAAAAAAAAAACACGTCTTAGTACCTCAGTCTTATCCACAGAAAATTTGGGCAAAATCTAACTTGTAAATTTTAAAAAATCGGCAAAAAACGTTTTGGCGAATAAAATAAGCATGTCGATGACGAATTTTCCGGGAGTTGACAACCCCACTAAAACACTCCCTGAGCTCACAAAACTATTCACTGAAAATTTCGTCAAGATCTAATGACCCGTTCGGGAGATACAGGGAAACGAACGAACGCACAAACGAACGAACGGAATTCTTTTTTTATAAGTATAGATTAAACAATTCATAATTATAAAATAATTATATAGTTACCATATATTTCATCTCAGTCTTTTTCTTTTTTATTACCCTTAAAACTAAGCAACAGCTATTGGTGGAAGGAATGGTCGTTATCACCCTGAGAAGACTGCATTTAATTGCATGGGAAACCCCTTTTCTTTTCTCCCGTTGTTATTATTCATTATGTCCGTTAATGAAAGAAATTTTTAATTAAATGATGAGGGATATTATCATCAAAGTTAGTGTAGAATAGCTCACAAGATATCATCTCCAAAAACCTCAATAATATCTTGAAACACAAAAGTAGATTATTGCTGACTCAATAATGCCTTATTGGAGTACTTATATGATGGTAAGTAAAATATTTATCCTTCTATCTTTTTAAATGATGTTTCATATCAAGGAGTAGTAAAAGCTCAAAACATTCAAATAATTAAGTTGTATTAGTTTTTTATTAGTCATGTTTTCTTTATTTATTTTATTATCAAAACTACATTAGGCCGCCATTTTATATGAGTTTTATGTCATATTATTTATAAATATATCTTTTTTAAATTATCTTTCGTATCAAAGAAGTCGAAAGTTCAAAGTATTCAAAGAATAAATTAATTATTATTAGGTTTTAAGTTATCTAGTTTCCTTTTTTCTCAAGATTACATTAGGCAGATATTTTAGATGAGTTTTACGTCATTGAAGAACTGCTTGCTTGTCTGTTGAGTATCCCGTTATTATATGTTTTAGTTGTAGATGAAGCCCACCGACCTTTATAATAACTGCACACTCAGCAGAAAAGATAAAGTCAGTCAACTAAAATAGCTGTCCCACTTAATGAAGGAGTTTAGTAATATTTTATAAACAAATGTTCTCGTGTTTGAAGGGAGCTGCATTACTGATATAATCAGGTCCAATTCAGGCAAATAATATTTTTTTCCGTTAAACTGAAGTACGTGTGGAAATGGCAATACAAATGGCATATTATCCATGCATGATGTGGTCTTGTGAGTCCTTTTTATGACGGAAGGTTTCTATTTCCTTTATCAAGCGCTGCTCTCGATTATCAGGTGCTCAGTATCTTAAATGACTTCCTTCATTCGTTCCGGTTGTGAAGAGAGCTTGAACATTTTTCAAAAATATGTTCAACTCCAGTGTGTTGGAGAACGAGAATTCTTAGGTCTCTAAGCTGACGGTACCAAATTTGTGGCACAGTGGCAGATATCCGCAAATCTCATACCCTTTTTACATACTTGCAGAGATTGTGGAAAAAGTTATTTACTTTACATGTCTTTGTAGATTTTCATCCCTTAATAATTCACCAGTTTGAATGTTAGAGGCCTTCAGACTTCAGATACAAATAACTTTTGCAAAGTTTTGCCCAGTTCAGTCTTGGCACATCTCCTTCTGCAAAATCTAGAGCAATTAACAGTACTCTTTTAAATTCCAAAGCTCTTATAGCTAAGAAGTTTGTATCTCATCCTCCTATCAGTCTGTGGAAGATAAAGACAATCATCCTAGCAGCAGCGACTATATATATATATATATATATATATATTATACATATATATAGCATAAGCAACATTGAAGTCCCTAAGTTACTGAAGTAACTACCTTACCTGAAAACTTATAAAAATGGTAGGAAAAGGGGAATATTAGATCAAAAGAATCATACTATCCAAAATCTTATAAAGTTAACTCTGGGCGAAGTCTTTTAAAAAGGATTTTTGTGTGCTGAAAATGAAATTAGTTTGAATAATTAATATTTAATAGAAATACATGATGAAGTTAATTTCAAAGCTTCAGACTTTTTAATAGTTTTATATTACTCATAGTTGTTTTGGCATAGCAATGTTTTTGAGATGTCCTTTTGGTTTATCTTGGAGCAATTGGAGATTTAGTACTGTACGGGGATTAAATTTTGACTCTTGAGTAAACAAAATAATATTAACTTATCTATTGGTTTTGTTTATAAAATGTTTCATAAGACTCTATGGAAACTCATAATTTCCTTTATTCGAGTGCTTATTGATATATTTGAACTAAGATAAATATTACATTTTATCACAAGAAACTACCGAGGGGTAATTTTTGACATTTTTAAATATTAAACTGGGATTTCTGGCTCACAGATATGGCCCAACTCTTATTTTTCGTGTAGCTGTTTCATTTTATGCTAAGTTTGACATACTAAAATTTTGCATTCGTAGTTCAATTGATAATCAGAATGCAGTATCAAAGAAACGCAGCCATTGCCAAATTGAAAATTGTAATAATAAAACTTTTAATACAATGTACTGTATGTGAATGCTCTGTTTTTGGAAAATGTAGTAAAATTACTGACAAAATTACAAAATACAAATGTCAAAATTGCTTAGAAAAAATGATATATATGTTAATTTGATGTTCTTAATATTTTACATGTAAATATAAACTTTTGAATATAAACTATTAAATTTATTATATGGGTCATTGATGGTTGTTCAAAGATGGGTCAACTGTCTGGTAGTTTTAGTGTTAAATTATTTTTATCTAAATTTATTTAATTAACCACAACCAAGATAAAAATGATTACTTTGTACTGCTATAAATACTTTATTGTTATGATGCATTGGTACAGTTGATTGATATATTAATTTAGACTTACTCCATTATAACGCTTGGTTGCTTTATACGAAGATATGGTTATACCTATATATTATGAGAAAAGAACAAATTAACGGATTATCAAAGGATTCATCATTTATTATTGCTTTTATCATTTTGGTTCATGCTTAGCAACACTCATTTTATTAATCCACGGATATTGAATATATATTAGCTTAGAAAGTCTTAGAAAGAAAGAAATTTGAATGAAGGACATTAACGTTCTCATTATAATTTTTTATAGTTAATTCATAATTTTTCTTGTGAGTTCCCACACTGAGGCCAGGTTCGATGCTGCCACGCAGTTTTATGAGGCGATTCCCTAAGGTCCGAGGCTGCACCTCGTACACCTTACCAACCCCTTGATGGTGTCAAGGGGGCTCTTTTCATCATGGATGTCCTTCCATGTGGCTATAACAA
The DNA here is from genome assembly GCA_013387185.1 of Caligus rogercresseyi. Lineage (NCBI taxonomy): Eukaryota > Metazoa > Arthropoda > Copepoda > Siphonostomatoida > Caligidae > Caligus > Caligus rogercresseyi. The sequence continues at coordinate 10,505,847 of CP045901.1, read as the reverse complement.
ACTGATGTATTATTAGATCATTACATATATATATATTATAAGTAATATAACGTTTTTTAACAGCCCATTAATAAATTTATTCCTTCTGTTATATTCCTTTTTATATTAATGTGTACAAAAATAAAAAATAATACTCTAGATTATTCATGTGATTGAACTACTACAATACATTGCATAGGAGTTTTTAACAATAAAATATTTATATAATTTTAAATTATATCACAGAGTTTCCGTTCTCTTATCATTTTATTGATAACTCAAAATATAAAAGAATTGTAAGAATTACCGAAAAAATAATCAGACAAAGATATTCTTATTAAAAATGCACTGGCCTTATACGATACTTTAATTAGAGAAGTTTCGGATCAGTATTTAATGAAAATCAAACTGGTTTCCTTTCATCTGGGAAAATCAGTTGAGGAACAAAACGATACTATTCCTTATGCGATATATTTATTGTGGAACAAATCTAAACGGATCTTTGAGTTTTAAAAATACATAAAAAACTTTAAAAAACACATATTTTGCATATTCACTTATTACAGAACATATTTTAGCCTCTTAGATGATCCTGTTAAAAAGAAGTATATACAAGATATATTGAAATGCAAGGTATTTTCATATTGACAAGAGAGAGGACTTTTCTCTTGCCTGTGATTTTTCATGACGTCACACCGGCAAGCGAGAAGAATAAAATTAGTTATGTAATTAATTTCGCTCACTCCATCAAAACATCTATTGTAACAATAGATTTTTGATGAAGTGGAAAATAACACAAATATTTATAAAGTTCTACTATGCATGAAAACAAAATAAACATATTTTTATTCTATTTACTTTGAGTATATGTCCATAAAAAATGCTTTCAACTACCAAGGAATGTATGTTTTATAAATAACCATTCTATGTCTGTCTCATAATAATAAGTTTTAATTAATCAGTGTGAAATTAAACCTATGAGCCTTTGATCCGGTTCGAAACCACTAAAATTGTTAGAGTGTGCTAGTACGGAACCAACGAATTTCAATCAAATAATCCTTGCATAGATCATAACTTTATAAGTAGCTAACTTAAAATTGGTTCGAATTTAATTATTTTTTGCATTGTACAGTTTCTGAAATTGTTCCAAAATCAAGTGGGACAGCTTGAATAAGCGGAAGGAAGGAAAAAAATAATTTTATAATGTTTTTATATGACCATAATATATCTTATAACGATTTACTATTAATGTTTGACGTCATTTACAATAGTTCATTTTTTCGTAATTATTATTTTTATATATTATAATTTAGACAATAATCGTAGACATCAATTCTAGAAAACCCCAGATTTTTCAAAATTATTTAAACTAAATGAAAGAGGTTTCATTGGGGGTTTGCGATGCACTTGGAGGTAGTTATATGGGCATTTGGTAATAGGCGTCATAGTCATTTTCTGCACGTTTTATGTTGGTGATTATCTGTTCTTTTTGTTAATCACAAGCTTTGACTGTTTTTCGTATTCTTTTAGGAGTTTTTAAGGGATTTTGTACTCCCGCTTGATGTCACCCTTGCAAAGTACCACCGTTAATCGTCTGCAAAAAACCCATTGTGACCCTTTCACCGCATATTTTCTACCATAGAGAAACTAGAATGCCTCGTTCATTTTTATAATTGACTATCCTGAAATGTCAAAAATATTTTTATATAATGATATCTAATTCAAATTGATATATTAAGGTCTATATTGTTTTATGTTAATTTCACTAGGTATACAAATAACAAAAATAATAATCATTGTAATATTCAGTTTTTTTTTCAATATAAGAATGTACTAACTAAGAGCAAAATCACATGGATGGTTGTCACATTCAGACGTCCAATAAAATAGATTCAGTCAATACGAAGGGATATTCTTCAGCTCGCATAATCTTAGATACGAGGGTGATCAAAAAGTATCCGCCTTTAGTTTTTATGGTCAACGACAACAGCTATGGGGGCGGGACTGCTGTGTGATGGGAGCATGACTACGGCGCATGCTCAGTTTTCGGATTTTAGTTTCTTTAAAATGTCAGAAAAAAGTCGAACAGCAAAAAAATTGATTGAATGGAACCAAAAATAATATTCACTCGTCTACAAGTTTCTGATCGTGATTCGGCGGTTCTGCATCACAGGCTCTTACTTAATTCATGATGGCATCGTTTTTCGAGTTGAGGGCCCCCTGAGCGTGGTTCACCTTCAACTGACAAGCAAGCCATCTTTGAAGCGGTTGTACACTCTTTTATCTGTGTAGTGCCCATCGTTCTTTCCAAAACACTTTTTGAATTGCGAAGTGTTTCCACTGCGAATCACCAAGATTAAAACAAAATTTATGCAATAACGCTGTTCGATTTTCTGACATTTTAAGAAATAAAATCCGACGACACTCACTTGAACCTGTCAATCATGAAGGCTGACGCCCGACTGACTAGTATTGGAGCTGTAGAAAAAAATGAGCATGCACAATAGTCATGCTACCAAACACCACAGCAGTCCCGCCCCCATAGCTTTTGTGCTTCGTTTGACCAATATAACACCAAAATAGCGGAGGATATTTGATCACACCTCTATATATATATATATATATATTGCCTTTCATATTTTCCACTCATACAAAAAAGGATACTTCTCTTCAATTATTCCTGATCCAAATGATAATTGAATTGAATGAAATGGTTTTTGAAAGAGTAGTAACAGCATAAAATTCATCGAATCTACAAAATTACATTAATAAACATGTGATGAAAATTGTCTTAACCGAAATAAAGAGAGGAGACCCACAATAAGCCATCTTTATTGATTAGAAAAATAATTTTATTACTGTGTAGTATAAAGAACAAAATAGATTTTGTATATGGCTTGAAGTAGGTGTTTCATTATGTAGGATGCAAATAAAGAAGTCAATGGCTTGAAAAAGAATCATAATTATATTGCGAACCATGTAAAAACTTTGTTCGTTGCATTATAGAATTTAATCTTTATTATATTTCAGTTCTTATGTATTACAAATTAATTTAACATACCAATCATACACCTAGTCTGAAATAATGGCTTTGGAATAGAATAGCGACAATCAAAATAAAGGATATAAACCAATAATGTAATCTATGAAGATATAATTTTCTAAAATGATTTGCAATCAAAACATATTTGTATTCTTAAAATGATAAATATTACGTTAAATACTTCAATTGGATTAAGATCTTGATGAACAAGATTGACTTTGACTAAAAGTCAATGAATCGTTTTGAAGTGACGGAATCTTCGACTCACACTCTGTATTTATATCGGTTCGTTGACTAATCGAAACCAATATTGCATTTTTTAACTATTGGTAAATTTTGTCAACGATAGTTCAATATTTTATTTTCTAAATTTACAAAAACGAGCCTTTTCAAAATATTTATTTGTAATTAATATAAATTCATTTGATCAAATATACGAAAAAGAGTTTCTTTTTAGGGGGCCTACGAATCAAAGAAGGCACTGTCCTTTCAAACATAGTAAGTTTGTATAATTTAACGTTCATTTATTTGTACCGACAGTTTTAAGAATAATATATTGGACCCTAAAATCAACTATCGAAGACATCTGCTCAGTATATATGGATGCAAGTTACAAAAGTCAGCTTTATAGTTTGATGCAGAAACTGAGAGAGCGAGGAATTATTAAATAATACAACCATTGGTTTCGGAAACTATAGAAGTATTTTTAATCCAAAAAGTGTTTAAAATGAGTAAATCCATTTAGGTATTTTGTTTGCTTTCAAAAATGATAGAATTTTCTTCCTTCTATTCTAATGTAAGGATTAGGATTATGAGAATTGGATTCATCCATACAACCGTGAATTATATTTCAATTTGAAACTTGTGCATGAAAGAAGAAGAAAATAACTGGATTTTCTAAGAATTATTTTCAAAATCCTCCAATACTGCAAAAGTTTTAATGTTTTTTAAGTTATTGAAATCTAAATTCATTTGGATTCATAAAAAATAACTTTGTTTTATTTAGAAAATTTATAATTTATATAAATAATCACCCAAAAATTATGTATAAGCATTGAAAACTGTCGTGGAAGGAAGACTTGAGGTCTATGATAAATTATAGTTCCCGAGGACGCTAATTTTTTTTTTATTTGCTACTAGCGGAGTGTTATACGGCGCTGCCCGTGATTTCCAGCATTTAAATAGTCTTTATAATAGAAAAAAAATCCTTCATATCATTCCAGATGTTATCGTATGTTTTCTTCATATTAAAATAAGTTCATTAAAAACAAATCATGGGGTCTTTTTTTTTAAAGCTTGGATACTTAAACATCGTAAAAAGTTATTTTAGGTCATTTCATACAGTGCCTAAGTCAAGTATGATAGCGCTAAATATCGAGGTATTTATTTGGTCACCTTTGAAAAATGGAAAGAGAGCAAAAAAATCAAGAGATAGTTAGACTTTTTATCGTTATCGCGGGAAAATTGATAGTGATGTCCACATTATTCTCCATTTGAGAGAAAGATATCATCACAAAGAAGTTAAAGAGAGAGATACTTCATATTTTTTATTATGAAATAGAAATACTGATATGACATCAGTTAGAGAACACGACTTTCTTTTTTTTTAAATTTTAATTTGGTTAACGCAAGCATGCGTTCTAAACGGTTGTTATTTTCTCGATAAATTATTGTGGGGATAACCACATATAACAATCCCACACTTTCACAAACTCAATGTCATTCACAGAAAATTTGGTCCCAATTTCACGGGTCATTCCATAGGTTGGTGATTTGGAATTTATTAAATAACTACTTCAAAATACATTATTTGATTAATTCTAACGAAAAGCGTTAATCGAAAATGAGAAGATATTCACCAATCTAAAAACAACTATCAAGTGAAGAAAAATCACTCTACCAAAGAAGTTTTGATGATTTACAGCGAACTTGTAAAATAGTCTTTATAATGGAAAAAAAATAATACGAAACAATTCCATTGAATAGTAGCTCCTTAAAATTATAATTTCTTCTATTTCTATTTCTTTTGGCTGGGTATTTAAACATCATAAAAGTTATTTTTAAGTCGTTTCATAGAAAACATTGAGTGCCGAAGATACGAATGGCAGCGCTGAATATCAAGTATTTGTTTGGTCTCTTTGATGGGGGGGGAAATAGCAAAAGAAAAAACTTAAGAGAGAGACTTCATATCTTTATCAAGAAAAGTTGAGGGTGATTTGACATCATTCTACTTCTTTTTTTTTTTTTTTTTTTTTGGGGGGGGGGCAAGGACAGAAATAATTTATTTCAAGTAGTCATATTGGAAATAAACTTTCCGGTGAACACTCAATAAAACAAAAACACGTATTATCACCTCAAAGTCATCCAAAGAAAATTTGGTCAAAAATCTAACTTGGCAATTTTTAAGAATTGTGAAAAACGTTTTGGCAAATGAAATAAACATGGTGATGACGAATTTTCCGAGAGTTTACATCCCCACTAAAACAATCCCTGAGCTCTCAAAACTATTCACTGAAATTTTTGTCAAGATCTAATGAATCGTACGGGAGATACTGGGAAACGAACGAACATAATTATTTTTTATAGTATAGATATTGTTTTTTATTTATTACGTAAGGTAAAAACAATTAACAATAAAATTATTATCAAGTAATTGATAAATTAAGTTTAGAAAATACCAAAATATATTTTTTAAGTTTTTAAAACCTTAAAGGTGACTAAAAGAAAATAAGATTCGATGATACAAGGAAATTATTCATATTGGTCATATTAATAAGTTTTCTAAAATCTCGAACATATCTTGGGAAGTTGGGGTGGGAGTTCTAGAGGATCAAATTTATATAAAATGCAAAAACCTTTAGTAATAAAACATGATATCATCGGGTCAGGACCGATGTAAATAATGTTATAATTACTTTTAAATTCTGGTGGACAACATGAAATCAGACTTTGATTCTCCCTTGCGTCATCACCTCTCGACAAAAAGATCTTTGTTGCCTCTTTGCAAGTCTATCAGAAAAAGCGCATTAAATGTTTTGCTGCAAATCATTTGTAAGTGTCCCCATAGTTTAATTTGTACATTAGAGTTTATAATATTTTCAATATAATAAAAGTGACATTCCCGCGAGAACGTTAATCTTTAATTTTATTTGTTGTAAATCTTGAGGCAATGAAAGATAAATTATAATCGTACACTGATTCCTTACAATCGCTTTATGGTGGAATAAGGTAAATGATTAGATTAAAAAGTCGATAACTTAATGCTTAATGAATTTGAAAGAAGATGTGTAAATGGTACATCAGATATGTTGGAATATATTGGTAATGACTTGAACTATTTTCTTGTATACTTCAACTCTCACAAACATTGACATCTATAGAAAATTAAAAGTTTATAGCAAAGATAAAATTCAATTTTCAAAAGTTCTTATTTATGGAAACATAAATGTATTAAAATCATCAAATTTTTTAGCATTTACAACATCGATGAATTATATATTTTCTTAAATATGCATTATACTAATAAAGTTTGGGTTTAGGCTATTGATTGAAGGGGTTCGAATATATGAATTGAGAAGAAAAACATTATAGTTTATAATAAAAATCTAAAGAGGAGGTATTCTAATAAAATATATATAAGGGTAAATATTTAAAATATTCAATATTTTTTTCATAATTTAAAATATTTCAATTTTTTTCATAATTTTAAATATTTAAATTTTTTTCCTAATTTTAAAATATTTTTCATAATTTAAAATTGTTTGGAGTGGTTGGATAATATTTGATGACATTCCTGCATGGACCCATGAATCCTCGATGTTGGAGGGGATCTTGAAGGAGAGGGCGGCGTGTCGGGTGCAGCAAAGAGCATCACAAATCGAAGAATAGACGGTTTTACAATTTCTTTTTGTCAAACAACTCGCTATTTAGGCTTGCGAGTTTGACAGTGCAAATTTATAGCCTGACTTTAATGGAATTATTCCTTTTTTCTTAGGAGACCAATCCGGATTGTTGCCTTCGTGTATATGTTGTCGCTGGCCTTAAATCCCCTCACGATGGTTGACAGAAACTTTAAGGAAGTTATGTCCTTTATTTATTTCGGATACAGAAAAAAGGGTGGATATTTACATTCGAAACTCCTAAAAGAGAGCAAAATAAGACAAACGTTTTTTTCGCTTAACGATCAAAATTTCTACAAATTTATGATATAGGTTATTTTTTTAGCTCGTGATATTTTTACACCAGTTGCCTGCGTGACTCATTAAAAGCCACCGACAAGCGAAAAATAATATATCTTTTCTATAGTAATCATACATTTAATTTCAATATACCTGGTATACACCTTCTACAAAGGGTCCCCGATGTTTATTAACACCTTATTGATAAGTAAAGTGCAAGTAAAAAACAATTTCAGATGATCTATAAGCATTTTCTTCAGATTAACGAATACTTACAATAATTATCTCAATTTGACCACAATCATTAAAAACTATCATAGCAAATCTATCAACAAAATAGGTTCTTGCACACTGAATTATAGAAAAGAGTCTTGAATGTAATACAATGTAATGACTTCTTTCTTTAGGGGCATGTAAAGAAAAGTCTTTTGTGTGAAGATTGAGTCCTTAAAATATTATTTTTTGCGTACATATCATAAAATTTTATATTATTACAGGGAATTCCAATAAAAAATGGCAATGAGTCTCAAGGGCTTAAAAAAGAAACAAACTTTTTCGTTCATCAACTTTACAAAGTGCTACTAATGTCGATGTGTTGTTTTTAAAGCAACATTCGTTGTAATTTAAACCTCTCGTTCTTCAAGCTTTTCACAATCTCTGTCTCTGAAGATGATCAGTCCAGAACTTTACCATCATCCTAGTTTGACCCAAGGGATTTATTTTTATTGTTTTGAAATTAATAAAAACTACTCACTTTTTGTTCTTGGTCAAAGACATAGAATTGCTAAAACTATCCCTTGGCCTAAATTGTCTTCTTTAAGAGTAATACTTTTTAGAACGTGTAGCTTCTCTAGATTCTAATCACTATAAGAAACAATTAAGAACATCAAAAACTCGCCATTAAAACTCAACCTTCCCTCAGTGCTGTGTTTGCTGATCATGTCAAAATTTGGTTATGTACTGTTAGTTTTCGACATTTCACTTAAAATTTTAATGGATATTTCACTTTTTATTTCGCTATTTCTAACCAAAACATGAACACCTTCTTAGTTAATTTCCATAGAGGGTAGAAAAGCCTTGTCCTGCTCATCTAAAAATACCTGTCCTCACATACATACATACATATGTCCTCCATAATGTTATTCCAAATCGCATCTTTTCGTTAAATACGTTGAAATCACATAATGAAAATGCATTTCTCCAAAAACTCTTTAAAAGGAAAACCTAAGCCTCCTAACTACATGTAAAATAACACTATGTAACAAAATTAAGGTCTTTGTTTGTCCTTGGCTGACTTCCTAATTTGAGTCTATTTTTACGTAGATTCCAAAAATGCCACTTAAAATGTCGTCCGAAAAAAGGTTTGGCCTTTATGACCTTTTTTTGAAATTTACAATTTTCATCATTTCTAATGGTTCAGGCCCAGTATTTTCGTGGAAAGTAAAAATTAACACAAATGTCAGTATTATTTATTTTTGTACTATATTGTGCATTTAAATCCGTTTTTATAATTATATATCTTTCGTACTAATCGAAAAAATCGGCTATATATTTCAAAAAGTTGACCATATTTTAGTGTTCTATTTAAGCGGTGAATTTTTTGTTTTCGAGTCTATTGACTATAATCAAAATGTAAATATTTTTGGTATATGTCAATGCATTTCAGAACAGTTTTTATAATTTCGATATGTGGCATGAAAGTAAAGAAAAGATAAATTTAGTAGGACGAAGTATTAATCATATTAAGTAACTACTTTTAGGTATTCACTGAGGTTGCAGTTTATATTATTATTGGATTTGTACGAAGAAAAAAAACAGGTTTGCCTTTTTATTTGCAAGTCCTTAAATAATTGATAACAATATTGAAAAGCAATTTTCCAAATCACAGTAACTCTCTAAAAAAATAAATTATTTTTGACACTTGTAATATTATGTAAATAAAAAGGCGAACCATTTTTTTTCTTCGTAACAAATCACAATAATATAAAATGCACCTCAATAATCACCTAAAAGTAGTTACTTACTCTTTTTAAACGCGGATCCGTGAATTGTTATCCGATTTTCTTCAAATTTGAAATATAATCATCCTTGAACCTTATTTGAATGTACCCCAAACGAAATTTAGCTGACTAAATTCCAAGTCATGTTTTTGCATGTTCAATTTGTGGGAACGTTGGCGCTTCTAGTAATACAATTTTGTAATTTAAATATTGTTCTTTATTCCTTTAGATATGTGTTTTCAACATTTTTCGTCGACAAAGTAATTTTTAATTGTTGTAATAAATAGGACTACATGCTTGTGGCAATCTTTATACACTTTGTACATTGAACTATAGTATTTATTCTGATCTTGAGTACATGATTACAAAAAAAAAATATGTCAAGTCTTTATAACTCTGGTGGACTTAGAAGTACGTCCTCCAACAGCACTCGATCGTGGGTGATTAGGGGTCTGTTTGCCTGTGCAACGTCTCTCTCCGGGTCAGAAAGTCCCATGGATCTGCAGCAGCATGAGAATGTGCGGTTGTCCCACATTAGGTGACAATCTTTCAGGTGAATCTGTGCTGTGTGGGTGTTGAACCGGTGTCAGTCGTCTTCAGGTAGATGATCCTAGTATTCCGGTCGGCTGTGGTACCGGCAGGTAATGCTTCGATCGAGACACGCTTGGGTTTGCATGTGAATCCCATCAAATCATCGTCTTCCTCGCGTCTGTTTCACTCGGGTGGTCGAGAAAAGAGCCCCCCTCCGCTCCGTTGAGTCCCAGTAGAAGAAGGACTTGTCCGGACTCAGGCCGGGTGGATGGGCGGGCCTGAGAGGGAAACAGGCCCGCCCAACGAGTGACGTCAGCCCCCACCCCCATGAGTGACGTGGGGCCCGATTTTTTACTGAATGTGCCAACTGTACCCCCATATAGCTGTAGGCCCCCCAAAAGCCTGGGCCTGCTGCAGGACCTTCCTAGACTAACAAATGATACCCCAGATAGTCATCCCGTGGGTCCTGGAACAGCTTCAGGAGGGTTCTGATGCACTTCACTCCTGTCTCTTGTTGGCAGGGGCGGAGTGGTCAACCAGAGTGTACCGGGACTACTACAGGTGGGCCGCTGGCCTCAAGAAACATAAACGGCCGTTGGCACTTCTAATGGCATATTGGGGCCTGTATAAGGCCGGCGAGGGCATAATTGTCCCGGTGGATAAATTCTTCCCACTCCGTTCCTGCTTGTTGGTATCATAGAGCTAGTAGGGGACGAGTAACACCCAGGACGTTTCGTAGTCCAAGACCGTTCGTCAAAAGCCTGGAAACGATTTTCTGTGGTAGA
>CP045901.1:10454690-10495231 GCA_013387185.1 Caligus rogercresseyi | reverse complement strand
AAGATACATCTTTGAATGATCACGTAAAACAATAATGTATTCATTACGTATAAAACTATCTTTAATTGTTTTCCAATGCTTTTCATAAGACCTCCTATGGAAAAGTCTAAGTGATCGACGATATTTTATTTATTTGAAACCCTGTTCTCATGAATTATCAGGAAGAAAAGAAGTTGGATGACCAAAGTGTGATTAGTTTTTCAAGCTACATATAGTCTCTACGATGGTCGATTATTATTTCTCATTCTTCCTATATTTCTACTATATGATGCAAGGGAAACAATAAAGCAAAAGCACCGTTGTTTGAAATAATTGTTTATAGGGTCTTTTCTTATTCATGGTCACCATTGTATTTCATGGACTGTACAAGAGATGGAAAAGTGTATAAAAAATGAAAAATGGTGTATGGCTTCTTGAAACACAGTTCAGAGATAAGATATATTTATACACAGCAGTCTACAACAGCATTATAAGTAAAAAACTAAATGCATTTGCATGCATAGTCAGACTGTCGTAAAATTGGCATGGCATTATTATCGGTTCTTTATCACAAAAAGTAATATAAAAGCTATAAGATTAATACTTTTGGTATTTATTGTAACTGTAGTTTATTGCAACGTGAATAAGCATTTTGCTTATGTCATATATCGACCAATCAAGTTGATTTACGATAAATATATTAAAACCATTAATATCCCTCAGATTTGAAGTTCCACAATAATATTGGTTTATTTATTTGCTAACGGATACTGCATTGTCAAAGAAACTTCAATCATTCTTTTTGTTCTCGAAATGTCCTATTTTTAACTTTATGTGTATATAAACAAATATATTAACATTTTGTATATATATATATAGGTAATATATACATATACTTTATATATATATTTTAAAAAAATAAATATATATATATATATTTTAATATAATCTAAGTATATTTTTGAATATCGATTTAATGACCACTACCGTACACTTTATAAATACATTAGCTAAACTAAAGCATTCTGCGTTAAATCATTTTTTGAGATATTTTAAACGTCGACAAAATATTGGTTACCACAAGGTTTCATTATAGAAAATAGTTTAGAGGCAATTAATCACAGGAACGAGGTGCCTAAATGACTGGTCTGGAGATATTATGGATCACCAAACTTATTCTTCAATAAATAAATTATAACATTGTGACTGTTACAATTGTGTGAAATGGCACTGTCTTGTTGAAACCACATATGTTCCACTTCCATATATTCCTTTCAGGCCCAAAAAAGTGGTTATCATTTGTGGTATGATTTCCGTTTAAAGTAATATGATGATTACAATGTAATGACGACGAAAAATACGGCATGCAATCCGAACCGAACTATATTTTTGGAATATAATGGGGCCTCATGAATCCCGTATGGTCTTTAACGGCCCAATAGCTCGTATTTTGCATACATAGTCAATGCGCCAAAAAATGTGCCACATCGCCGAAGGATGATTTTACAGTGACAATCAGAACTATTTTCGAATTTCCCTTCATCCCTTTTACGAATTCACAACGTTTGAAGTGGTCAAGGGGCTTCGGTTCTTGTGTCAACTTAATCATACAGTAGTGTAGGCTAATATTTTTTCACAAATTCGCCACAACGATGTTAAAGAGATGCCGAACGATTGAGATTGGTGTATAAGAGAAAATTTGGATCTTCTTGAATTGATGCCGTTGCCTCAAAATTTTTTGACACTTCGTGCATTTCTTTGTCTCACTAATAAGGAACATTATGTAGCGTGTATGTGGACTTAATTTTTTTGAACAATGTTGAATTGTGGATTTTGTATTTCGTTAAGTTGACAATAAAGTGGCATTAACGCTTTTAAATTCAATTCTGAATATGCGAATTTTTAAATGTTTTTTTTTATAAAGGAACAGTAAAGTTTTTTTAAACGCAGAACCAAAACTGTTTATTACAAATATTATGACTCTTTGATTCTTCGAAAGCATCTGTACCTCTTTTGTATTTTTTTAGCTTTTATTAAATCATAGTTCAACTATAATTCATGCCTCTAAATCAAAACAACGCAGTAAGAAAGAAAATATATCAAATGCAAAAAAAAAAACTGGTGAGAAAAGGTGTTTGGACGGTCATTTGCTTCTCTCATGGTCAACATTGCATCTTAATAACTGATTTAGAAAGAAGTTTCTTGAAGTGCAACTCAGAGATAAGCAGTAATTATAGATATATACAACCTATAAAGCAATCTACAATATTATATTAATTAAAACTATATTTTAGGTATTTACGAACGGTTGTAAATTGGCACAGGTTATTTTCAGTATTATCAGTAAAAGTAATATCAATAAAGTTTTAGATTCTTATTATTTGTACGCTATCGTATCTTCGTCTATTTGCACCTTGAAACAACCCATCAATAGGCCCATAGGAAGTATATTACCAAGGTCCTCAAAGTACTGCTTTAATAAAATGTGCCTATGCTATAGGGTCCCAATAGCCTCAATAATGCCGAATATTACAAGCATATTCTACTCCGCTAAACACTTTTGTTTCCTATAGTGAAGCCCATAACAAAAGAAAAGGTGTGCCCATCACATTTTTCATGGATCTCAAAGCTTTGTGCTATTGTGTATGTATACCTATATGTGTGTATTATATATATACATATATATATATATATATATATATATGTATAAGAACTTGGCTTAACAACTTTTTATTTTCATGTAATGTAATAAAGAATATTAACCTTTATCTCCGTGTCGTAAAAATAGTTTTATTCTTTTAAATATGTTTTTAATATTTGTTTCCTTACAATTTCTGAGCATTGGTAATTTTTGCTATTGTTTGATTCAAGTTTTGAATGTCTGACTGTTTTATTTATTATTTATGCCACTATCCATCCTTATGAAATAAGTACAAGTTTGCATAATGGTAAAAGGTAAACAAATAATATTGGGATTCCAATAATTAGTATTCATCTATGTAGTCAATAAAAAACTGACCGGTAAGGAATATATTTTATCCGTTAAGGAGAATTCAGGTATTTAACTATTTTTAAGGACATAAGTTCTATCATGATAATCAAACATCGTCATCAGCACGTTTGAATGATATTGTTATAATTAACATTCCAACTTTCTTAACTTTATAGATTACTATGGTATGATGTTTGTTTGTTGTTTCTTTTGTACTGCAATTGAATATTTTTCTTTGTTGCTATTTTATTATTGATTTTTCTTCCTTCATTAAATACATTATATTCATCATTATCGAAAAGCGTACATAAATTATAAGCCGGAGTGTTTATGTAAAAGAAAATACATAATACAATTTATAGTGTAAATCAACACTCCTGGAAGAATATATCTCATTAATAAAATAACAATCATACAAAAAAAAATTATTGATTCATATTTTTTGGTTGGTAATTTATAAGTCTATAAAGTCATTGTGACTACTTTTCCATAAAGGGTGGCCGTTTCGGTAAAGAAAATATATCTTATGATAGTTTTGATTCAGTCTCTTTTAATTGTAGTTTATGATAAAACAAAAGCTAGGGATTACAATCTTAAGTTAATTAATAAAAATAATATTTCTTATATTGCCAAATTACCCTTGAAAAAATGAACTAATTGACGTACATAACTTTGCGCAATGATACCGAGTCCACCACCAATATTCGCCGTTGTCGTTCCAGATTCGAAAGATGAGGGCAATGGATTGAAGTATTCATCTGAACTGATCAAATGCATTCAATGTTTATCTTAAAACCTCGCAACGCAGCTCATTTTGTTCTACATCATTATATAATAATCAATATAAAAATACATTTTATCTTTCCTTTCATGGTACTCTTAGATTTTTTTTTGCTATAACTTTTTATATTACGATTGCTTTAATTTTTTTGATAATCTTTGTATGAGAAAAATATATAAACATTTTTTTTACTCCCAACACAATTTTCCTTTTTAGTAAAATTTTGTGCATTTAGGGGACGAATGTGGTGAATTACCACGATTTGGTCCACCATTCAATGTTCAGACACAATTAAAAGGGACAAACTATATAAGCCTGAGCCATTCTCAGATCTTTCACTTTAGCGGTCGAGGTGAATTTTTTTCTATTGTAAAACGTCCTTCAAGGTTCCTAAGTGGATCTAAAGAACCCAAATTTAGAGAAAAATTAAGAAAAAACTTGGGAAATACTTCAGTCAACGTGTCTTGGCATCAAACAGTCTCTATTTTTCAAAAGAGTGATTCGCTATTCTACCTTGAACTTCTTATGTAAACACAAAAACAGAGAGGGCAAGAGAGAAGAAAACAGACAGCAAACTCAGTGACCATTCACCTTTCTCCAGACTTTCACAGCGAAGGTCTTTAATTCCTATAGAATTGTGGAAGTGGCAGAGTCGGAGATGTCAAAAAAAGTGAAATCAGAATGCAACCCTTTTTCAAGGTTGAAAAATCTATCGATTCAGGAAAATATTCAGCAATATGCTTATATCAAATATCCACATATATTATGTATTTCACTCGTCCTAAACATTCTTAACTGCTTTTTACTCGCATTCCAGAAAATGGTCATTCCAACTTTATCAACTACGTAAATTAAGCGTTCAAAATTTATACTTTGGACAGAATTAAAACATGTAACAAAAAATCAAGGGAAGAAGGCATCTGGTGTGGATGGGTATAATCGGGAATTTATACATCCTTTCTGGAGAAACTGCTCCTTTTCTTCTTCGTCTCGGAGAATCAATTGAAAGAAATGGAAGCCTACCAAAATCTCTCACAAAAGCAGGACCGTTCTCACTTTTAAAAAGGGCAACAGGACCGAAATAATCATTGGAGCCCATCAATTCCTTAATCAGTCCTATAGGATTTTATCCGTAATTTTCGCGCAGGGTATGGAAAAGGAGCTAAAAAACTGGGAATAACCAGAGGGTTTTCTTAAGGTATCTCCAATTTTCGACGTTTCTGGTTTCGATTTTAGGAGTAGTTGGGATCCAAAGATTTTCTCGACAAAATTGGAACAATTTGTCCTGCCCTCACAACAGCCGGATCTTATGTTTTTGACGGCTTAATCTCCAAAAAGAATCGACTTATACAACTCTCAAATCTTCCTGCTTTCATCTTTCTATAATCGCAGAAAAGGCTATGTTGGAGGAAGATGTTTTGCTCGTCAATCGAGTGCTATCTTACAACTCTAAAATGACATAAAAATCAAATTGAAAGAGGTCTAGCTCTTTATCTCAGATTATGCCCAAATCTCTAGTAACTTTTCATGACATCACTAAAAATCCGGAAGGGATGGAGTTCTACTATAACAAATAATGAGTTGTATGGTGAACTTGATTTGGAACTATCTAACAATACACAAACTGCAGACTATCAGAGACTGGGTGCAGTGCAACGTATACGATGAATGGGTTCCTAACGTTAAAAGAGACTGCACTTTGACATCACTCGAACACACCTAAGAAAAAATTATTTTTCAAAATCTTGATAGCCCCCATGATTGGAAAGCAAAACGATTAGTTATAAGATTTTAAGTCTCATCCTACATCACCTGATGGTCTATTTCATGACGGACTCTTTCGATTTATTTTGGAAAAGCGCTCATGCATACACCTCCCTGTTCCCACCAAATCCATTTAAAAAAGGTTTTTTCTTTTAGAAGATTGGAGATCAGGATACTTAAATCTCTCTCTGCAATTAATGACGGGGAAAAGTTCATGGACCAGTTAAAGATATCTGCTGTTTGTATATCCTTCATTTCCATTACCTTAATTATGGCAAGCTGTACAACGACGTTGAGCGCGCATTTTGTTGATTGCCCGTTTGTCATAATCTTAACAAAGTTTCTGACAATCACGCGAAGGGATTTAAGACCAGCTACAACAAATATACAAAAGCAACGATCCTATTCGGTCTCTTAAAGTAAAAAGGACTCAATTACCCTAAAAGTAAGGCAATAGAATTTGCTCTGTCAAATTCCAAAGCTTATATAGCGAGTTGTTCGACAAAAAAAGAATATAAAACCGTTTTCGGTCTGTGATGCTCTCTGCTGCCACCCGATACAATGCCCTCGCCCTCAAATCCCCTCCGACACCGAGATTCATGGGTCCTTGCGGGAAACGTCATCAAATTTTATCCTTCAAAATCAAAGAATATCTTAAAATTATGAAAAAAAATATATTAAATATTTTAAATAGTTACCCTTATGATAATTTTATTGATATACCTCTTGTTTAGCTTTTATATAAACTGTATTGTTTATTTTAATTATATAATATTTTATGTAATTTTATATATCATCTAAACAATAAAGATTAAAAAATTTGACTCTTTGTGTATTAAAGAGCTTAAATAAAAAGGTAGATTCTCTGAAAACAATTATCATCATTAAAATTTACACCAGGGATCTTACTAGAGGACTATCGTACGAATCCGGACCCACATACCGTTCTATACGGTTTCCAGATTAAAAACCATTAAATCATTAGGCATTTTTTTTGACAGTTGATTATATTTTAATTGCTTATATATTTGTTTGTCCTTGACTGACCAATTGAATGAAATTAAATATCCCCCCATGATGACGTCGCACAGCCAATCAAATATCGAAATTACAGTCGCTTATCATTTGAATTTAGACTTAACGATGTTCGGACCTTTTTCTTTATTGATATTTTTCGGACTGGATATCTTTGATTTTCCCTCATATGATAAAATGCATTCAATAAAGTAAATAATTGATATATGTATTATATTAAATACAAACTTCTCATCACGGATTTCACAGACTCAATGCACTACCTGATTGAATAGTTTTTTCTCCATCAATCTTTTATTTAATATTCTTCACTCTTCCAAAAGACATTTTTCCAGATGCATAGAATGTCAATTTACTTATTTATATGATTGTGCAATAAACTAAAAATGCATTGAAACCATTTTACCTTGCACTCATAAAGCTTTGAGAACCCATAATTATGTATACATGTGTTCACTATAATGTGAGTAGAGATAGGTTGAGCACAAATTTTGATTAAAAGCACTGGATGTTATTTTGTATGGTGGTTAAGAATAAAAAAATGATTGCCATTGGTTTTTCGATTTATTCTGAATTTTGAGGCCAATGATGGATTACTGAAATTTAATGCAGTCTTTCAAGGATCATTATCTCTTTGGAAAGTAGTTGCAGATAGTTTGCAATTTTTTTTTTAAACAAACAACGTCCCAGGTTCGTACATTTTTAACGACAATGAATACTTGAATTAAAGATAAGCTTACATATTTTAGTTCCATTTGTGCGATTATATCCGTGTAGCTTAAAAGTCCAAAACATTATTCACTCCAACACATCAGTATCTTTCTTTAGCAAAAAAGGTCAAAACATCTTATCATTTTATAAAATATAAAATATATATACTTTTCAAAAACCGAATGCATACAAAGATAAAGAAAAGATGTGCGGTTTAACTTAGATCAATCTAAAGAATGACTAATGACTTGCTTCATACGCAGCATGCTTCAGACAAAGCGTGAGGAAAACCCTAATGCATCTCTATCCATGCCAAAGATATGACGTGCAAATTTCGTCTGATGATACCAGAGTTGATGAAGAAGTCATCTCAATGGCACCCACTTTTTACATGTTTCTATTTTTATTTCAAAGAAAGATATAAAGTATAAATATACTTTGTTTTTTCCCTCTCATTGAAGTATTTTAAAACGAACTTCCGTGACTAATTAGGTTAATTTACTATTTAAATGCTTTTACTATAAATCGAGTTTTTTCAATTTATTATTTTCACACAGTAGAAAAAAGTTCTACTTAATTATATACTCATAGATTAAAAGAAACAAAAAATCTAAGGTGGGAACTTTTCTAATAAGAAGGTGTTTCTTCTCTAATTTTCTTCCTAAGTCTTTGAAATTACTTTTAAATTAGATTCATGCAATAACCTATACATGAATATGTAAAAAGATCAAAACAACACATCTAAAAAGAGCAAAAAACTCATTTCGCCAAATATTTTATTTATAGGTGGAGCCAAAAAAACAAAACAATTCGTTCATCGTCTTATCCTCGCATTGATCATTTCTCTATCTTTAATTAACACATCTCATAGAATTTTTCCCTCTCCCCCTCTATTAACCTTTTGAGAGTTCTCTGCTATTCATTTGAAGCTATGGAATTTATAAACCTCTCTGGCTCAAAATAATATAATCATAGACTTAAGATGTTTGCCAAAAGATTCCTATCATGAAATTGGATTTTATTATAGGAAAAAATATTATGCAGTGGAACAAACTTGTTTTTAAATAAATAATAATTGTAGAGGTATAAGGAATCTAAGTGGATCCGTTCTTATGGAACGCTATCATGGGGACGGTATATAAATTATTAAAGGGATACGCATCAGAGAAGAAAAACCGTACACTTTAATAATTAGATGGCTACTCCACTTGGATAGAAACAATATCGTAGTCTTGGAAATAGAAAAAGGAAGTCCTGCAATAAATGTTCAATGACGTCATTCTATGTTGGTTTCAACAAAAAGTAGTCCCGTGCAATGACGTCATTTGTTAATACTCTCTTATTTATCCCATTTCATATTCCTTAATACTTGTCTACAAAAGTGATGGTAATATTAATTCCTTCTCTTCATTGTTTCATCGACTTTAAAATATAGTTTCACATAAAAGGGGATATAAAATGGCTTTTATCAGCTGCTGACCCCCTTATTCAATTCGGTCAATTGTGCATTCAGTTATTATATATTTCGGTAGTCGGAATGCATTTTGTCAGCTTATACTCATAGATTGAAGTTGTACTGAAGATCATGTAAAGAGCACGCCTCTTTATTCCACTCATATGAGTATAACATAATAATGACTAGCGAAGAAAAATATTCCTTTGTATTTTAAAGAGTTAACACGATATTAATATTCTCGAATTTTTTAAATATATAACTTTATTTTATTCAGAGAAATTACAACAAGAGTATAGTATAAATAAACATTTTGACTTAAAATTAGTTCCTTATATTTTATTACAGAACACAATACACAAAACAGAATTATTCTTTAAAAATCAGTTGAACACAAATAAACGTAACAAACATAATATGGTTTAGATAGTAATTTTGAATTTCAATGTTCACTTATGTTTTGTTTTTAACATAACTGTCTTCAGATTGTGTTTTTTTAATCTCCTACTTTCTAGTGTATTGTTATTTTTTACACCGTATGGATTTGTAGCAAATAAATAAACATCTTACCCAAATAAAAACATAATATGGTAATAATTCGCAAAAGCATGAGATAGTTTGTTGTGGAGCACTTCACAATCTTTACATGGAGTCTGAAAGAAAATACTAACTGACGATTCTGTCCTCAAAAATCTTTAGATTGTAATCATAATTGAAGGTCTCCGTGTTCATGGTAGGCGAAATGCTTTTATATATTACTTACATATAAAGTCAGCTTCGTCTTTAGAACTCGACGTAAATAACATCTTCATATGCCAAGGATCTGGAACTTGAGAGATTGCCGCTCTAATGAGTGGGAAGAAGAACTTTACAAAATTGAATACTGGCTCTCGATGAAGATCGTGGATTGAGTATATCATGCCCGATAGAGTAATTCATTCTAGCTCTTTAGGTGCAAGGTGGTTTTTTGGAAGAACAAAAATATTTTTTTAAGGAGATGCAAGGAATACACGAAAATAACTGGCAGATAATCAATGCTGCTACCTGCAAAAATATCAGTGTCTGGCGAAATTGGAACTTACAGGATCGACTCTTATAATTCTCAAGTTGTACCTTTAGTACTATATAAGGCAGTTGCTTCTTCTGTATTTGCTGAAAAAACCATCACTGAAGAAGAGAAGTGGCTGAAAAAATTATTCCACAGATCTTATTTAAAAACATAAAAAGCCTTCCAATCTTCTTGAAGGATCACCCTTTTATTTAAATCAATCCAGAAATATATATATATTTTATTGATTTTTCTTCCAAGCCTCAACAGGAGTGGATAAGAATCCCTACCTTTAATCCTCTTTATTATAACTTATGATGAGGACAGTCTTAGTGAATGATAAAACCTCTAGCCTGTCTTCAGAGTGGGAAGCAGCACAAATATTAATTTGGGAGGCTTATCCAATCTTTAAAAACGAATCCGTGATTGATATCACTTAAAAGTTTTGATAGGCACATGACGCAAAAATTAAGTTTTACCTAAATGTTCTTGCGCGTGTTGAGGTTATTTTGTGATATGTCTATCGTTTTTTGTACATCTCATTTCTTAATTCGAGCAATAAGTTAAGTCAGATGAAAAAAATATTATTTTTTTCCAAAATTGATACATCACTGGTCTATAAAATCCGATTATTAATATGATTTTTAATACATTATTTATGTATCTGATAAATTGGTAGTCATTATAATATGTGTTTCTTTATAGACCACAAGTATCAGAGAGGCATGGATGCAAATTTAGATGGAATATAGAGAATTGAATTAATTACCAGGATTTCAAACTTAACCATCAAAAAGATCTCATTAATACAAACATACATACAAACAATTATATCTTTTCAAGTTTCTTCCTACATGTATTCCTTTCTTCTAAGATAAAGAATATACATATATGTTACTAAATCCGTAAAGCCTATGATTATTTTTCCTCCTCACAAAAGAATATAAATGGCACAAAAATGACGATCATTTATTCGTATGTATGACAGTTGAGGAATTATATTATGTAATTAATGCTAATTAGTGTCTGTGATAATCTAAGGTTTTAGGACTTAAGGAAATGAATAGCCCTTGATTAATAGTTTGAACATTTATGTTACACAGGAATATGTATGTAAGGGATTCATTTTTTATATATAAAAACTCGTCAAACTTCTGCTACGTCTATTTGTGAATTGAAACAAAACAAAAATAAATACCACATTATTGTGTAGGACACAACAAGTTTTTGTCAATTTATAAAAAGTTCGACCAAATTATTTGTAGAATATTATGTGGTGCTATAACTATATTTATATCTATGAGTAAATCTTTGGGTGCATTTTGAAAATGTTTTACTTATCATATATAAATTCTATATTTATATAAATTTAGAAGTTTAAAAGTTGCCTTTTTTCCTAAAATTTGCTTGTATGCACATTATTTATGCATATATTTAAACAAAAAAACCTCAATTTATTTTTAAGATTATTGTTTATAAACGGAGTAAATATATAATAAGTTCCTCTTTCAGCTAAAAAGATATGGATCCCGTCATCTTGTCCCTGTCCTCTGGCACGTGAGGAAGAGTTTGAAACTAACGCAAGGAGATAAAATTGCAGTTCACTATTTCTTGGTCATTACTTATCCAATTGCTGGAAGAGTTAAATATTGCCTCCATTTCGAGAATTGTTTCTGGGAAGCATTTTATAACCCATTTCAAAATGTCGACCGGAAGTGTGTTTTTTAACTTGTCAGAGAAAATGACGAAAGAGTGATTCTGTTATAATCTGATATAAAATATAAACTGATATAAGAACACACACAAAACACATAAGTAGGATAAAAGATTTATGATTTTTAAATAGAAATATATTTATATTATTGCATAATAATGAAAATATGACATATAATATTATACTTATATTTCCTTATCCACGTGCATTTTGGCTATAAATGTCTTGCATTATATATGCTATATATATATATATATATATATATATATATAATATATATATATATATATATATATATATATATATATATATATATATATATAGGTTGTTCTTATTTTTCAAATGTTTGAAATGTTAGCAACAAAGTGGATTTTCTGTTTCTTGGTGATAAAAGAAGACGACATACAAAGTTTGAGCAAAATGGTCAACATTACGAGGTCGCAAACGAGGTCAAAGTTTTAAAAATTTAGTAAAAATAAAGTTTTTCGCAAATTTCTTCAAAATGGTGGACGTTACAGACTTCAATAATAATTATTAATTTAAAGGAAATCTAATTTACTACCAGACGTATGTTTGATGTTTTTTAATAAAACAAAGTTTTCAGTAAAAACAAAGAAAAAAATGGAGTGTGTATTGTTAGCTTATTTCATAGCTTTTTGTATCAATTAACTTCACTCGCCTTTTGAAGATGATTTGTTCGCTTCAGAGTAAAATAGTACTTTTAAGTTTAGTAAAACTTTAGATGATAAATCCAAAAATGACCTTGGTTGCATTCTATCAATTCAGAATTCAGTACAATCTGAGTTTACATCATATGATTCAGAGCCTGTATTGACCTATAAGAAATCGATTATGAAAAAATAAAAATAATGTGTTTCTTAGATTGCGTCAAGGTATCCTCTCAAAATTTTACTTTGTCTCTGACGCATTTATAATCCATTATATGCGTCATTTTGTACGCGAAATAGGCTTTTTTAATGTACATATAACTCTCTACTTATTAAACTGGCATGATTTAGTATACCAAAATATTAAAGCTGGTTAACCAAGCTTTCATTTGATATGTTTGGTGTTCTAAAAATCGCTATATTTTAAGAGATATAAGCAAATACGTACTCTCCCCCAAAAATTGATCTTTTGATATGAGAATATACGATTACCATTTGGTAACTGTAGAGTGTTACCTGGATAGAAAGAAAAAAGAAGGGAGAGAAGTGAGGCAAAATACTCTCTCCCTTCTCTTTCTATCCAGGTAACACTAACAGCAGTTACCAGATGGTAATGTATATTCTCATATCAAAAATCAATTTTTTGGGGAAAAACGTATTTGCTTATATCTCTTAAATATAGCGATTTTTAGAACACCAACATATCAAATGAAAGCTTGGTTAACCAGCTTTAATATTTTGGTATACTAATCATGTCAGTTTAATAAGTAGAGAGTTATATGTACATTAAAAAAGCCTATTTCGCGTACAAAATGACGCATATAATGGATTATAAATGCGTCAGAGACAAAGTAAAATTTTGAGAGGATACCTTGACGCAAGTCTAAGAAACACATTATTTTTTATTTTTTTCATAATCGATTTCTTATAGGTCAATACAGGCTCTGAATCATATGATGTAAACTCAGATTGTACTGAATTGATAGAATGCAACCAAGGTCATTTTTGGATTTATCATCTAAAGTTTTACTAAACTTAAAAGTACTATTTTACTCTGAAGCGAACAAATCATCTTCAAAAGGCGAGTGAAGTTAATTGATACAAAAAAGCTATGAAATAAGCTAACAATACACACTCCATTTTTTTTTTTGTTTTTACTGAAAACTTTGTTTTATTAAAAAACATCAAACATACGTCTGGTAGTAAATTAGATTTCCTTTAAATTAATAATTATTATTGAAGTCTGTAACGTCCACCATTTTGAAGAAATTTGCGAAAAACTATATTTTTACTAAATTTTAAAACTTTGACCTCGTTGCGCGACCTCGTAATATTGACCGATTTTGTTCAAACTTTGTATGTCGTCTTCTTTTATCACCAAGAAACAGAAAATCCACTTTGTTGCTAACATTTCAAACATTTGAAAAATAAGAACAACCCTTATATATATATATTATATAATAATATATATATATATATATATATATACATAATTTTGGCCCAAGATACTTTTTATTTATGCCAAATAGAATATAGAATTATTCTATGATACTGAAAATATTTACTTACTCGAGAGGACTCCAACCTCAACATTTTACAGGCAAGCTATCCTATCCTTTAACAACAGTTTTTTAAATGTATTCTACATCTCTTCTCTAACTTTCATTATCCTAGCATCAAACCTATTAGCATTCAAACAGCACATTTCTAAGTGTCCATATCTTTATTAGCTTTGTAAACAGAGCTGCTAGTTGCTCGCTTCTCTCGCTCTAAGGTGAAAGTGTGTGTTGTTTTTACTTTTGATGAATGGACAAAAGTGAATGCATGCATCTTAAAGGCACCACTCATCTTAAGAATACACAAAGACGCCTTAAAAACATCAATTTCGAGTCATCTCACAATATCCATACATAATGAACCTATATATTCATAAAATATGATCAAAGACTTTATAAATGATGAAAAAATGCAAATGCAATAATGCACTGGAGGTAGAATCCTATTTTTTTAAACATATACTATGACAATGTAATTAAATGCTTACAGCATGGATGACAGGCGTTGATTTTATGATCAACATTGTTAAGGTATTAATGTATATATAGAAAAGAAAATAGGATCCGTTTCACAAACACACACACTCATATATTATTATATATATATATATATATATATATATTATATATATATATATATATATCGTATATATATATATATATATATATATATATATATATATATATATATATATATATATATATATATATATATATATATGACCTCTGTACGCCTGGGAGGACACTTTTGAAATCATTAAAGGAGACTTGTGAGTCCCCGTCACAGTGTCAAAGTTTTGGGTTTCTCCTGACTCCATTGGGAACTTCGCTGGTCGAGCTATCAAGGCACAAGTGATGTTTGTGAAATTGCTCGCAATTCACTATATAAAATAAATCATACTTGAAATAGCCTTGCATGCCCTCCCAGCAATGGGATTACGACCCTACCCATACTAGACAATTGAAAAATCAAAAACATTTTTTTTAAGGTTCCTCCTATACCACCTATACTATATTGGGGTTCCCACCCACTGCAAAATGCTGGTCACAACTATGAAATATTGAGAGGAGTGTGTCAATGCCACCGCTATTGGCCCTCGGATTAAGCCAAAACCAAAGTACCCTCAGGATTCTAGTAGGATTCCATGAATATAATTAAGGGTTCCACATGCATACACACAAACACAGTTGATGTATCAACAAGCCCAGATTAAAATATGTTTATGTGTGTTCTTGTATTATCAAATTTCATGTAAATACGTTGTGAAATAGACTTCATATAAACACATCACATGGAGCAGTCGGCAGGATCCCACTGATAGCTGGATTAAAACGGTGGTGAGAATAGAGAAGAGGCCGAATGACGAAGACTACGTCATTTTCAAGCCACCCACTCAACAAATCATCCCATCAAGACGTTTTGACGGAGGATACCCTACATTGAGAAGGACGAAGGGTTCTCACGGACGACGAAGGGGTCTTAAAGACTATGAGGGACACATCATCAATACGGAGAAAAAATTCTCACGAGATATATTTGCATTTATAAAGACGAAGGGTTCTGAAGGACGACAAAGGGCACCCATCAGGAGAACGTTCTCAAAGACGTCCAAGGACACCCGTCATCGATACAGAGGAACGATTCTCACGGACGATGAAAGACATCCGTCATCAATATTCATACGTGATAAATTTATTTATTTTTATCTATTTACTTATATTTTAGATCGAAAAAAGTAACGTTTGAGGTTGAGAGAGAATTCCACTTCGATTTGTTCCTTTAAATTACTTGTATGGCTGTCTGTCAGATTCTTCAAGTGAAAAGGAATAGGTAATTAGGTAGGTTTTTTTGCCTATATGGTTCGATAGACTTGCATCCGACAGATATAATAAGCATTATAGCATTAAAATTAGTCTATCGAACCTAGGATCTTATCAATGAGGTAGACAAAAAATGACCATCCCCTCTCGGATTCGTACCTGCGCCCCAACATCGAGAGTTGAACACGCCTAAATTAGGTAGTTTGTTGAAGTTAAAGGATAGGATTGATTAAGACTTTTATTAGGTACTCAGTGTGGATTACTTATTTTTCTTAAAATGGAGAATATTTTCACAGCTCAAAAGAAAGAGAGGAGGCTATCGAGCAGCCATCAGTAGAAATTAAAAGCTTATTCAACCCCTCTTAGCAGAAAATGATAGCATCCATAAATATAAACCGCCTTAGAATCAGCACAACGAGTTTTAGAAAGCGAGTCATTTATCAGTGACGAAAGTTTGTGCTTATAGAAGAAGATAGTTCACATTATTTAGATGATATATATGCTAAGGTCGAACTACAGCTCAGAATGGATGAGTTACGAGCAACTGTTAAAGAAATTAAATCAAGCAATAGAAAGCTCGACAAAGAAACTGGAAAAATTAGTGCTTCAGAGATAAATAATTAAACTTCCAAGCCCTGAAGAACTAGATTTAGACTGTGACACTCGAAGAATTGAAGAGGGAGGTGCAAATTAGAAGAATGCATGGTATCAACCAAGGCGAGCCTTCACCTATGAAGCAGCAGGTTAATGTCTTGTGGAGCTTATTTTCCAACAGTATGACGAGAGATGTTTGTTTCAATTTACTTAGCCAAGAGATGGGTCAAAATCTGTCAAAGAAATTTAGACGCTATTATGACAAATTTGAGAGATAAACGGTCTTCATTGTAGATAGATTTGGTTCGAAACCGGAATCAACTCCCTGAAGAATCGTTTTATGACTTCATAACTTCTCTTAAATAACTGGCTGAACGAGCCTAATGATGTATAGGTTGTTTGTCGGATTGAATAATCTCTAGAATAGTGGCTGTACTGAGGAACGAAGATGCAAGGCGAGGAATATTTGAACAAAAAATATATGTAAAAAACTAGAGCAACCATAATAAAGATCAATATGACCCATAATTGTTTTGCACTACCAAATATATCAAACAAGAATAACAAATATCGCTAAAGACAATCTGGAAAATCATCTACCAAGAGGCACTTACAAAGAACTCCTAGAAATAATTATATTTTTTCTCAGATATAAATCAAAACGAGACACATTCTTAAAACCTCTTAAACATCACGTTCATTGGATGTTTAAAATTTGGCTTTTCAAGACGCAATTAAAATAACTTGAACAGATTTTAGGAAAATTATATTTTCATTGTACGATTATATTTAAAAGCATGAATTACAGCTTCTTCAGCCTCTAATGCCCCATACAACGATTTAAATTAATAAAATTAAACAATTCCATAATAAACAACAGAATGTTAAAATGAGATCTATTAAATTACACAAACATCTAGAGTGTTTGTCTGAACAAAAATTGTTGTCTTTGTTTGATCAAAGGATCAGTATAGAATGTAAAAATATAAGTAATTAAAATATATTTGAATCACAAAAGAAAAATCCAAACAAAATATGATGGATAAAATTTAGAAGGTTTGCTAACAAATGAAATAAATGCATATTTAAGACTTTGGAATTCCAAGTAGAACTGTTTGGAATGGATTCAAAATTGTGGCTAGTGATTTTATATTAAATCTAATGAAACAATCAATAACCTAAAGGTTGATATAGCTGAACAGAGGTGACCTTCATAAAAGAATTTAATGGAGCATTACAAAATATGAAACTCTATTTCAATTTGTGCAAGTGATAGAAAAATAGAAAAACGTGCCCAGATACCAAGAAAATAATTTTACCTTAATCCTATAAGAATTATGTTGGTTAAGTGTATACCAATGATAAAAAATAATGTCTGTATACGTTTTATTATATATTAAAAGAAATTATTAGAAAAAAATTCATGAAAATACTTGTTTATAATAACACACGATATACATATATGTTACTCGTTTTTTTATTTCATGATACATTTTTACACTTATATATATAACATGAAAATAATAATTACCGCATTGAGGGTGTTCATGATACTAAAAGTGATACAAAAAATGTCATACAAATTAGTTAAATGTAAGTTCACTGACATAAATGTCAAAAAATTGAAATATATATATATAGGGTCGTTCAGCTAAATCCGGAACACTTTCAACTGCATCAAAAACACCAATAGAGCCTCGTAGGAAAGTTTTAAGGCCATAACGAAATAGGTTAGGTGTTTAACAATTCTATTGTTCTGATTTTGGCGTTATAAACAATAATAAAGCCATGGAGAAACGGAAACATGAAACTGTAGTTGAATTAGTGCGCGCGGACATGGAACTAAGGTCATCAAGGCATCACCGGTACGCCTCCAGCACAGTTTATGACGTCGTCAAGGCCTTCAAGGCCCCTGGGGACGTCTCCAGGAAGCTCCATGACAGATCTGGGACCAGGAAAAGGACGCCGACCTTCTTAGCCGGCTTAAAGCGATCCGTAACGGCTGATCCAGGAACCCCGATGCCAGTCTTGGCCAAAAAGCGCAACGTGAGCAGGAATACCGTCTCAAAGGGCCGTCAAGGAGCTCAACATCATATCTTACAAGTGCAGCCAGGCCCATTTGTTGACAGGGAAGATGAAGGAGGTCAGATTGAGGAGGTGCAAAAGGTGTTGAATTCGTTGAAGTCGGGTACTTCTCCACCTCTGAAATTCTTCTCAGACGAGAAGATCTTCACTGTGGACCGCTGCAGCAACTGCCAGAACGACAGGTGGTTGGCCAATACCAAGAAGGAAGTCCCCAAGTCGTTCCAGACGAAAAATCCGGCCTCTGTGATGGTCCTAGGTGTTGTCAGCACTGCCGGAGACGTCCTCGTCCACTTTTTCAAGGCGGGTAAGAAGATCAACATCGACGTGTATTGGGCGTCCTAAAGGAGGTTGTTAAGCCTTGATGGTCGAAAAGGCCTCTGGGGACGTCTAAGCGGGAGGTACTTCTTCCAGCAGGACTCTGCCCCCCCCCCCCCCCCACAAGGCCAAAAAGACCCAGGAGTGGCTCCAGGCTAACGTCCCTGCTTTCTGGGACCCCCAGACATGGCCCTCCAACTCCCTGACCTGAATCCCATGGACTATTACATGTAGGGGGAGTGCATGCATGCGTGCGCCACTTCCCATGCCAATGTAACCTCCCTCAAGGCCTACATCAAGAGGCAGCCAACAAACTCCCAGCCGCGGACGTTACCCCCGCATGTAAAGCATTCAGGAGCCGTATTGAGGCCGTCATTGCTGCTGAGGGCGGATATATTGAATAAATTGTAAGTACCTTAATGTATAAATAAATAGCATTAAACTTGTTTAGGTTGTCCCTTTTATTGATCTTGATTCAGTTGAAAGTTTTCCGGATTTAGCTCAACGCCCCTGTATATATATAGAGAGAGAGAGAAAGAGAGAGATATTATATTTTATATATGTATATGCCTTACAATATAAAAATTACACTTCGAATATTAATAAGTTTGACTACATGTTAGTTCGAGCTGGTTGTTTGTCTCCCTGATTCGATTGAGTTACATCTATGAGGATCTGAATAAGCATATTAAAACTAAAATTACTGAATCGAGTATATGTTCTGCATTATCATGTCGAACATTTAGTACCTTGAAGATTTGAAATTGTATCTTTCATATTATTACTCATTTTAATTTACGCTTTCTACGTTCGAAAGTTTGTAAGTTCAATTACATTCAAGCCTTTTTTTTAAATACTACCCAAATTTATACCGCATTATTTTTTTAAATATTCAATTTATGTATAGAGACAACTTGTCTATAGCGGCCACTTTTGAGCTCCCTAGAGAGATTACCATAGATTGGTTTGACTGTACTTATATGTATGTTCGTCCCCATGAAGGTTCAACTACTTCGATCATTCGACGCTTCTAGCGATTCGTTATCTGTAAGAGTATATTTGCGTTCTTTCGTACTATCGACATTTAAATAGAACAAGCATTATTATTATATATCCATTATAAAACCTTCGACATTCAACATAGATATATTAATGTACCCCCTCTTCACGGATATAGAATTGAACATATTACCTATATATTGCCTCATTGATTTTTTTCTGCTATAATGATAATAATATAAACCTAATATTAATCTACCTTCTATGTTCACTTTATTTCTCTCTCTCTCTTTTCCCAAGAGACGAAGAAATTCTTCTTAGAAAACTGGGAGAAAAGTGGAATGAGTATTCACTTTCAATATGCCTGATTTCTCTGCAGACGGAAATAGAGGGGGGTCTTCGAACACAATAGAAAAGTAATCGCAGTAGCTTTCTGAGAAGGGAGAAAGCCTCTTTTATTGAAAGTGCCTTTCAAATGCTTCATGAATGGTCTCTTTTTCAGATTAGTTCAATTGATTTCGTATGAAGACGCTGTGTTTGTGTGTGTGGATTTTCGACGAGAAAGCAATGTCATATATACAATTTATACAATATTTATATTTCTTCACTTCATTTTTCACGTTCTGAATTATGAATAACAAAGTTTTTCAAATACAGGCAAATATGTCTTTAGTGCTAATTCAAAGAGAGCCCAAAAACGCTATACACAAATTATTTATATAGATAGATATACATATATAAATATGTATATATATACTCAAAATCAAACGAGAGAATAAAGTTTCAAAATGTTCATTTTCGGAGTATTTTCCATAAAAATGACTATTTCAAACTTAAATTTTTCGTTGAATTTTGATGTGCATAAAAAACACTGATTTAGAATCCTTGTAATCATACCTACATTTTGCAGCAAATTGTTTGAAAATAGCATTGAAATTAAGGGCATTACAGGCGATCGAATGCGAAAAAAAATACTACATAAGTTTACTAAATAACTTTTGGGCCCATTGAGCGGGTACTTCCCATTATTCACTTTCGTTCAAACTTTCACTCAATGATCTCTATGCACTAAAGTAAAATCCTTGGGGAAGCTCGACTCTTAATCCGAAAAACGTGAAATAAGAATCACCCTTATATATATATATATATATATATATATATATATATATATATATATATATTTATTTATTTATATATATATATTGAAATGCATTACTTGATGTAAAATATTATTTTATGCTCTAAATGTCTTGCACCTTAAATAAAATTCTTGCGACTTTCCTCTGATGAAAACATTAAAATTTACATTTTAAATTAGCAACAAAATTAATGAAGAACAATAAACTTTTTGCAATGTTAGGAACCTTTATTTTTTTTGATTTTTTAAGTAATTAAGAAAGTTTTGAACTTATGGTTCTTCATGAGAATATTTGTGTTTCTTTGAGGGTTTTTAGAATAGTCATAATTAATGTACACCTTTCGATCGAGTGATCCAACGGAATCTTTGATTTTACTTTGAAAAATGGTAAACCTTTTCCGTATCATAAAATACATTTTTATATAATGGCATTTAAAAAGATATTTCTTTTGAACATAATAATTACAATCAAAAATAAAATTCGTAATTCGAAAAAGAATACTTCTATAGAGGCTTGTAAACAAATATATCAATACTGGGTAACTAGCTGCGAGTTTTGACGTTTTTGTTTCTTGTATTTCTTAAAGTATTGTAAGAAAATATTCAATTGATCGATAATAAAGAAATAAAAGTTCGTATCGATTTGGAACGATACTATTTTAAAGGCAAATCTTAATTCATTAAAGATTATATTGTTTTTGATCTTAGGCGATATGCTTTTTATGATATGTTCAAGTGGATGAATCACACAAACGCTTTTTTAATAATACTTTTCGGGGGTTTTTCGGATTAGTTAATAGATTTTTATGAATACATAGATAGATTGATATTTCCCTTTTTACAAGGTTTACGTGATTCTTAATGGAAAATCCTGTGTGTTTGAGGGGGGTTTTCTGTGTGGGGTGGGTAAAGGTTTTGAATTCATATATCGACATAGTATTACTCATTATTATCTATTCCTTTTTTCCTTTCATGCAAACAAGGGCAAAGGAAAATATAATGGTAGAAAAAGGAAAGTATAAAAACCTATTACAAATGAACATACTGCGGTAAAAAAAACAAGAATGATTTTTACATACATTTTTACATTTATAGGATAACATATAATATTGGTATGGATTGTATCTGAAGAAAAAACTTGAATTATCCATTCAGGCTTGTAAGTTTTACTTATATGTTTCAGGATTTTGTAAGGGATTTTTGCCCGTTTGTACATTCTTCAAGCTTTGGTCATTTATTTCAAGAGGAGGAAGCGTTGTAGGTTGTTGTAAAATATGGTAAATATATATTTGGTATGAGAATTTATATGAGAATTACATAGAAAATACGTTCAACCTATAGGAATTATTGATCAAGAACTTTGTCAAAGGGTTTTACAAAAATTATAATTAAGATCAATAAATAAATGCGACATGTTATCTGAAGATTCTCATTGCAACTATTCCTGAATCCTTGAAGATAAGAAATCAAGTATTTCTCATTATTATTCACGTAGCAAGATCTCTCTGCAATCCCATGTGGAATTTAGAAGCTTCTTTTCTCATAGGAATTAGAAAATGACGGAGGTCCACGGATTCGGACTTGACAGGTAAAACGATGAAGTGTATTTTATAATATTTATATCCTTATTCTTTTGTATTTTTTTTTGGTTTTATCCACCATGATTATAGTTATTGTTATTTAATCCCACGGAATGCACTATTGTTCTTTTTTGTACGTTTGTGAATTAGATTTTCAGCACTTTTAGCTTTAAAAAACATTACTCATCAACTTTTTCGTCTCATTAAAAAATATATGATTTTAAAAAGCATTTATTGTTCGTTTTGGTTGAAATTCTATTTCAAGCGAAATACGTATAATTATTTTTATCAATTATTTATTATTTTCCCATTTTTTCAATAACTTGAATTTTTCTAGTTAAAAAACTTACTTTTCCACGACCAAGATGACAGTGTAACTATCAAAAAAGCACTCTGACAACTAAGCTACACGCACAATCCACTGTTAACAGTCCTTGAATAAAAAAGGAATTGTTTAATGTAGTATATACTATATGTTTTGTAATATTTTTCAATGCAGAGTGCAATCCGTGTTAAAGCTACTATCATATTTTATGGTTGTCATGGCTTTCTATTGAAGACAAAAATCTTAGAATTTATAATATAATTACATACAAACTATTAAACTATCTAGAAGGAAAATTAATATTTTTTATTTTTCATTAAGGATATTTTCGAAATTGTTATTTTTTTGGTTATGGATTATTGTTTATTTATTAATTTCAAATAAAGGATCCATCACAAACTTGCTTTACTTATTCAATTGTATTTGATGGCAACGATAAAAAAACAATATTTCACCTTCCCTATTTTAAATAGATCTTTTTATTGCACATTTTACCATTACATATAAAATCCGTTTAATATATTCATTGGAATCATTCAACTTTTCCGGAAAAAATATTTGGTTTTTATAAGAGAACCTTGACTTAAATAAATTGGTATTTTAATTTTACAACACTACTTTATTTTATTTAAAACTAAGTTCATCAGTGCATGCGCTTCGCTAAACAAGCATTGGTGGGGTCAGCTCCTGTGACCAGGAGATCTATATCCTAATCAAGGATTTTTTAAATAACAGTTGGAATTGGGATAAATAATCTCTAATTAGACAGGACAACAGCCAAAATACTTATTGGCCAAATTAAGAAGATTTATACTAAATAGAAGCTACTGGACTATAATATGATGCTTAAAAAAGTTTATTTGCGTTCATTTTTATGATATGCACCAACTTAAGATTGTCTTGAGTGGTAGGGTTATCTATGTCGCATTGAAACTTGTTTTAATACAATGTAATATCATGAAAGCTGATGAAATATCATAGCTTTATTATTTGGGACCTATAATGCATGATGCAAGTCCAGCATATGATGTCATTACAATAGCGGAGATCAAAGCAACATCGGAAATGGGTCAAGAATGAAATCAAATTGGCATCATGTAAAAAGCTACAAGTTTATATTTTTATGTTCAATTCTCTTGTCTTTTTGATGGTTTGTAGACCTGTGAGATAGTTTCTGAAAATGCCTCGCAATTGTGTGAAGAAAGCAGACGGCTTCAAATACATAAGTGATGAGGTAACGTTTTCGTCACAGAAACGTAAAATGAGTGCGATAGTTAAGAAGCCTACTACCTCTACTTTGGCTGCAAGATTGGGGACCAAGATAAAAGCTGTGCTTCCACATGCTTTTTTGCCTATCTGGTTCGACAGAATTGCATCTCACTGGATATAAATAAGAATTATAGCATTAAAATTAGGCTATCCAACCTAGGATTTATCAATGAGGTAGACCAAAAATGGCCATCCCCTCTCGGGATTCGAACCTGCGTCCCCAACAATGAGTGTTGAACACGCCTTAACGCACATGGTTATTGCACTCTCTCATGTTTGAAGCAATAATTGTGCAACAAATCTTTGACAGTGGCTCAGCAAAAAAAAAAGAGTATATGTCATTTGCTGTCGCAATA
Source organism: Caligus rogercresseyi (assembly GCA_013387185.1). Lineage (NCBI taxonomy): Eukaryota > Metazoa > Arthropoda > Copepoda > Siphonostomatoida > Caligidae > Caligus > Caligus rogercresseyi. The sequence continues at coordinate 10,471,048 of CP045901.1, read as the reverse complement.
ACCTGGAGGGAACCTCCATAAACATTATATTATATTACGTATAATTACAATAATGTTATCTCTTGTAATTACAAATATATCAGTATAGTAGTTCTTTCAAACACCCTAGTATACTTATTTTTCCGTTAGTAAAGCTTCATTTTTTAATTTTCTACGTCTTATGGTCTGAGTGATAACCCATATATCGTCAGGGGTCAATTAAAGGGTTCATAATGACCTGGATGTAAAGCACCGAGAAGGGGCAAATTGTGTTCTTAAGAATAATATATGTATTTATCAACTAAAGTTGGAACCTCAAGAGCAAAGAGTGAAATGATGTTTTATTACATAATTAAATATCGTATTTTCTATTTACTCTTCTTTTCTATGATCCAATCCCTTTCTAGAAAAAGTTCCCACTTGTTATTCTTACTGATTACACAATTAATTGGAATAAAAATCGTATCAAAAGTATATGACGACAAAAAACAGAACATTACACAAAAACATGGTTTTTCTGACGCTTGTGTGTCTGTATTTATGCCTCTATCTTTTTCCCTGTTTTAATATAAGAAAAGAGTCTTATAATGTAATCAAATTGGTCTTGTAGTCCCTGTAAATCAGCCCTGGATGTTATTAAAAACAAAAAATTGAAGTTTTCTCGTTTTTTTACAAAACATTACTTTTTATGACATTTATTTTAAGTCCCTTAAGTTTCTTTATTTTTAGGTACAATCCTGCCTATTTTATTTTTAATCTCTCAGACTTTGTACATGCAAATCAAGGGAGTAGTTATTTTTGTGCTTCTCAAAATTCTACGTAAGAATGATTATATATTAAAAAGATTAATGTATGGTATTTTTTAAAAAGTTATGAGTGAAGACCATGGTTTAAGGTACTCATATGAATAGCTCATTGTCAAGTAATGGCAATGAGGATGTATTAAGTGCAAATGAGAGTAGTCAAACGCTGAGTAAGATGTAAGATCGAGGGGAAGTTAAAAAAGTACTTCTAAGAAAAGTACTTCTCTTGGTGTGTACTTTATGAGTATATATGTAGGAAAAAGGTGCTGTTCTTTTAAACGTGACTGGTTGAGAGAAGAGTAGAGGGAATTTTAAAAAGCATTTGGCATTGCCCAAGATCACGGTTGTTGAAGAGCGAACATCTATTCAGGGAGAAGAATATCACTCTTAAGAATAAAAAAAATATTCTTCATGGACCTCAATCCATGTCATTTGCGAATCTTTTGAATGATCAAATATAACATAATATTATAAATTGAATATAGCATAATATAAGCTTGCATTCATGGAAATAATATCTGCTTATTATTTTTCTATCTATCTGTTAATAAATGGATCATCGCTATAAAAACAGTGTTGCAAAAGGAAAAAATCATGTTCATCAGGACACGATCTATTTTATTACGACTATAACACCATTTTATATTTTTAAAATACAATACGTACTAAAAAAATATCCATACCTCATAATTTTCCTAGGATGGTGTATTATATGGTTAAAAAATGTCTTTTTACTAATTAATTGTACAGCTTTAATATATTTTTTCTAGTACAAAAGTATTTATATGGTTACCTCTTTAGTGTTTGTTTATTAGTAGTTTTGTCGGCAGAATTTATTATGTTACATTAAAATGATTTCATTAAGTTACAGCTTTTGGGCGAAGAAAAAAAATAGAAAAAATAACTTCAACTAACCTGAGTCAATTACTATCAATGAGATCAATTTGGTAAAAGTAATTGACGTTGAAATACACCACATTTTATCAAAGAATAAATAACTTCTGAAAAGAAGTACCTACACAGATAAAAATCACCTTTACATGTAATTTTTAGTATTTCTTGGACTATATTACCGAAAATCATATCGTTGCTATAAGAACTTTTTTGTCGAAAAAGTTATTATTATCTCCAGATTGGCAGTGGGAGATTTGTTATCACTTATATATTATATTTATTGTAATATACAGCTTTAACTATTACCATCCACCCTAATTATTTTGTTGTTTATTTGAGTGGTGGATCCCAGTGTATGCATTGAGTTCGAGTCTATAATCCATGGATGGAATTGAGAAAAACAATCATAGTTGTTCCCTTACGACACACAACTACTTTATAGTGTTAATTTCAAGAATTTGATGTAGTATTTTGCAATTTGCAGTTTCTAGCAATTATTATTTTGAGACAAACTAAAAAATAATTAGCCAATGATTAAACAACACTGGTATTTGAAGAATTCTCTATATTTTTTGGTATTCTTAGATTTGTAGAACAGGCTATCTAAAAATGTGTCTGGAAGAGAATAAACTACACAATTAAAATCACTTTCAATTCCAAAGACATAGAATGGAGTGTGTGTATTTAAAACAATCAATAATTCCTACGTTTGTGGAGTGTTATGCAGTAAGATTTTTAAATGTTATAAAGAGTGTATGTTTTATTAGATGCTTGTTTTTGTTTTAAGCTACAAAGAACATTATCACTTTTACGTAAGTTTAATCAGATCAAAAGTAATGGTTAATCCTAAAAAGTTTGTAACTACATGTCCTAATTGTGTGTTGAGTGATGGAGCTGACATATGAATTAACCATACAAAAACGGGTGTCGGTTTTACCGACCTGAGATAGAAAGAGTAAAAACAGTCGACATAAAATAATATTACGGCCACAAAGTACTAAAGGAATATTTACAAATAAGTTTGATAGCTTGGAGTGTCGAGTAGGGTATAGCAAAATCGAAGTTTTTTTTCGGCCTCTGCCGAAATTGAAACGCCTTCTTTCGGCAATCGAAAAAAAACGAAAAAAATCGAAAGATGATATTCTTATTATACCTTTAACAATAAAAAACTAATAGCGAGCAATATGATGTTTGTTAAATCATAATGATGAGATGTTAGACATCAGTTTTACAAATTATAATAATAGATGCTAAGGAAATCCAAAGGTTTAGTTTTATTGACAATTTGTTTTTCAGGCAAACAATTTTGAGAGCAAAACTAAAATGTTATACTACAATTACAGATGTATGGCACATAGAAACAATTTTGAAAGAAAAACTACCTGGGTATATTATAATTAAAGATATTTATGGCACATAGAAAAAACTATTATCAACGAAATATTTTAAATGACAGAATGCCACGAAAAACGAAAAAGTGTGCGTTAGAGAGAGTGAGATCACTTTTTATTATGCAAGAAGAAATGTCGCAGCATGCAAAGGGTGTCTAGGCTTCTGTCATCTAAACAGCTGCGAAGTTTTGTCAGGAATAATCCTGCGGCGGAAAATGCTCTTTCTGCTTCCACACTAGTGGGAGGAATTGTTTTGAGAGCGTGAAAGACTTTGGAGAGGGTTGGCGGTAGAGTTCCCGTCGCATCGAAGCTGCTGAACTCTCTTTTAATCTGTCCATTAATTCCGTTGACAGAGGAGAGATAATTGGTGCTAGGTTTTTCCTTGGCGTTGAGAAAATCTTTCAACTCCTCCGCTCTCGACTTTTTGCTCGGAGGTTCATCAGTCTGAGACGGAGGTTCTGGGTTTTCTACTTTAACCTCGGCGTTTGCCTCCCAAAATAGTTTGATGTAAAGCTCTTGGGCGGTTTTGATGAGCTCTTTACGGGGAGGATAAATGAGCGATGACTCTTCAAGATCGTCACCAGACAAGTATCGAAGAAGACCAGAGATTTGAGGCAGTCGTCGTTGCTCCAAACGCTGAGAAATGGCTTGATGCATCGAAGCTCCAAACTGGGTCGTGTCTTTGCTTAATCTGGTGAGGATGAACTCCATAATTCGGTCACCTCTCGCAAGGTCCATGTCTCTCGATCCCAGTCCCGTTGACCCTGCAGCCACCGTCTCTAAACAATCGCAGACTCCTTTCAGCAGCTTAATCTCAGCTTCGGATAAGAGAAGATGAGTGAGCGAAAATTCCGTGAGTGCCAGAGTGACGGCTTTCCGTGCGCGTAGAACAGAGTCAATCATTGTGACGATGCTATTCCAACGAATCTTTATGTCGAGAGTCAGCTTTGTCTCTTTCAGTCCTTCGGCCAAGCAACATTTAGCCAGAAAATCGTTTTTGACGGGAGACTTTTTGAAAGTCTTGACAATCTTTCGAACCTTCCGAATGACGTCTTCTAGTGAGTCGGCGAAAGGAGGAACATTTGAAGCAGCCTCTTCCTGAATACTGTCGTCAATGTCATCCCCCCCCCCCCCTCTTCCTCCTCATCTGTTGAATCTCCTTCATCATTTTCCAGGTCTTGAATTTGCTTTTTGTAAAGCACATCGCACACTCCAAGGTGCAACGCATGCGCAAAGCATTGTTGATGAAGGCAATCCAATAATGTCCCGAATTTGCGCATTACGGAAGCCCCATCTGTGGTTGACGCTACCAAATCCCTGGCGCGAATGATGCCGAAGTCCAGTAGTCGTTGATCAACGAGTTCGACGGCCTTCTCTGCAGGAAGATATCCTTTGACGCGAATAAGACCCAGCGAAATTACTTGGTGATCTCCAGTGTGAACATTCAAACATGTGAACCTACAGATGGATTAAAGCGGAGAAATTTGTATGTGAGAGAGAGAGAAACAAGGAGACAGACAGAGACACCTAGATACATGCAGATCACAGAGAGAGAGAGAGAGAAGGGGGGGGGGGAGAAGAGGCACATATACACTGACACAGAAACAGCGCTCCAAATTAAAAACCAATAATTCTGTTTGGCTTATTGCAAAATCCACAATCCCCGAATCAATTGCTCTAGAGCGAGGAAAGTATATCATACAAATGTTTTTTTTCTCAAAGTAGATCTGAAATATATCATTGGCAAATGTCTAACCTTTTATTGTTAATCGACGTCCACTCGTCAAGACTGATGGAAAACTTTTCAGTTTTGCGTAACTTTTGTAATTTTATCTTGATCTCATCTTTTATTTCGTCGGCAAAGGCTAAAACGTGAGATTTGACGGAGCGAGGATCCTTCACAACCTTGAAGCCACGGGCACGTAGTCCTTCTTGAATGTCAACGCTGGTGGCGATGGTTCTAAATGAAATTCGGTCGATGCTTGTCATTCGCGCGAAAACTAAACATTAATTCCAAAATCAGACGGACAGTTAATTAAATTGTTATAGAATGTTAATTTTTATCTTATTTAAAAAAATTGTTCAAAAACAAATTGTTCCAAAGAAGTTGTTCAAAAACAAATTGTTCAAAAGAAATTGTTCAAAATCAAATTGGAAGAAAAACATTTTTCAAATATATTTACTTTTATAAAAATTCAATGATTTATAATAATATACATCACCCATTGACTGAGTTTCTTTTCGAGTAAGTGCCGCAATGATTGACGGCTGAGTTGATGGGGCGATTGAATCCTTGTCCAAAGTTTTCTTCTTGGTGGCTGAAACTACTTGAAGAAAGTGGACTTTGTTCAGGTGGTAGAGAGATGTGTCACATGTTGGGTTTTTAAAGATTTTGTTGCATTTCGTACATTTGACCTCTTTGTTATCGTCTTTATTCTTTAGGAAATGCTTCCAACATGGAGCAGGCTTCTCGATTGCCACCCACTCTTTCACCATGGTAAAGCTAACTTGGACTGTTTGTAAACTGAGGAAGAAAATAACTCTAGTTGCGTGAAAAAATATGCTTTAACCCAGACATTCGATGGCGACAAACCTTTTTTTCGAGCTTTCATCTCCACGTGTATAGTACTTCTACGTATTAACATAAGTACGTTTTTTAACGTTTTGGGATGGATAAAAGAAATACATTCAATATTAAACGTATACAAAGGAGAACAGAACGGATATTTTGGCGCCAGACTGACAACAACATACAAGTTACGAGTATGAAGTTGTATATATTTGTTTGAACCTTTCATAAAGCTAAATAATAACTAACGCGTTCTTAAAATAATGACATAATAATAATACAATTGTCGCTCATGGATTGGGGGTGTAAATACTTCCAATATTGCTATGAGACTGAGAAAGAATTTTCGATTTTTTTGCCAAGTTCGAACGCCACTTTCGGTGCCGAACCGAATCGAAGGGTCTTCCATCGCTTCGGCACGCCGATTCGCTTCGGCATCCTTGCTCTAGTGTCGAGGGAGGCATTTAATTATTTACTAAATAACAAATTGGTCCCAACAAGAGATAAGGGAGTTCCTATATTCCACGAGTCCTGTTGAATAAGATACGTCTGAAACAAGGTTATTCCTTCCGAAAAAAAGAACTTAAGAAATTATTTAGGACGCAATAATAATAACAAAAGTAGCTTGTGGCTTTCATTTTCTTTCCTTACGTAAAATGGAAAACTTTGATCCCGAGAGAGGTCATTTTTGGTCTAACTCATTGATAAGATCCTAGGTTCGATAGACTAATTTTAATGCTACAATGAATTAAATATCCATCGGATGCAATTCCTGTCGAACCATAGGGGGGGGGGGGGGAACTTGTGATTAATGTTTTCTTATTTTCGTTTGCACTTATAATGCTTTTTTCCCTTTGTGTTTGTGAGTGTCTTCTCAAATGCTTCAAAGGTTCAAAGGTTGCAGACAGAGACGTCATTCCTTCTAAAGCATTTTAAGGTCGCCATCCTTGAAGTTTAAAGACTTATTAATCCACAAATACGCCGTCCCTTTTAAACCGCAGTAATAGAATAAATGAAATGGCTGTAGGGAAGGGTTTTAATTATATTACAGGAATTTTTATGCCTACAGAATAGTTTAAGAACATGGATTGAAGGCACAAAAAATATTCCTGGTGTTCACCTTGCTAGAACATAAAGAAATATAAGGCGAGGATCAAAGTTCCTTTGGGCAAGTAGCTAGGCAAGATTGTGAACATCTTATTGTTTTTCCTATTCTTACACTCAAAACTAATCACACTTAATTTAACCTATTTTCAAGACATAATTTAAAAAACAAAGAAGGATTTTTTGAATAATACAGATATTTAATAAAATATTAAAACGAATAAGAGCTACAAGTAAAGCATTTTTAGTTCAAATATACTTGTTCTAAATTAATTGTATCCTACAGTTAAAACCACTTGAAATATTAATTTGTTTTGGTTGGAGCGTATAGGAATTAAAACAAACTCTTCGGTTCTTAAAGCTGTAATAAATATTCATTTATAGTTGTTGTTTTTATAACCACATCTTTATCAAATAAATCTTACATCATTAACTGAAAAATAACTAACATAAAGAATAAAATTTGTGTGAAATTAACATATAATTTTTTTATATATCTTTTCATTTTCTTTGAAAGCTTTTAAAATTATTTTTAATTATATTTTTCAATATAGAAATATTAAATATAGAATAGTTTATTGATGTTTATAAACATAAATAGTAATACACTGAAGACAGAAGCACGACCACTCAACGGGTTAACTGTGCTACATCAGTTAAATAGAGCTCCTGTCTACAATAAAAGTTATCTTGACAAATACATAAATTATATACATGATCTTAAATAATTTTGGGTTTTTTAAATAGGCCTACTGACCTATATAACGACTTGATACTCAACCGAAAAAATCAGAGCACTAAAGAGCTCTTAAATGACTAAGATGGCTGCCACATTTGGAAAAACAATTTAGTTGTCTTGGGAATATAAAAGGAAACTTGCATTAAATTACCTGTGATGTCACTCCATATTATTTGTGATTACTCCATGTTAATTAGTCATTGGGTAGCATTTTGTCATTGCTTCCATTTTTCTATTTATTAAGACCTAATATTTAGACTTTGACTGCTCATAGGGTTATAATAATAATGCCTTCCTTATCTTCTTTATGTCATCGACTTTAGCACTAGAACTACCAGTCACTTGAATAACCATTAGGGTTCATTAATCACCCTTATAATAATTTTAATAGTTTTTATTCATAAGTTTATATTTACATGTAAAATATTAAGAACCTTAGAACCTTAACATTTATATTATTTTTCTTTTAAATCATTTTTTGAATGTTTTATTATTACATTTGTCAATATGGCAATGCCTGCGTTTCTTTGATACTGCATTTTTTGTTTACCAATTGATCTACAGATGCAAAAATTTAGTATGTTAAACGTAACATAAAATTAAACAGCTACACGAAAATCAGAGTTTGGCCATATCTGTGAGCCCAGAAATCCTAGTTTTAAATCTATAAAAATGTCAAAATGACCCCTCGGTAGTTCTATTGTTAATAATATTTATTTCATAACGAAACGCAATTAAATGGCTCTCATCAGTTGTTGACGTCCAACATTGATCTTCCGTTTTTGTTTATTGTGCAGACATATATTAAATAGGTCTGTGGGTGGATCAAACATATTTTTTTGTTAGTTTACAATATAGAAGAGAGCAGGTATTAGCTTTTTTGGCAAATCAATCAAGTTGCATTCATCAGAGATACATCAGTGTCATCGAACACTTCTTTTAACTACTTTGGAATGACATTTAATTGTTGTGTAGTTAATTCATCTGCATTCCTTGGAGGTACTTCAGAATGACTACTGACTAAGACATAAAAAGATAAGCTATGAGTAAGTATCAAGTTTAAAATAAAACATAGTTAGGAGTTCAATTGGTCAGAATATTTACGATCAACTTCATACTAGAGAGTTTGAATGAAACCTACAGTTAAGCAAGTCTTCTATCCAAGGAATGTTTGAAATATGTATGCATTTTCGAATATATATCCTCACCTACACACAAAAAAGATAGCGTCATTCTTTGATTGGCCACAAGCACATTAAATTAATTAGTGCATGAACGGGGATCTTCTGCACACTCATGTCAGATTCATCAAGTCAACTCTGCATAGTTTTCAAGTAATAGTTTATCCCTGATTACACTTCAATTTATGCTTGTCTATGTGCGCAGAAAATGGAGTTGAAAAGGAGGTCTTGTCGATGCATTTTCTATCCCTTCTTAGATGCATTGACATGAGAGGGAAAATGAGTTATATATATACTGGGCAAAAAAATTCTTACACTTACTAAAAACGTTATAAATCGAGGTTGCGTCAACTAATTTCAAAAATTCTAACGCAAGCTGAAAGTAGAGATACAGCTAATATATTTTTTTTTATTTTTCTTATAATACTTCTTATATATATACATATATACACACACATATATTATATATATATATATATATATATATATATATACACATATTATATATACATCATGCATATATATATATATATATATATATTATATTATCATATTTATATATATTATATATATATATATTTGAAACTGCATTGAACTACTTCTTAGTAAAATATGCTGATTGGTTCCTTGATGCATTAAGTCACAAACGAATGAATGAGTGGAACGAATCAAGAAAGTTAATTTCATGGAAAAACATTTGAACTTTTTTCGATAGGTTGGGATAAAAAGGTGCGTTTTTTTAACATGAGGAGTTCAAAGAAAAGGAGACTTTAAAAAATTAACTGGCATTAATCAATCAGTACCACAAAATCAAAGGACTTTAAAATGCAAGAGTGGTCAGCAAAGTTGATGTAAAGGAGAAAAAAGGGAGGAATATGTTTTGTAAAAGAGTTCCAAAGAGCATTGATATGAAAAGAAAACTTAGTCCTTATATTTATTATTATCATATCACAAATTTATAAGGAAATATATGTTTCTCAAATGCATTATATGAGCTAGTCATCATACAATGGCAGTAGAAATTTCAACGAATCAAAACATATTCAAGACATTTATTACTCTATATGACGGCATCTGCATAGATTCAGGCTTCACGTGAGATTTTAGAATATTCCACCACTTTGCTTGACCTTCTACAGTGTTCTGAATTCTTCTATTACCTCCTGGGCAGTGGTCACTGGACACGCTCTACTATCTTATACATTCTGTTTCTAGGAGTATAGCTTAGTAAAGAACAGTATGTCGTTTAAGAAAAGTTCCTCTACCACAGAAAAGGACTAGAAAACCTGGAGAAATAACTTGGTCCAGTTCCAAGCACCATCAAGAAGAGGCAATATGGCAATCCACGAAGAACCCCTGAGTGACCGGAGCCGCATTCCCCTGAAAAGCCACGTGATGGGACGTTTCAAATCCCTTGAATCCATCGCCAAAGAACGGAAAGAGAGGGTCGGTCTGATTGCTGTGGAGCTGAAAGCTTTATGGAGGACGACATTGAACTTCCGCCTGTATCAGATCAAGCCATCCGTGCAAAACTAGAAAAGCTCCTCCAAGAGTATGACCATTGCAGGAAAAATCAAAACTTTGATTCATTGAATGAACTGTTCGATGTGACCAAGGTGAAAGGCCAATGGCTTTGCAAAGAGGATAAGAACCTCTACGAACTGCAAATGCAGAGCAAAGGCCAGGTCAGTTATTCTACTGGCAAACGTACCAGTGCCCAGACCATCCACCCATCCAAGCGAAGGAATACATTGGAAGTGGATGTGTTCAATTCAGCAACTGAGTCCAGCTCAGTAGCATTAGATTCTTCTGAAACAGGTACGGACTCATGTGACACTAGTGAAGACAGTTATATGGAAGATGAGGCTGCACCATCAACAAGCACAAGGAAGTATAACCCCACTGGTGTTGCAAGGCGACTTGTTACAAGCTCAAAGCTATCGACCCACAAAGCAGCAAAGGTATGCCGTCAGCTTTCAGGTGAGGGCATCGAGATCCGGACCCCAAGTCAGCCAGGAATCCACAGAGCTCTCTACAGGAGAGCTGCTGAAGTGAAGCAGCACTTGGTTAGCACACTTCATCAGAAGAAGTGGAACTTGCACTTCGATGGTAAAAAATCAATGGCATTGAACACCAAGCAGTGGTCCTAAAAATGAAGCAAAGGAAATCAAATTGACTGTGCTTCAATTGAAGGACGGTACAGCTGCAACCATTGCAAAAGAGCTCCAGGATGTCTTGCAGGAGTTCAGCCTGTGGGGATCAATTTTGATGATAATTGCCGACACGACAAGCGTCAACACCGGGAAGAAGTCTGTTGTTGTCATTCGGCTGCAGCAGATGTTTGAAAAGAATGGGAGCCCCAGACCCAAGTTTATAAGTTGTCAGTACCATGTGCTCGATTGCATCCTCCGTATTGTCATGGACGATGAGCTCCATGACTCAACCAAATCCCCAGATATTGAGTACTTATTTGTTAAGGACTTGGTGCACAAGTATGACCAATTGAAGGCAGCTTTCAGCAAACGAAAAGCTGAGATCAAGGAAAGAGGCGATTGGAGAGACGACATGAAATTTCTGTATCACCTTACTCGTGTCTTCCGACACTTCACTGAGAAAGATGAGGTCCCTTTTGTTAACTTTCAGCAGATTCCTAACATCAGCAATGCACGCTGGAACTCTCGTGCCATTCTAGCCCTCCTTGCATTCATTCTGATGCCTGAAACTCGAACCAGGCTGCGTAAAATCTGTTCATTTATTTCTTACCCATGGGCCGGCCATTGGTTTAGCAACCAATTGTTCCGCAATGAGGATTTCGAAGAACTATCATCTGCTCGGGATGGATACCCAAAAGGTCTCAAATGCTTAGAAACCCACTAGAAAAGAGATGAATCTCCCATCAATATTGCCCGAAGCAACCATTGCTGCGAGCGTGCGATCAAAGTTATGCAGGACTTGGACGAGTCCTGCTGCAACAAGGACAACCTCCCTTTGTGATTCGTCCTTTCCAATGACATTAATGTGACCAATTGTTTTCTGTCCCTTTATACTCCTATACAATAGTACATATACATATCATTCTTTAAAGTTTTTGTTTAAACTGGAATATGTTTCATTTGACTTCAAGAACTGGTCAAAAAGTTATTAATTAAATTATTTAAAATAATTTTGTGCGTGAGATTTTTTCATCGAATAAACTTAAAAATAGATTTTATTTAATCTTCAAAAAAATTATCATATGATGACACAGGAATATGAGGTTGTAAAAAAGTTATTACCCTAATGTATATATCTTAAAACACTTTTTTAAAACTTCAATTGCGAATATGTAAAGGCTATTCTTAACCACTCAATTACGATCTACTCTGTCACATCATACTCCAGAGACATTTTATTCAATAAATGGACTGGATTGCGCCAAATCTTTGCTCTGATAATGTTTACCAGCTTTGGTCTCTCTCCTTTAGCTCTTTCAAACTTGATCAGGCCACCTTTAGATCTTGGTCATGTCTCAGAACTCTTTTTTCACCTTCCTAATTAAGTTTTTTAACGCCCAAGGAATTAATGATTTTGTTATGTGACTATCCACGATTTAACATTTTCAAAATTACAACAAACTTACTTTGGATATTAATATTCTATTCCACGAATTCAGTTGAAAACCACATAAAGAACGAAAAAACACCAGCAAAGCATTTTTTTTTTCGACAATAAAACGGAGTTAAATAGTATTAATTTAAATTTTAAAAAAGACTTCACTATTTTAGACAAACTCTGTTTAACTACAAAGTTTTCTCGGCGCCTAATTAAATTAGTATTTATAAAATCCGGGGGTTATATACGCGGGTTTGATCGAATTAACAACGTAGCCTCTAATTTTGGCTCTTTATCCTAAAAAAAGCCGTATTTTACGTGTCGTATATTATCTTTGCTTCTATCCATGATTTAGTTTACCTGAGTCCTATCATAATCATTGAAAATTACTGCTCTGAAGGAACGAAAGAATTTCAAGATCTAAAAAGGAAAAAAAAATGCCTACTTAAAGATTGGGATCCTGCATGCTTTAAAGCTTCAATTTATTCAATCTGCATAATCCACAAAACAGCGTTCTCGACATGAATGAAGTAAAGCTTAAATATTGTTAGTTAAAACTAAATGTGTTTTGCTAAAATAAAGTAAAGAAACTGAGTTAAATATTTATACTCAGGACATATTAATATATAAGAGATAAATTGGTTCCTGTTCGTTTTTTTATTGTTCATCTCTATTTTAAATCTTTATTATATATATATATATATGTATAAACTTATGAATAATTGATCATTACAATTTCAAGCAAAGGAATAGTATCATTATTTTATATGAAGGCTATATAATGTATGGTTCGATTAATAAAATTTGGTTAACCATTTTAAATCTTAAAACATTAATTATTTTGAGTTATATAAATATACGTAACTTTTAAAGACTTGATTTCACGCAACCTACAATGTAAATCATTCCTTGGAGGATTATATGATAAAGTTAGTAAATGTTCAAAGACTTTTTTAATCATCGACCCTAGATCATAGAGATATAAAGATATAGAGAGCTGATTCCCCAATTGTAGAGAAACAGTGTTCTATTGTTTCTGTGCGTTCCAAATAAACAAAGTAATTTGTACTACGTCATCGTAAGCTGATCATGGATATAGATTCTATCTCTAAGATTTACTTTGTTCTTTTGAACACTCAGAAACAACAGAACGCTGTTTCTCCACTATTGAAGAGATCAGCTCTCTATATCTTTATATTTCTATGCCCTAGATGGGTTTAACTACCGGCTGATATATAAGGTTCTCTTGGACTGAAAACTATTTTTTTCTTCAATTTGTTTAATTAGAATAAAACTGTTATTTTCGTGATTATAAGTTTTCAGAATAAATTTTAATAAAACTATTATTTTTGTTATTATAAGTTTTTTGTAGCCATGAAGAAGAAAATATATATCTTGAATTGACAAAAGGACAATAAATATATTCATTATTTTTACATTTTATAAATGTTTTATTTCTATTTATTATCCAAAGCAACGCGTAATGTTATTCTAAAGTTAGTTTTTGGTTCCCTTAAGGTTACATTCGAACGCCATCTTAAACGGACGTTTTAGTAACGTTCTCTCATGATTAGATAAAAAACTTACGGAAAAAACGTTCACATAACTATCGAAAGATAACGTTGGCTTTAGGTTATTTCTCAACATTCGGGAAACGTTCCAACTTGACGAAAGGGACGTAAAGTTGCTTAATTTGTTGTATAAATTACACAGTTACTGATGAGAATCTGGGTTCTCTAAACCAACCATATTCTATGGTTTATCCACAATTTAATTGGTTGAAAATTGTATGTCTGGGGTGGGGGACTAGTTCAACCAAAAAAAAGCCACTCGACCCAGATCCTTTTGTTTGTTTTTGTTTTCGCAGAAAGGCCTTTATTTATGAGCATAAAAATGAAACTACAAAACATGTTAGGAAATTTTAAGTTTTGCAACAACATTAAATCATTATCTGGTTTAAGGAACGTTCTATTTGAATAGACCCTTTGGTCTCGTCCAATTTAAAAGATTGCGAGTCAGATTTCAAAGCTTCTCATCTGTTCTGTGAGGCCTTGGAATCGGAATCAGGACTCATGAATGCTTGTATTAAGGATTTTAATTTGAGCTCATGAACTCTGATTTTTGACTGAAACTCTACGTGTCCATCCAATCTATATAACATTTACATTTAAACTCAAAACTTATGATATTTTTTTGAATTTTGCATATTTCCGTATTATATTTTTTCATTACTGGAATATGGAAATGTTATATTTGTTTAGTTGCATGTAATAATATGATCATTTTTATTGGTATTTATTTATTTTATTGATGTATTTTACACCGGAGCAAAAAAAATAAACTGTAATGTTTAATTATGTTTTTCCAGATTTCCTTTTGGGGTGTTTGTATTTATTTTAACGCTAGATCTACAAAAAATGAACAAGTTAAATAAATAGAATATTTTTCCAAATATCCTAAATTTACTGTTATGTTTTTTATCAAATTATGCGTGATAGATAGTTTACCTTTTGTTTTAATTGAAAACGTTTATATATTTTTTCAAAAACTCGTGTTAATTTTCAATGTTCAATAAACTATTAACAGCAATTCAATACTGTCAAAGAGTTTAATTATACGCAAAAGAAAAAACATAAAAATACACAACATAACGGAATATAGATATAACTTAAGGGGAACGTAAATATAACCAAAAGGGAACGTAAATGTATCGTTATGAGAACGTTCTGGAAACGTAAATATAACCAACAAGGTACGTTCGGAGAACGTTAACAACCCATCCACGTATGTAATAGTATTATATATCAAGATTGTGACTTGCTCATTTTATTCATCTTTCCTTCTAATGGCGGCCTTTCCCGCATTAGTGCATTCCTGGATTACTCAGTTGTTGCCTTGACTCAGAATAAAGAATATCTATCTCTCTTAACTCTTACACTTTAGTTATTGAGATACTCACTAATTAGGTTTCGCTGCTACATAGGGGATACAGCATCACGGTCCTTAGGGGTTTGATACTTCGTTTCTTATACAGGTCACTTCCCTTTGCATAGTTTTAAGTATCGGATATTTTTGTATCAACCCAATTTTTTTTGTGAGCATTACACTTAATATAATTTTTGTTTCAAGGGATTCGAATGTAGTATTGTTTAGGGCGTGCAAATATATACTTAAATCATTCCCGTTTTTTTTTTTCGTACTCCCAATATCACTCCTTTTTTATTTCTTAATATAACTGTTTTCAATGTAGTATATTTTTTCTGCTAGGTAATATATAAATTTGATTGTTCACGGAGATTTTTATTTTTTCCGGAATTCACTCATTTCTTATTATAAAATTGTTAACAACTGTCTAATGTAGTATAATATTTTCTATTAGATCATTGTAAATGGTTTTTATTAAAAAACGTATTTCATAGTTTTTGAGGTTGAATGTTGAGTAAAGTTATTAATGTACCGTAGTTCTTATTTTTTTTTACATTTGTGACAGACAAAAAATATTTAACTTATATTTGGACAATCCACATTGAAAACAATGAAGAACCGATATTTTTTTGTAATACACTTGATCAAAATATAAATAAATTAAATTATTTCATGCAACATTATCAAAGTAATCATAATGTTAAGAAATATGGGTTCTTCAAAAGTGGTGCTAACAGACATATATATATAATATATATATATTATATATATATATATATGATATTTACTTCATTCCTACTTCAAGAACCTAAAGATGGAGAAATGTTGTGTAAATCAATAACATTGATTTATTGTTTGTTATGATTTGCTCCTTAAAAACCGTCATTCTGCGAAGAAGGAGTCTTAATTACCTCTCCCAGACATACAAACCATTTTTCGAATAGTGGCTCCGATTCTGGTGACTTGAGTCTTTGAACAGGGGTTTTCAATAAATTATATAGTTAAACTTATTTTAATAGATATAGTACTAAAAGTTGTTCATTTTAGGAACTCAATCTATGTTTATTTTATTTGGTTGTCTTTCAATTTAGGTAAATAACACCAAATATATAATTTAAATATTTAAGCCAGACATATACAAACTAAGGCCTGCGAGTCGGTTTTTTTATTGGCAAGTGGCGG